>VWZI01000780.1:1280285-1398804 GCA_013396835.1 Psilopogon haemacephalus | reverse complement strand
AAAAAAAAAAAAAAAAAAAGTCAGCGAGATGGTGAGAATTTTGGTTAGGGAAAATGATCTTATAGTGTAGCTTTATAGCTGAAGAGCTTAAAGAGTGGCAGTTTGTATGCATATTTAATGATTTGTATGCTTGCAGAACATCAACATTGTTTACTCATAAATAAAAATGCACGGTGTTCATATTTCATGGCATAATATTAAATGACTCTATGTGTTTATTTCTACTATATTTTGGTTTAAATGTGTTAAATTTTTAATACATATACATAAATATTTTATAATATCAGAAAAGAAAGTGAAAAGATTCCTTGTAAATTTAGATGGGAATTTTTGTGTGTGATTTTTGCTGCATCAAAATGGAAAATAAACACCTTTCTTGAAGCAACAGGAGCATATGCAAACAGAATTGTAGAATGGTTTGGAAGAGACCTCCAAAGGGTCCAACCCCCCTACAGTGAGCAGGGACATCCTCCATTAGATCAGGTTGCCCAAAGCCATGTTGAGCCTGGCCTTGAATATCTCCAAGGATGGGGCCTCAACTACCTTCCTGGGCAACCTGCTCCAGTGTTCCGCTACCCTCATAGTAGCTGACTTCCTCCTAATGTTCAACCTAAATGTGCTCATCTCTAATTTCAAGCCTTTGCCCTTTGTCCTATCACCACAGGCCTTTGTAAACAGTCCCTTTCCAACCTTCTTGTTGGCTCCCTTCACATACTGCAAGGCTGCTATTAGGTCTCTCCAGGGTTTTCTCTTCTCCAGGCTGAAAAACCATAACCCTCTCAGGCTGTCTTCACAAAGAGGTGTTCCAGCCCTCTGCTCATTTTTGTGGCCTTCCTCTGGCCTTATGTTGAAGGTCCCAGAGATGGACACAGTACTCCACATGAGGTCTTACGTGCAGGGAAAAGTGGCAGAATCACCTCTCTGGATCTGCTGGCAACGCTTTTTTTCTAGACATACAAAATTTGCATGGGTTCAAGACCGTGTTTGAGAAATTGTTGGGAAATTTAGAAGTATCAGAGATACAAGTGAGTTGAGGAGGCTTTCAGGGAAGCAGAGCATCATAGGACCACAGAACAATTTGGTTTCGAAGGGGCTTTGAAAGGTCTTCTAGTCCAACCCCTTGCAGCTAGCACGGACACCTTCAAGTGTGATAGGTTGCTCAGAGTCCCAGACAACCTGACCTGGAATGTTTTCAGGGGTGGGGCTTCTACCACTGCTCGGGGCAATTTGTGTCAGTGTTTCACCATGATCACAGTGAAGAATTCTTTCTTTTATCTAGCCTAAACCTACTATCCTTTAGTTTAAACCCATCACCTCTTGTCCTTTCACAACAGGCCCTGATATATATTCCTGCCCTACTTGTGTTTTTCCCTAGGTGTGAGTTTTGGCCATACAAGGCTGGACCCGATGTATTTTCTGATCTGTTCAGAGAATGAAGAAGCAGTGCTGGACAAAACGAAACAAAAAAAATCACATCAAAACAACAACAGTAACCACAGTTATGTCACAAAATGGGTGCATGCTAGAAAAGGAGCTGACAGAAGACACAAACTGTTTCAGACATAGTGGTCCAGACAATCTCAGTATTCCTTTATCCTTGTTTTATGGGATTATGGTCTGGTTCTGTCCCCAGCTTCACTGGCATCCAGGCTGCCCTATTTTTCTCTCAAGTAATCAGTCTGTTTAACCTAGAGAACACAGACTAGTTCCCAGTTATTCCCAAATGTATGATTTATATATTGTTTAGTCTAAAGACACAGCACAACTCCACTAGATGGCAGTCAGGACCTTCAGAGCTCTCATCCCGCTGAAACCAGATGATGCTTTTGGTGGATTCCCTTGACACAGAGCAATTAAGATGTTCTATTCCATGGACAAATTATTTGACTCTCTTTACAGAGAGATTCTCAGCATTCACTACAGCACCCATGGACAGCAGTAGCCATGCTACAGCCAGGACATTACCACTTTCTTTCCCTTTCTTGGGACTGCTGAAACAATCATAAAGGCACCTGGAGGCCTCCCTGCAGGGTAGTGCCCTGTGTTTACATTGGACATCCCTTAGCAGAGCCATGTCGAAGTCTGTCAAGCCTTGTAGGTGTGGGACTGTATGTGTGGATTCTGTCATGAACAAAGCTCAAACTCATCCCTGAGCGTGGTCTACAGGCTCCTGAATCAACAAACACAGCCTGAGAGTAACCTGCAAGCCGTTTGCAAGGTCACTGTTGATTGACAGCTAAATGGTATTCCTATCACTTCACTTTTATAGCTACACTGGAGACCTCTCGGGTCATAATGACTTTCCATGACAGCCTATAGATATCTTCTAGTACAAAGGGAATACTTTATAGTCCTTCTGGGGACTGCCCAAGACTCCTAGTAATGCTGGCAGGAGTGCTAGGAGAAGACAGACTTCTCCAGGGCTATCCCTTCTCATTTGGATAGGTGAAGGAGAAGCAGGCAGATGGCAAAGTTGACAAAGCAGAGACTGAATCATTCAGATGTATTAATCAGTGCCTCACAAGTAGCGTTTGAATGAAAACAGTTCCTGCCAGAAGCAGGGCTAGCTTAGGCTATACTCGTCAAGCAGCAGCTGTGGATTTGGTGAGAAATCCTGCACCTCAGGTACAGGCAGCTGTCTTACTGTGGTTGTGCATCCACCTGTGATGGCAAGGAAACAAACAAACAAAAGAAGCAGCAACAGCTGATATGGGTTTTGTGCCACAGCTGTCCCCACTTGTAGGAAACTTGTTCATGGCTGTCCCCATGGTGGCTTAGTCACTCGGTTGTGACAGCAACGGATGCATTTGCAGTCAACTCTAATCATGTAGGGTTGTCTTCTTCTAGTATTGTGACAAAGCCTTAATAGTGCCCTGTGTTTATTTTATTAGCGCATTTGTGGTGTTTTAATAAGTGCAATCGATTTCAGAGAGAAAGTCATGCAGGCTTGTCATCACCTCTGTAAGGACCAGCTCTAGTTGCATGACTAAAACTGAAATGCAGATGGATTCTGATCCTGGTAGGTGGTTGTAAAGCTTTAGGATTAATTAAAAAAAAAAATAAAATAATTTAGTATTTGTGAATAGATAAAAGAGAAAGAATGAATAAAAAGAAAATTTTATGGCTGGATGAATGTTAATGGAATTATTTTCCACATGCCTTCATCCCAGATTACAGTGCTGTCATATTTTATGTGAGGGATCAAAAAGTACCATTTCAGCTCCGACTAAAAATATCTTTTTCACTTTCCTTCTGATGAAGGCTCCCACAATGAAGGCAATTTAAGCATTAACATCTTGTTTATTTCATAACCAAGGATAGATGAAGTGTATTTTAAGTTTAAATATTTTATTGAAAAATGAACATTTTTATAGTGATTTTACATACTGTGATGTTTCTAAAGAAGTGTTTCATCCCTGAATGGAAGTTCACACCAGCTGTAGAAAACAACTCAACCTACTCATCTGGTTAATGCTGCACACATTCCTGGAAGAGGGACTGGGTTAGTCCAAACCATGGGGGGTTTGTATGCTTGTTGATGTGAAATTTGCTGTAGTATCTTTGAGGAGGAAATGTAGGCAACTACCACCATTAAAAATTAAGTACCTTACTTGTCAATCTAAGACTGATGGAGTTTCCTTTTTTTTTTTTTTTACTTTTTCTTTTTTTCCCTGATGCAGATGTGTCTCGAGGAGGAACCTGTGTGTCTTGTGGTCTTTGTAATGAGAAAATAAAGCTTTTACCGCAAGAGACACAGACCCAATGGGATTCTCTGGTCAGCTGCAAATAGATGGAATTCATTTAAGATTATTTAGTCATTTGTGAAATTGATGCCTCAATTCAGGCCAGGGAAACTGGACTCTCTTGAATGTCAAAAGAGAGATGTGATTTATCCAGTCCATTTTAGATGCTCTGTATTAAGATGAGACTAAGTGCACTGCAGACTTCCCTCTCCATCTCTCCACAGCTTACAAAGGAAGTCCACATGGATCAGATGTAGCTGTACTGATGATCCTGCCAAGTTTGTTCTCCTACATACAGACAAGTGGCAGAAAGTATTGCATGCACTCACTGTGCTGACATTTTGTTCAAGACCATCCTGGAGACCCCTCAAAGCTGGTTCTCATCAGATGTGATCAGTTTTTATAGTATCTTACCAGTCAGCTGTTTTGGCATCCAGAGGGTACATCATACATTCACAAGTCTTTTTGTTGTCCTGCACTAGGAAGTGTTAAGACCTCACAGGATCACGTTCAGGAGACTGCCAGAGACCTACATGGGTATAGAATCACATAATCATGAAATTGCTTTGGTTGAAAGAGACCTGTAAGGTCATCAAGTCCTACCAGCCTAGCACTGCCAGGTCACCAACAAAACATGTCCTTCAGTACCACATCCACACAGCTTTTAAATCCCTTCAGAAATGAGAACTCCACCTCTGCCCTGAGAAGTCTATTCCAGTGTTTGACACCCCTTTAAGTGAAGGAAGTTTTCCTAATGTCCAACCGAAACCTCCCCTGGGACAACTTGAAGTCATTCCCTCTTTTCCTATTGTTTGTTATTTGGGAGAACAGACTGACCCCCACTTCATGCAGACCTATGAACACATCCATCCATCTGCTCTGGTTCAACTCCTCTGGCTTTTTCAGAATCTACATCTGCATGTGCTGGATCCATTGGTGCTGAAAAATTATTTTTTCAAACGGTTTTGGGCAATTTTGTCTCGGATCACCGAAGTGATAGCCCAGCTTTCTCTGTTGTCTGCTCTTGGTGTTGAAGAAGGTTTCCTATCCATGTTACAAATGAAGTCCTAGCCTAGCCTTGGTCACCAGTGCAACTACAGGCTTATTAGCAAAGTGGGTACACCAAATGCCCTTTCATACCCTGGATAGTCTCACTGAACTAACCAGAAAATCCCCAGGATTTTTCAGTACTGAGTTAAGCAGGTGCTCACCTGGTTTGCTGGCATGTGGCATCCACACTATTTTTCTGGCATCTGAATGGTCGTAGGACAACATCCAGTGAAGCACCCTGGTACTTCCAAGTACTGCCTGACCTCATCCCTCAACTTTTAACCCATCTCTTTTCTGGAACATCCCTTCAGAAGCTGAATACAAAGCAAAGTATCTTTTAATTGCTGGTTGGATTTTAATCTCTCTGTCTCTGCTTTGAGAGCTTTGGAAAGAAAAATAGTGTTGCTTTTAATAAAANGCATTTATCAGTTATTTGAACACAATTCAGGTGCTTTTAGCAGGAAGTGGTTACCTCTGTACCCAGCAAGAAAACTGCCAGAACACTGGAACATTGACTTCTGATACGTGATGCAGAGGAATATTTGGTGAGTCATATAATGGCACACTGAGACAAAAGGAAGCCAAATTCCTCTGATTTTTCTGCTTTTCACTTCACAGGTCAGCATTTGGTCATGTACTAAGTTTGTGTGCTTTTTCTTTATAACCACATATTTGAGCAAAGAAATATTAGTTACAGAAAGGACAAGGAGTAATGGATGGAAGCTGCAGTACAGGAGGTTCCACCTCAACAGAAAGGGAAATTTCTTTACTGTAAGAGTCACAGAACACTGGAACAGGCTCCCCAGAGAGGCTGTGGAGTCTCCTTCTCTGGAGACTTTCAAGGCCTGTCTGGATGTGTTCCTCTGTGATCTGTGCTAGATTGTATGGTCCTGCTCCAGCAGGGGTGTTGGACTCGGTGAGGTCTTTGGGTCCCTCCCAGCCCCTGATATTCTGTGAAAAATAAAGAACATGTCCATTATAGCTGGCTGGACCACTCTTTTAGTGATCTCTTGGTTGGTTTTGGAGGTCTGTATACACATCAAAACTTCTTCAAGAAAACTAAGATGTTTAGCACAGATTATTGGTTTTGAAGGAGAATTATCAAGTTCACTCTGCAGTGTTATATCTGTCTGGAAAAGTAAAAGGCAGACCCAAATGCCAGACCTGATCATTTCATTGCAATTTAATTCCATCAAATGATTTTACAGTTGCATTTTCCTTAGGGCTGATACGAGCTACTGGAACAGACATTTGCTTGATATTGCTTTCGCTTGTGACATAAGGACAATTCACAAAGGCAGGCTATCCTTAAACTATGGAATTGTTGAGAAACATTAAACTATTTCCTTTTCCTCAAGGGAAAAGTAGGGCTTTTTCATTTTAGTAGTATCCAAAAATATTTTTGAATGCTCACAGCACACACACACACCTCCTTTTTCCAGTATTGCCTTGCTCAGTACTTCATGATTTTTTTTTTCTTCCCTCTACATAAAGATGAAATTTCCCCCTATATGTTCATACAGCTCCACCTCTTCCAAATTACTGTTCCATTGCATATCTCTTCAACTGAGCACTTATAAAACAGTTCCAGGAAGTGTAACCACTGGAAATATCTCAATAAAGGGACTCTAACCAGCATCCGTGGCAGCGTGTAGCATCAGCAAGAGGGGATACAGCAACACTGAAATATAGTCTGATAAAAGATTCTCATACAAAATGTGTCCCCTCTAACAGGCTTTTGAGATTTGGAGAGCTGAAAAGCTTTTTTTTTTTTTTTTTATGAGAAAAACAAGGCTTTTAGCAGCAAAATTGGACAAACACCAAGCAGCTGATTTCACACTGGGTAAACGTGCATAGGAGAAGGCAGCAGGGGAGCACACTGCCTTGGCAGCTACTCTGTGTTTACCCTGTAAGTGAAGGAGTTACAGGAATTGACATGTGCCCTGTGAAAACAAAATGTGAGAGCCTATTGCTAGGGGTGCAGGCAATAGGGCAACCCAAATAATCAAACAGGTTGAGCAGTCATGAACTGCTCTGCTGTAAATGCACAGCTGGAGAGCAGGTACTGGGTTTCTGCAGCAGTGGAGCACAAGGGATTTTGGCAGGGAAGGCTATGGGCTGGACTCGGGCAATGGGAAATAGTGCTGGCAAGGAACTCCCTTATGCCAGGGCTGCTTGTCATAGAATCAAAGAATGGTTTGGATTGGAAGGGACCTTAATCCCCCTGTTATGGCCAGGGAAACCTTCCATTAGACCAGGTTGTTCAAAGCCCCATCCAGCTTGGCCTTGAACACTTTCAGGGAGGGAACATCCACAGCTTTTCTGGGAAACCTCATCCATTTTTTTACCAGCTTTACAATAGAAAATGTCATCTCCCCGTTTAAAGCCATTTGTAATGGAGGGGTAATTAATTAATGCAAGATGGTATTTAAAAAAAAAATAATATTGCTTATTAATTTTTGGTATTTAGGTGTCTCACCCCCACCCCAACCACTAAATTTAGTAATAATTGGTTCTTTGCATGGTCATGGAAACATTATACAGATAATAACATAGGAACTAGAACATTTAAGAAATAACTAGCAATAATATAACATTAACTCAGTTGAACTGGAAGAGAAGGTTCTTGTGGTAAGTTGTACCTCTTGCCCACTAGATGGACTCAGAAAGCTCCTTTCTGCTTATGGCAGAAGGCAACGAGTGAATTACATGAGGCTTTAAGTATTTACTCACAAATACTAATCTTCTGACTCACAGGAGTAGCTACAGCTTAAGACAGTACCCAGATACTTGCATAGGGTTCTGTTGGTGTCACGTTAGCCACTGAGGCTTCTGATTCTTCCCAGGCTTTACAGGCTGCTGGGAGAAGAGGCAGACAATCTCTTACCCTAGCTTCTCTGGATGATGTGCGTCCTTTCCAGGGCTCCTCGTCTTGGCAGGATGTCTTGCAGTTGTGCAGTCTCAGCACAACGTCAAGCTGGCTATGAAGGCCAGGCTATGCACTATATGAGGTATAAATAAGATCAACCAGAATTCAACTCACCTATCCTGTTAAAAGTCATCATGATAAGGTAGATGAAAAATACATTCTACTCTTCCTTTTGTAAGGCTGTAAAGTCTAAAAGTTGAATCACTAGTTCCGTTTTCTGATTCTTTTGTCCATATTCTGGCAAAGCTAAACAAAAATGGCTAAACTTTGATAAACTTGAATAATAATTGTAGATTAAAAATATTGTTTTGGATCTGAAATACTGGGCTATGTGGTTTGATTTTACCTAATCCAAACCAAGACCAGGTTGTACAGGGCCCTGAGCAACTTGGTCTTGTGGATGGCATCTCTGCCCATGGCAGGTTTGGGCTTAGATGATCTTTAAGGTGTCTTCCAATTCAAACCATTCTATGATTCTACAATAAGATCTGTGCCACAGGTTTCTTAGACAGTCAACAGCCTATGCAGCCACCTCCAAAGGCAAGGAAAGCATGTAAGATGGTTAGAAGAACTGGAAATGTGCTATCACTCACCATTGGCTTTAAAAGAGTTGTATGTCTGATGCAGATGTTTAATGTTTAGGTATCTTAGTGTCCAAATTATTGCATATGAATACCAATCCAGGAACCTCAGGTGCATTCTATCTTTACCCAGTGTACTTGTAGGAATGGTTGTTTTCTTTTTTAGCTGAATTTGAGCTGAAAGTGGGAAGGATCTTTTTCAGTAGCACGTTGCTGAAAGTTAAAAGATAAACAGAAGGAAGAGCGGAGGAGCTCTCTGAAACTGGAGATGCAGAAGATGAAAGGAGGTGGTAAGTGGAGCTGCTTACAAAAGAAAAGCAGAAGGGACATTAGACACAAAGTCAGGACAATAGCTCTGTAGCAAGCAAAATAAAGTGAACTCGCTGAAAAGCGTCAAAGCCTGTTCAGTTGTCCCTGATATTTGCTATGCCACTTACTTCACAGTCTTCTGAAGACTCAGGAAACAGCCCTAGACACTTTCCACGGGTAAAACGTTTCATTTATTCTTTTCACTTCTCAGATGTTTGGGCTTTGAAGAGCAGAACCTGCTGTTGCCTGTTCTGATTTTTGTTTTTTTTGCACAGAGAGCAAAATGAACAGATCAAGCACATCTGCAATATGGTCCTTACAACTGAATTTTCCTATCTGCTTTTCTATACAACTCGGCCAGTGTTCATGAAGAGAAATTTTACATAAAAAGCAAACAAAGAAATGATCAAAACCCCCAAACCTTATAATCTGCTTTATTACTTCTTCAGAAGTTCAGTTTTTGAATCAGCCATGAAAAAGTGTCAGATTCATAACTCTGTGGTTTCTGCTATGCTCTACACCAAAGCTGCCTTCGGGCAAGCTCACTTCCTACAAGCTTTCCTTATATTTCAAGTATGAATTTTATCGACCTATAGTGAAATCTTCTGGAATAGAGGAGGATAAGAGACCTCATTGCTCTCTACAGCTACATGAAAGGAGGTTGTAGTGAGGTGGATATTGATCTCTTCTTCCTAGTATCAAGTGATAGAATGAGAGGAAATGCCCTCAAGTTGCACCAGGGGAGGTTTGGATTGGATACTAGGAAAAAATAATTTACTGAAAGCATTGGAACAGGATGTGGCAATAAGCCAAACTTGACCATATTTGGGTGAAAACACAGCTTGCTATGCTATGCCCATATTTGGGAAGGAACAAGGCAAGTGCATGCACCTTGTTTACCACCAGATGCAAACAGGACAAAAACAAATTGGGTAAGCCGAGTGCTCAGACTCCATGGCTCTAGGTCTTTGTCCTATTTTCCACAGTTGTTTCTCCCCAGACAGAATGAAAGAGAGCAGAAAAATATACCTGGGCAAGCCAACACATGTATAGGCCTACTTTTGGCCCTTCAGGTCCACCACAAGAGTTGCCCCAAAACATCTATTATAATGAGCACTGTCTGAGATATTCATCATGCGAGTTACTTTATGGTTTCCAGAGAAGTCATATGGAACTAACAGATCAGATCCAGGTTGGGCAACTTGTACCTTGAACCAGATCTAAAATGCCTTCACTGGTACAGGCAGCTGACTCAGCTTTGTGAAGGGAACAGAGCAAAGTTCCACACAGTAAGGGCAGAACTTAGACAATGAAGGCAACTTGCTTAATTTGGTATGTAAATGGTGAAGAATTAATGAAAATTGGTGATTCCATGGAGTGTCACTGTAGTACTTAGTCCTCTTAGACATTAGAAGGCCTGAAAGCAGGAGACAGTCCTTGTGTACATTGCTGCATAGGTGGAGGGGGAGATTTCCCAAGGATGCATAATATTTTTTGGTGCAGATATCTGACTACATGGCAAACTAACCCTACGTAGCTAATTGCCACGGGCAAACTTAAAATCCTCGGTTCATATTGCATTGTGAATTCTAAACATTGCCTCAGGGGAGGATATGGGGAAGGGAGGAATATGTACAGGAAGTCTTCATGGAAATAAAAGGATTAGTGAATGATGAAAATAAATTATTCTAAACAAAATAAGTAAGTAGGTGAAGGGCTTTTACCTTCTCTTAGCTGTTCAGGGAAGGGAAAGAGCATTTCCCATTTTAAGGAACCTACAATGATCATCTAATCCAGTTGCCAGACCACTTAAGGAGGTGAAGGGCTTTTACCTTCCCTCAGCTATTCAGGGAAAGGAAGAGCATTTCCCGTTTTAAGGAACCTACAGTGATCATCTAATCCAGCTGCCTGAGTACTTCAGGACAAAAGGCACTCCATTTATCTGCCAATACAAAAAAGGTGCATTTCCTCAAAATTATTTTTTATCCACATGTGCAGTTTGTAGGGCATGAGAGTGGCATACACAGAGAATCTGATTACTTCTAGGTACCAGAGAACATGAACACAGAGATGAACAGATGAGTCCAAGTTTATGCATTGCTTTCACATTCATTTGATTGACATTTTGCTTCTGAGCTTTCACAGACCTTAAATTTCTATTTTTCTTAATAAACCTCCTCTGACTCTGTATCTAGACTGAGAGTGCTTTAGAAGGTGGGAAATTCTGCCTGCAAGGACAACCAAAGGAAGATATATACATAATTTATTTTCCCTTGGGTAAAGGTATGAACCAGATTAATTACTTTTCATGAGCAACTGCTGGCAGATTGACCCCATCTATTATTATAACCATTAAGTGTCTAAGAGGAAGATAATCAATCAGTCAGTCTGTTAGACTTGCAATCTTGGCATCTGAAGTAATCAAGGAGCAGCTGGTCAATTCATCTCCCTGTCTGTCTGTCTGTCTACTTTTCAATCTATTCACACCTTCTTGATAGCAATATCTACCTATCATCTAATAGCCACTACTTTGTAAGACACATTCTCAGCTCTGTAGAGCTGTTCAAATCATTCGAGCATCAGCAGTTTCCTTTCCCTTTTGGATCAGTCATTACCTTGTCTACTTAGAGTGGAAGTTGGGTAAAACTGAAAGCAATTAGCATTCAGATGAGCTGAATCTGGGACAGTTGAATCAAATAAGCACAACAAAAAGCCAGCATTGGAGAGGTGCTCTTACTCTTTCCATCTCCAGAAGATTTTACACATTAAATGCAAGTACTTCAGTTCTCAATGTATCAGGACTTAATTACAGATGCAGCCACTAATAAATATCATTGCCAACAGCTGTTTCTGTTAAATGCGGCATCAATGACCTCCCTACCCATTAATCAAGCGGATGGAGTTCTGCTCAGAAAGGATGCTTCCTATCACCTGTTTCTTCTGCTACTCTGGTTAGACTTATTGTCTGCAAGAATGCCTTTTGTGGAGTAAGATGGTGCTTGGTGGAAGAGTGGCCAAAGAGCAGAAAGACAAATTCGATGCCTGTTCACATTCTGGAATGCCAGCAAAGCTTTTCCCTGTGCTATTAATTCATGAAAGAAAGGAGCCAGTTATGTGCATGTCTATCTATAGCACTTACTGCTCCAGTAAATCAAGCATTTCTCTGTGAAGCATCTTCCAAGTTGTCTAAAAAGAGCCAATTTATTTATTCAGTGCTGTTAGGTAATTGAAGAGGCTAACGGAAGAATAATAAAAAGAGTTTGGTAGCTCATATAAACATGAAATTTCAAGCTGTAATGATCCTTAAAAATTATTATTATGCATTTTCAGTCATGTACCAATAACAAGTATTCCAGCTAGCTCTGTTTGAAGCTCCCTGTACAGCCTGTGTCCTGATTGTCTTCAATTTTCTCTCAATGAAATCCATGTCCTAATAGACAAGCTCTTTAGTTTTTCATTGCAGATCAGCACAAAACCAAACCATCCTGAAAGCACAGAAGGCCTCAGGAAGTTGCTGAGCCTATATCCTTTTTTAAAGGGAGACCCTTCTTAGGTGAAGAAGTATTTTAGATGTTTATGCATTCTGCTCCTAATGAAATATGGGAGTGTGAGAATCTTGCAGTCTGCCTGGAGATACTTTTTTTCTAGAATGCTTTATAACCAATGCCTTTATAATTGCTTGAAACACCTCTTGATGAAGTTTAAGTCTTTCTGGTTGGGAGATGCAAGGATGAATGTACAGGTTTCCTTCTGACAGACTCATTTCAGAGCTTTAAAAAGCTGTTTTGTGGGGATTGTAGTTGCAATGAAATATTATTTCCTTCACTGCATACAGGTTTCCTGCTCAGAATGTAACAGATAAAGTTGGAAAATCCCATAAATCCAGATACTAAATGCCAGAAAGAGTAACACAGCTGAAATATGATAAAACAGCTCCAAACAAACAATCGAAAAAACCAAACCAATCGCTCATAAACAAAATAAAACCACTTTTATGTTATGCTGTTCCTTTTAATTGACCACATAAATGACTGTAGATAAAGTTAATGAAAACAAACAGTTTTACATTTGTAATTGTTTCCTGTTTCTTCTCAGCTTTGCTGCTAAGTACAAACCACAATTCATTATTTATCCTCAAGCTTCGCAGAATGATTCCGGTTGGTATGCTAATTGATCATAATTAATTTCATCATGAGAGGTCTCCATTTGGGCCACTTAAATAGACAACATACTTGAAGTATTTTTGCCTGAGGTCCTACTTATATTGCATGCAATTCACCTCACCTCATTATAAATATTTACAATTAAATCTCTCAGTTTATCCTGGTTTTTAGAGTCACTGGAGAGAAAGAGGCACCTAAGGAGGTAATTTGTATCTTCTAATTAAACATATATCCTATAGCAGTTTTTCTTTCTCTCCAGTGAATATCTAAGGATGACTAGTTCAAGCTTTGACAGGTAACCTGCCTAAATCTCACCTAAGAACAGGCAGACAAAATATATGGGCACAAAGTAAATTTAATTTAGTGAAACTTTTCAACCCAGTGAAGATGGAATCAAGAGGGGATTTGCCCAGACACATGCCACACTTCAACGTCAGAGACAAGAACCAAATCCAGTCCTCCGGAGTCATCCTGTACTTATACGGAGCCATAACGAAATGTGAGTCTCTGTCAGTATGATTAGTTGTTTCTTCAGAGTTAAAAAAAAAGTGAGGCAGGATGAAGTGAGATAAGAAGGAAATGTCAGTGCTAAGTAGAAGACTTCAGGAGCACTTGCTAAGAAGAAAACAACCAAAACCAGGAAGTGAAAGCTAAAAGTGACTGGGAGAGCAGCACATGTTCTCTAAGCATCTTATTCATCTCAAATTTTCATCCACTACATTGCCTGCCTTCCTTCAGTGTTCATTAGAGAAGAGAAATCTTGTCACCCTCACCCTAATAGATTCTCAGGATAATGCACCATCTGAAGGTTATGGTCTGGAATGCACAAAGCAAGACATCCAATCTCCCCCCCTCCCCCCTTTTAAAAAAAAAAAAAAAAAAAAAGGAGCAGCCATTATCTCAAAATCAGGATGACCTTTTCTTTGCATTTTTTTGGAGCAGGGAATTGTTCATTTCAACTTTAAAGAGGCTAATGGTCTGCAAATATTTTCCCTGCTGAAAGCAGAGTGGCTCTATTTCTGGTCTCAGTCTCTATGAACAGCATCTTGTCTGCACTGTTCAGGCCCCCACTACTGTTAGTGGAGAGCTGTAACAGTTGTCAAGTGATACTGGAGATACCCTAGAATGTCTGAGGCAATGATGCTGTGACTTACTGGTAGCCACAAGAAACCAACAGCAATCCCAAACTGCAGTAGGTGCTGGAAGGTACATCTTAATGTACCATCTTTTGCCTGGTGGGTAGAACAGCTCTTTAGGCTCCACAGCATTGGTCAGGTCTTCATCAACCACAATGAACACTTAGATGCTTTGCACCACACAGATATCCGTGTTTAGAAAATTAAAGAGACGTCCATCTCTAAGGTGACTCAACTCAGAAGTATACAGAAAGTGCCTAGGATGCACAGCATGGGTAAGAAGAATGGACATAAAAGGCTGGAACAAGACTGTTCCCAAATGCTTGAAACAAATAGAGAGATCCCTACTTGCCCAAGAAGAGCTTTTTAAAACAAGGCTCACAGTGAAGATCATTCACACAATCCCTTGGCAGCTGGATTGCTGGCAGTTACTGGCCAGATCATTTAACTGCTACCCAGAGTCAGACCATTCCTCTGTGACTCAGTTCATCAAATAGAGGAGATTGCTGAGGTAATCTACCTCACTCTGGTAGAAAAAGGGATAAAAGGAAAGGCACACATCAGTTTTAATTCTTAAGATTTCTTTCCTGCTCTTTCTGGCAAGGGATCCATTTGCTTTTTGCTTGCTTCCAAGTCAGCGTGCCAGGATCTAATATTTTAATCTGCAAGAGAACAATTACTCAGGGATTTAATTCTATGGGTAGAGAGAATTCTGTTGAGTTTCCTTCCATTAATTAATGATTATTTGAGAGACGAAGTTCTTAATATAAATGCATGTAATTATAAGTAACTCAGACTTCCATCACAGGCAGCTTTTACTTTAGATGAAGTCAAGGCTCACTCCAATTTCAATTAACATTTTTAAACTTCTGCATACACACCAAATTTGGGGAAATATGATCAGGAAGTTACTTAAAGTGATTCAATTATGACATCACTCATTGTATCATTTAGTATACATGTTGCTGAATGATGTCCTTATGTAGAAAAATTTAAACCTCAGCAGGAATTTGAGATTTATGGCTGTCAAGCCCTATGAGGAGAGGCTGAGGGAGCTGGGGGTGTGCAGCCTGGAGAAGAGGAAGCTCAGGGCTGACCTCATTGTTGTCTACAACTGCCTAAAGGGAGGTTGTAGCCAGGTGGGGTTGGCCTCTTCTCCCAGGCAAACAGCAACAGAACAAGGGGACACAATCTCAAGTTGTGCTGGGGAAGGTATAAGCTGGATATTAGGAAGAAGTTCTTCCCAGAGAGAGAGATTGGCATTGGAATGGGCTGCCCAGGGAGGTGGTGGAGTCACCATCCCTGGAGGTGTTCAAGAAAAGCCTGGATGGGGCACAGTGCCGTGCTCTAGTTGACTGGATAGGGCTGGGTGATATAGGTTGGATTGGATGATCTTGGAGGTCTCTTCCAATCTGGCCAATTCTATGATTCTGGGATTCTATGATTCTATCACTGGGCACCATCAAAAAGAACTTGGCCATCCATGGAGGTGTCCAGGAAAAGTCTAGATGGAGCACTTAGTGCCATGGTCTATTTGGTTGGCTACGGCTGGGTGATATGTTGGACTGGATGATCTTGGAGGTTTCTTCCAACCTGACCTATTCTATTCTATTTTATTCTATTCTATGCTATTCTACTCTATTCTATTCATCTAATAATAATACCCGAGCCCTGGAGAAGTGAAACGAACTCAAATATATGGGGNTTCTTTCTTCCTTTCTACAAGTAAAGATTTATAGACTATAATTATTATTAGTGTGAGAACTGCACAAAGGAAACTGAAAGCCAGCCTACTGCTCTTTTTAAAATAGATACCAAATCTCTGTCTCTGGCATCCCTTCTGTTCAGAAGCTACAGGGCTGTGATATTCTCTTTGTGTTGGCAGTTCTGAGCAGTACATAAGAGAGTGAGATCCCAGCTCATACAGCCATAAACATCTGTTGACAATCTGATAGCAAAAAAGGATTTAGTTTGCTCTAAGAACAGCAAAGTCTGATTTCCCTTTCTGAAGAATTAGGGCACATTAGGAATTCAATTGCTGCTTTTTGCATATTGAGCAAGAGAAAGAGAGAGGGCAGCTAAATTAAGCAAGTCCTTCAAGTTTATCCTGAGGCTGTTTTGTATTCTAAAATATGTGTTTATGCCTCTGATGTAGGATTTTGGTACCTTAAGCTTATAAACTATGTAATTCAGTTAGTTTGTCTAGATCCATGCAAGGCTGATTGGTTTGTTCAAACTTACAATTATACTAGCCCTATTTTCTCAAGTGTAGAGTATCTATGAGTTTTGAGGAGTACGCTCCCCCACATATAATAAAATACTAAATGCAGATTAACTACCTTGGGGGATCCCTCTAAACATCCAAGGCCAGGTTGGATGAGGCTCTGAGCAACCTCATCCAGCTGAAGATTCCCCTGATTACTACAAGCTGAGGGTTGGACTAGATGACCTTTATAAGTCCCTTCCAATCCAAATCATTCTATGATTCTATTTTTTAGGCATTCCAAACAGCCCTGCTCAGTTACCTTTATTTCCACTGAGGGCCAGTAAGCACTGCTGCTATTCAAACTTAATTTCTCTTGAGCCTTGTGGGAGGTACTGCTCTTCTTTTTCAAGCTTCAGTAACAAGAAGAACAGTTCCCTTGCATGTTATGCTGAAGAAAAAGAAAGAGAAAACAGGGAAGCAAGCAAAAAAAAAAAAAAAAAAAAAAAAAAAAAAGAAAGAAAGAAAGAATTCCATCTTATTTCTTATGAGGAATGCTTTAGGAAAACAATAATCTTTTCTAGTGAAAACAGGAAATAAGCTCTTAATACATCAGAGAGTACAGTTAAGTTACATTTCACGTTAAAAAAACACTTATCCATGAAGCACAAAATGTAAAATAATTGCCTTCAATCCCACAGATCAGAACTTGGCCTGGGCCATATGTGCATGGCTGAATCCTCAGACATTGACATGTAACTGAAGAGTTGTCAAGGTGTTCAGAAGTTAATTCCTCGGAGAAAGCATAACCCAGCAGACAAGATACTACACTGTGATTCAGGAGACAGGTCCAGCCTTGCTGTCTGCTGCACATTTCTTGTGCAAGGCTTAATAAATCACTTGGGGTTAGATCTGTAAAGGTGAGTAATGTGTCACAGTGCTGCTTCTTACTGTGCCTTTGGATGCCAAGCTGTGGAACAGAACTCACAGGCATCCAAGCTGGGGCTGCAGGAGGAGGAGAGCTGGAACAGTCCTGTCCAAAGGATCCTGTTCAAGCTGGGCAGTAAGCCACGCAGAAGAGGCTGTTGTGACTTAAACCCTGCAACTCTGCAAGACTTTGGTATTTCATTCTGAACTGCAGGGAATCATCTTTTCTTGACAGGGAAATCACAGCTTTATGACTCTACTGAAATTAAATAACTTACACATTTTTACATTAAAGAAAAAAAAAAAAAGGGCAAAGAAAAAATTCCACCAAAATAGACAGGAATCCTTTTTTTAATGAAGAAAGATCTACCACCCTTTTACTGAGAGGATGATAAGAACATCATCTTCTTGATGGTGAGAAACAGTGATGTGTTTACAGAGATCAAACCGATGTGTGTCCAGAGGGTACTCCAGCCAAAAGGCTATGAGCTGCTGTGGACTTGTCTAGTGTAGGGGAAGCAGATGTTCTCACACTCTCCTTAAGCTGTTCCACTTTGCATGAAATAATTCAGTATGAATTGGACCACTGAGAGAAAGAGAGATTAGTAAATGTAGTTTTGAACCCCAGAGGTTAACTGCTTACTGGAGGGGAAGTGAGCTAGGCTTCAGTCCCACTTCCAATTAATGCAAGTAATGTATGCATTCATCAGAGCATGATGTAAATGCAGCTCCCTGTCTCCTGGGTGCATCAGCTAGCTCACCACAAATCCTGTTCCTTTCTTGAGCTCAGGTAACAGATAATTTGCACACGTAGCAGGAAAAATTGATGGGAGGATTATAGAGCCCCACTAAACTACAGCCTAATGGTTAGCATAGGTTTGTGTGAGTTCAGCTCTCCTAAGCTGACAGACAGACAGACTTAACATTTCTAACTGGATAAAAAGGAAAACCCAAAATGCTTCAAGTTACTGAGCCTGCAACTGGTGTAAAGGCTTTCTGTGTATATCTCTTAAATGTATTTGGGGAAATGATTGGTTTTTGCATCCTGACAGCACATAAATGTGAATTACATGCTTAGCTGCTCAATGCCATCAAAACACACATGGTTCTAGGCATGCCTCCAAGGAAGCCTTGATTTCCTCATGGAAGTTGACTGGTGGAAGTGCGATCACTTAAAGAACTGTGAAGGCTGACGTTGACCACTGCCCAGTATTTTTTTCCTTGCTGTAAAGCCTGACTGGTTGAAAACCAAAGGACTGGCTGATTTGGAATGTAAAGTGAGGGGGTTTATATGGCAAAGTGGAGGTTTATATAGTGTAAGTATCTATACATGACCAACATCTTTGAGTCCCTCTATGCTCAGTGGAGATTTATTCAGCAGCATCAGCATGTCAGTGTAATCAGCCTGAATGATCCGTTCATTCCTTATCAAATAAGCCTCAAAAATAGATTAAATAAAACATGTCCTAAAATAACTATCACTCTACTAAGGAAGTTAAATAGATCTTTAAAAAGAAACCCCACAATTTTTGCATGAGTCCTCCTCCATATTTTGTCTGGCAGGTGGCTCTCTCCTTCAGACCTCAGCAGGGAATTTGCACATCATTGCAGTTTGGACTTGTTGGTATGTTATAGAATCAGCAGTCTGAATATTAATAAGAGTCACCATTAGTTGGCAGAGTCTGCTGCTTCTTGGTAGAAAACTGCAAGGAACTCTGAAATTTTATTAACTGATTTGTTTTGGTTCACACCACATCTCATGAACAGCTTATGCATGATCCACCACCTCTTTGGCTAAAGGACACTACTACACACCTACTCATCTTCATATTTCACTCAGGATAAAGAAACTTCTAAAAAGGATAAGTGGAACAGAATTTAGACTTCTCTTCCAGAAATTAGGAACATTAATTTAGCTAAGTCTATTTCTTCTTTGTTATAAAGGCTAGCAGAATATCAAAGGTGGCTTAGAAGAGCGTCTAATGAGTATTAAGTCATCATGTGATGGTCCAATGCTTTCAGGTGTCAGGAAAAATAATATGGCCTTGTGGTTACTGTCAGATAGCTCTTTAAAAGAGCTCAGCTACTCCTGCCAAAGAGCTATTACAAGTTGTTCATCTGAAGAGTGATGGAGATCAATTAAAGACCTTGATACACTCCTGTTCCTTTTCACACAGTCTGTCACCAGCATATTCTTCAATGGTCAATTGCTCTTTTTTTTTTTTTTTTGTGAGAAGAGAGAACTTACCCTTCTGATTCTGAGTGAATAGTAAAATGTTCTGCTGTCTGGTTTCAAGCAATCTTTAGAGANAAAAAAAAAAGCAGAACATGCTGTATGGCTGAAAGCCTCTGTATTTTATTAAATGAGCACAGTATGCACCATAGGTTTGACCTTCTGTCTGCAGCAACTGCTCACTTAAGGTACTGTCCTGCAGATTTTTCAAATGTAATAAAGTTTTAGAGGACATCCCCCAGTCCACAATTATATCTGTTTGCCTTTAGCCTTTCAAAGCTATGATTGAATTGTCCAGACTAAAAAGTTAAAAGCTCTAACTGAGAGTGAAAGGTAACGTCTTCCTGAAGAAAGAGGGTGGTGTCTATTTTTAGGTATGCAATTCATGTCCTCTGATTTGAAGTTTCAGACTCAGACAGGTTGGGTGCTGCAGTCCAGACCTCCATACATGACTTAGGTGCCTGTTGGATACTCACAGAGTATCCTAAACATATACATAGAGTTGGCAGATGTAGTAGAGAACCTGTTGTTTTCTAGAAGGCCAGGTAAGACCCTCTAGTCTACTCAGCACTGAGCAACTGAGACATTTAGAGAAGTCATCATCCCCCTCTACTTGGCACAGGTGAGGGCACATCTCAAATACTGTGTTCATTTTGGGCTTTTCACTACAAGAAAGACATTGAGGTACTGGAGCAGGTCCAGAAAAGAGTAATGAAGGTGAAGGGTCTAGAGAACAAGTCTTATAATAAGCAGCTAAGGGAACTGGGGTTGTTTAGCCTAAAGAAAAGAAAGATGGGGATCAGTCTCTTCTCCCAGGTAATAAGAAGAGAAATAGGACAAGAGGAAATGGCCTCAAATTGCACCAGGAGAAGTTTAAACTGGAAAACAGGAAGAGTCACCCCACTGACAATGTTTTTCAGTGCTGGAACAGGCTGTCAGTGGTGTAGTCATCATCCCTGGAGTGATTTAAAAGATGTGCAAATGTGCTACTTAAAGATAGTGATTTTAGTGGTGGACTCAGAAGTGCTGGGTTAACAGTTGGACTCAATGACCTTAATGGTGTTTTCCAACCTAAACCATTCTGTAATTCCAGGAATGCCCAAAATCAGTGGGAAGAGCTATTCTCTGGAGATCCTCTTTCCTTTGCAGTTACACTTACAGAGACAGCGTAGACTTAGCTACATGCTATGAGCAGATAACATGAATATCATTGTAAGTATCCATAATCCTCTATCTCAGATGGTTTACATCTATGTTAAAAAGCAAAGTTGAATGATTTAAGGATAGAGAATTTGAGTACCTAGATTTTTATGAGAACAGGAAAAGAGTTTCTCTACTGGAGATTCATGAACACTTTCTACGACCTTATTTTCCATTTCTGAAAGCAAGACTTGAATATTCCAGAAACTCTCCACACCCTTCTGTAGAAATATTTGTCAGATTAATCATTTCCAGATTACATTAATCTGGGACACTGCAAAAGAGACTGTATCTATAGATAATTCCTTGAACATGGAGTTTTAGAGTTTCTAGAGGAAGCCTGCAATGCTGCCCATTTTTAGCAGACAGTTTTGTCTTCAGACAACTGTTTTAAAAACATTCAGCACTTCCACCTGAGGTAAATCAGCAGAGTTAGTGCCCTTAGTAGGTAAGAGCTAGCAATATCCAGGCAAGGGTCTGTCCCTCCCATAAAATTAATCCAATAGAGATATATAAATATTGTCAAGATCTTCTTGAAAGAAAGCCAAACAAAATCTGCTTTACTAATAGTCACCATTTCACTACCGTTGCATGAAAACCCAGGAAAGTGGTATATAGTTAAAAAAAATTTGTTTTTTATCAGCCAGCACTGCTTTATGGAAAAAAAACCAAAAAAAACCAAAAAAAAACCCCCATGATAAAATGTTTCTAGGTAATCTAATTAATTTCCTTATTAAAATCACTGCTTCTAACTTATGCATATTTATTAGCCTCCCTTGAGTATTAAACTATGTTCATGAAATCTTAATTCCATTTCTTGCATTGCACAAACAGATAGAGTAATGATCCTTGGTATCCAAAGCAACTATCAAGGGGTAACAGCAAGCATACAGCTTATTTTTAACTCACTGTAGTGCATGCATTAAAAGTCCTTTTCCTTTCCTCTCAGCTGAAGGATATAGTATTGATACTTACTCTCTCTCCCTATTTGTGTTTCTCCAACAGGATTACTCAGTTTACTAAGGAATTTACAGTTACTCATATAAAACTAATTAAAATCAAAGGAGCATCTCTTCTGAGTGGTTCACACTTGTGAATTTGTTTCTGTACCTAATGAGTTCGTATTTAATGTAATTATACAGATAAAAATGTATGTCCATGCTTTTGCAAGAACACATTCCAAAACTCATCTAAAAGAACATTTTTCATGAGCTTTATTTAGCTTTGAGTTGTGCCTCCATGTATAAAGCTGTCTGACATTTTACTATTCATTTTAAATTGCATCTAAAATCCTGGTGAAAATAACTCATTTGGAAGAGGTATGCCACAGACATTAAACTCCTTCCTGTGTGTTTTCTCCATCACAGACAGAGTCCAAAAGCTTAGATGTCTGCTGCTGTGGCAGCTGACCACCCTCTGCTCTCTTTCTACTACTAGGAACAGCTTCCTCCAGAGCTTGCTCTTCTGAAGAATTTGAATGTGGCACCTTGGAAGTGTTTATTTCCTTCTATGCATGTTGAGGCCAGCAGGTGTCTCAAAATTAGACATCTACCTTTTAAAGGATTAAATTAGGACACATACATCATTCCCTGAACAGCTCTACTCCCTTGTGCTGTGAGGTAAGGGGAGCAAAACCCTTCTCAGAACATCCATTAAGCTCCAGGCATCCATTGTGCCTTTGTACATACAAAGTAGTGCTCTTTCAGCTTTTCTTAATAGGTATGCATGGTGCTCAAAAGAGGAAAATATGTAAAAAAAAGAACCAAACAAAATCCTTCCCCGAGCAAACCAAACCCACAAAAAATTAAACCCAAAGCCAGAAATGACAACAACAAACCCCCCCAAAAAAACCAAACAACACAACACAACCAAAAACAACATCAAAACTCGGCTAAAGATAGAGATCTTATTTTTCCCACTTGCTAAGCAGAGGTTTGATTTCACCTCATCTCCTTATCTTCTTAAGTATTTGAGACTTCATCTATAGCAATGGTAGATTCCTATAGCACAGTACACTATAATCTCACAGTGTAGCACAGAGTGGCGACAGATACTAGTTGGTCATAACTGCCTTGCATATCAAAGAGGGTGAAAACGATGTCTATAGGCATGTACCCTAGTCCATTTAAGCACCTAGATTATAGAATAGGAGGGCATTAAAACTCAGCTTTTGGGTCATTTCCATAGCTATACCATTGGCACTGGGCAATTTGAAAACTGGAGAAAATGGGTGGGGAGGTCTATTTTCTGCATTCAATGTGTTTGCAGCTCTGATTTTCTTTATGGCACGATGCCTTTACATCTATAGATATATCCAGAGGGTGCTGGCATTTTGTTTGGTGGAACAGCAGTTTACATATTGCTCGGTATGAAATTACAAGATCACTACACTCGCATGTAGACTTTGTTATTTCTCTCCTTGTTTTTCACTTCTCTCTTACGAGTGCGTTCAGAAAGTACAAGCTGTGGTCATTAGTACAGAAACCATAACAGAAAGTGTGAAAAGAAAAATGAAAAAACACGGAAAGAAAAGAAGAAGAAAGCCTCACCAATTCCACACATTGGTTTGATTGTGGAACAGATGCAGTGCATTTAAATTAGTTTACTGGAGTTGTATGTGACTCTTTGATGTCAGCCATAATAGGCTGGGGGAAAAAAATATTGTGTGTTGGGTTCTGAGCATTCTGTTATCAAATGTATAATGACTTTGGAGGAGGTGGATACTGCAAATGAATTACACTGGAGAGTAAGTGCCGGAATTTCTACTTTATAATTTTTTGCTGTGTGCACATTGTGCTGCTTTAAGGGCAACTGAATGGCACTTTGGTTTCAGCAGACATAATAACACCTCTAGGCAAGTGAGCTCTTTCTTCTCAACGAAAATACGTTCTTCTCAACTAAAATAAAATTTATTTCCTGCTTTACATTCCCAGAACTGTATCTCACATTATACTAAGGTGAATAATAATGTAGAAAACGGCTTTCTGTTTCAGGAAGTCTGACAGCACAGATTCATCAAGAGATTTGAGCTTTAGTAGGGCAAAAATGGTCTCCATGTTTCAAAATGAGGGTGGAAGTAGTTGTATTTTGACTAAGATCTTTGTAGATCTAAAGAAGTGAATTTTGCCTGAGAATGAGAGTAAGCAGGAGAGTAAACAGTCAGAAGATGTGCAGCATCTGCACTCTAGTGCATAAAAGAACTAGCGGAGAGACCTACCTTTCTTTGGGTTTTCTGCTTCCTCTGCTATTTTCACTGGTATGCCAAACCTCTTTGTGCTGCCATCTCAGTGCCTTCGAGCATTTAACTTAAGAACCTCTCCATGGTTCTTCTGCTGCTCTTCACAGGCTCTTGAAAAGAATATAAACAAAGAAAAAGAAAGAGGAATTTATCTCTGGAGATTTCTTCATGCTGACCTAGAGAAATAAGAGCATTGATCCCACTACAGACTCCTGAAAAAAAAAAAATGTTGGAGTGGGTCCAGAGAAGGGCCTCAAAAATTATCAGAGGTCCAGAACACCTCTGCTATGAAGAAAGACTGAGAGAGTTGGGATTGTTAGCCTGGAGAAGAGAAGGTTCTGGAGAGACCTTATTGTGGCCTTTCACCACTTAAAATAGCCAAAAGAAGGCTCTACATACACAGGACAGGGGATGTTGGTTTTAAACTAAAAGAGGGATATTTAGACTAGAGAGAAGGAAGACATTTTTTCCAGTGAGAAATGGTAGATGCCCTACCTGTGGAAACACTCCAGGTCAAGTTGGATGGGGCTCTGAGCTAACTGATCTAGTTAAAGATGTCCCTGCTGGCTGCAATGGGCTTGGACTAAATGACCTTTAAAGATTCCTTTCAACTCAAAACATTCTATGATTCTACAAATCTGTGATAAATTAGTGTCAAAACTGGCAGCAATGAAATTAGAACTGAAAAAAAGATTGATCACTGTTGCCCTTCTTGGTAAATATAGATTAAGTGCCAGGCATTCGGGAAGTTCAAGTTAACCACCACAGGCTAATTTCTCTCAACCCTGTTAAAAAGGATAGGAGAAGAAATATCTAAATGGCATTTGTTGTACATAAGGTTCGAAATATATCAGAGGATGCAGCACAAGCTTGGCAAATCCACTCATTAGCCACAAAAAATGCAACATAGTAAGAACATTTCTGAATCCTCACATATGGAGAGAATATAAATTTAAATGGCAAGTTGAAGTTTAGAGCTACTGGTGTTTCCACAAATGGAAGATGAAATAAAATAAAGAACAGTGGATTGATACTGGGGAAAGAGTGATTCCTCTAAAAACTTGATAGATCAGGAAATATCAAAGTAGTGGCGTTTTTTTGAAAGTTCCACACTCAGAGTGGCAAAATGAGAATGAATAATAGCTAAAAGAAAGCAGAAGGGGTTTGTTTTTCCTTCCATCAAGTCTTGCTGAGGACAAAAAATAAAATGGCTTTATTTTTGTATAGCGTCAACAGAGAACTGAATGTTCCTTCTTGGACAATTTTTTAAGTAGAAAGATTCATATCTTGCTGCAAATCTCACCAATCTGCTTTTCCTTCTGATTCTCAGGCTTCAATCAAGCAAATTAGAGAGCTGTATGTGGTTACTATAGTAATAAATGTTGCAGTGCATAAAAAGAAATTGGGCAGGCTAAGATACATATCTCCCAGGGAAAATGGAATACAATTTTTCATAATTTTGACCACTCAGGGCTGCTGTAGCTGTGGGTTCTGAGAAATGAATGTCCCCATGTCAGGGCAAATGTTTTCCCACTCATTTGTCATTTTCAAACCGGGCAGACGTTTGAATCAAAGCTGAAAGTATATTCCGGGCTGATGGTGTAAGCAAGGAGACAGGGCTCAGGGTGCAGCACAGAGTGACACGCTGATAGGCATAGCTCATTATATCTGATGTCTCCTCTGCTAGCTTCATTTGCCAGCTTTGAGCTGAAGAAATTCACAAAGAAATAGGAAGAAATTGGCAGCTTAGTAGTAAATCTACATATACAAAAATAGATCTGATGTGCATTTATGCATAAATCTGTGTGTCTGGATCTTCACGTGCAGATCTGTATGTATTTAGACAGTGTGTACACACGCATAGCAGTTGGACTGTAGGAAGAAATTAGTCTGACTCTAACTTTTTTTTTTTTTTATAAAATCCTACCATGTCAAGTGGAATTAAAACATAATACAACAATCCTTGTTCTAAAAATGAAATAAGTAAGGATAAGGTAAAAATGAAATTTAATGCACAATTCAAAAAAGGAACTGATTAATCACAAGTGAAATGCAGGAGAACTTGGAGGTGACAGTTCCAGGCTACATCTAAATTTGAGACATGGTGCTTTTATTAGTAAAAAAAAAAAAAAGAAAGAAAAAAAGAAAGATTTTTTTTTTTTTTAAATCCAATTTGGGTTATATTTTAAGTATTAGCTTGCCAGCACCATGAACTTCTCTAGGTTAATATCTAGACTGTGGAGATGCAGAGTAAGTACTGAGAATGACGTTCGGCTATGTGGCTGGTGAAGGTGGCAGTCAACTGGCAGATACATCTGTCACCTTATTAGCTCCTCACCCAGAAACATCTTCTGTTCAATAGGGAGATGCAGAAAGAAGATGATTAGTTTAATGACAGAGCAAGTTAGATAAATCATGCCCTCCACATGTCTGCTCCTCTCGTGGACTATAAAAAGAACATGGAAGGACTGGTTGAGCTGTCAGTGCCTATGTATAAAGTTACATGAAATGAGTCTGATGCTTAACACTTAGGACAGCTGCCAACCATGATGGAGGAATGCCTATTAATTGAGACTTTTAAGAATGTGTCAGAAATGCATCTGTCAGGAATAACGTCAGAGTGTTTGATCCCATTTGGCACTTGGAGATGGACTAGGTGATCCTTCAACCTCTAAATATGCCTCAGTGGTTAAAAGTCCTTGTCTGGGGTGCATATGGTGGCAAGAGGCATTAAACACAAAAGACATCACGCAAATACAATTTCAGTATCCTGAAGCACAGGATACTGAGCTTGTCTGATATTCCCTTTGTTCATCACTCTTGTGAAAAAAGAGATTTTTTTTCCTGTGTTTACTTTTGGTTTACTAGGTGGAGAATGACCTAATCAGTGCATGGAAACTGTCAGTGGGATAATCCATTCACGTTAACAACCTGTGCCTCTTTCTGAACCCTTTCCCATGTTTTACAGTGAAAACAAATTATGACTTTCACAGCACAGCCAATGAAGATCACAGAATAAGAATGTCCATGTCCTTAGGTGACTTTTGTAATGCTCTTTTCCTAGGTTGGCTCCATAAAGCTCAAGACAACCATGGTTTAACTCAGACTAATACAGAGTAATAGAATCATGGAATCATTAAGGTTGGAAAAGACCTCCAAGATCATCAAGTCAAACTGTCAATCCAACACCATCATGGCTACTAGAGCACCATGTCCTGAAATGCCTTGTCTACATGTTTTTTTAATACCTCCACGGATGATGACTACACCATCTCACTGGGTAGTACAGAAAGAGTGACCACTGACTAACCAGTATAGAATTTTTTAATAATATGCAATCTAAGCCTCCCCTGCCATAACTTGAGGCCATTTCCCATCTACTTCTGACATGTATAGGTGACAACACCTCTTTTCCATCCATGCCAGCATTGTGCCTGTTATACCTTCAGGGAGCACCCCGTGGAGTCATCCCTACAACACTCTTCCACACCATCCTCTTACCTTTAAATCCAAAACTGAGTGTCAAAGCAAGGAGAAGATTCATAACATCATATTTCTTACACAGCCTGTTAAAGCAAAGACAAAAAAGGTTGCTCTGCTTTACCTGTGGGTGTCCATGGATAGGAGAATGCAAGATTTGAACAGGCTCGGTAGTAAAAAAATACGTCCTGAAATATTTATTAGGGAAGATATTTGATCCCAACAGAGACTGCTTTAGGAGAAGACGCCTTTGTACAGAAATGAAGTCATCTCACACCCTGTTTCTGGTAGGAGAGGGCTCTCTGTTTGCCAGGAAGCAGCATATTGCTGATGGAGAAGCTGTCAGTTACATACAGCTGGCAGCAAAAAAATGTGCCTGCATGTGTGTGAAGCTAGTGAAAGTGTGGAACACAACTCAGGGCTGATTGCATCGGTTATGCTGACTCCAAAATGACTGTTCAGTTCCAGATACTCAGCTCTGCAGTTGAGTGAAATGGGGCTTTGGTCTTTTTTCTTTAGTTAGTGGTGAAAAATGATCTTCATAACTCAGGCTCTAAAATAGATATATATTTTTTTAAAAAGCAGTATTGGGTTTGTGTTTTTTTATTTTCTTTCATTTCTCTGATGGGAGTTGGCTGCTATTTTGATAAATGGTGTTAGCCTAGAAGTCAAGGGACCTTGATTAATTGTCTAATCTGTTGCAGAGTTCTTTTATTACTTTGCTCATGGCATGACTCTTTTTGCCTTCTAGGTTTCCATCTTTGCAGCAAGGAAAACAATAATATTGGAATTATAGAATCATTTTGGTTGGAAAAGGCCTTTAAGATCATCAAGTTCAACTCTTAACCCAGTACTGCTAGGTCACCACTAAACTACATCCCACAGCACCGCATCTGCATGGCTTTTAATTCATTCTGGGGATGGTGACTCCAACACTGCCCTGGGCAGCCTGTTTCAGGGCTTGACAACCCTTTCAGGAAAAAAATTGTTCCTAATGTCCACCCTAAACCTCTCCTAGTGCAACTCAAGGTTGTTAAACTGGTGGTTAAATAAACTAGCTGTTTCAGGAGGCATGGAAATAGAAGATCAGTTGCTTAGATATATTTTGGATATGTGTGGACATTTTTTTGTTGTTTTCCATAGAAGTACTATCTTGGTTATGCTTATTTTTATTTTCCAGTGATTGGAGGGAAAGTATCTGTTGACAGTTTTCTTTCTTGTTAGTCTGAAGAAACTTCTGAGTTTACTGATGACACACTTTGGCAAAAAATTTGTTTTCCCTACCCTTGCTACTCCCATACACATTCTGTCATTCTGACTGCCTGTCAAGCCATCTTTATGCTAAAAGGATGAGTAATGTGGAAGTTTCAGAAAAGCACAGTCTCACCAGAACAGAAAAACTATCCAGCAGCTTATGGACTGAATTGGAAAGTCACACAGTTTGAGTACAATCACCACCTAAAAGCCTAGGAGAATTTAATGGTACAGTCATGATGAGAGCATGTCATTCCTCTTGAGGTTAGGTAATGGCTAATGCCAATGCTTTTCCACCTTCACTGCAAAAAAAAAAAAAATTTCTTACATCTAATCTAAATCTCCCTCTTTTAGTTTAAAACCACCACTCCTTGTCCTGTCACAACAGGCCCTTCTAAAACATCTGTCACCAGCTTTCTGATCAACCCCTTTAAGTACCAAAAGGCTGAATTAAAGTCCCTGTGCAGCCTTCTCTTCTCCAGGCTGAACAACCCAAATTCTCTCAAGCTTTCTTCATGGCAGAGGTGCTCCAGCCTTCTGATCATTTTTGTGGCCTCTGGCCCAGCTCCAGTAGGTTCCTGTCCATTTTGTGCTGACGTAAATATACATTATATAGTAATTTGGTGACCCCTCTCCATCCTAGAAACAATGTGCTTTTTCCTGGCTTGTCACAGGCAACACTGAGTAGTTTGAGGGATGATTTTATCTCTCCATGTGCTCAGCTTGTAGATGCAGAAGACCTTGATTTTTCAGAAAGCAAACCACCTTGGAGTAGCTCCAGCTATCTTACCCTTTATAGTTCAGGATATGTGTGCTAAGAAAGCTTTTTCATTCTTGAGCAGTGCTCGAAAATAATAAAAAGCAGATGGTTCTTCCTCACTCTTCGCTGGAAACAAACAGCGACACAGGAGCATTCTGGCAGTTTTCATTTCTCACTAAAGCACTGGCATGACTGTGAAAGTCTGACTGAACCTCCTTGGTGCTTTAACATGAGTAAACTTGAAATTAAACCATATTTCAGACAAGCTCAGCCATTTTGCTGAGAGGGAAGGAATCTAGTTAAACACACACAAAACTCCTCCAGTTTGTTGTTTTGTTTTGTTTTGTTTTGTTTTTCTATTTTCCTTTCTAAAGATCCAAAGACTGTTGATTTATTAATTTTACTGAATGTGTTAAGGCTGGAACAAATGGTTAAACACCTTGAATATACCTTCTGCAGCAGTTTCAGCACTGTTCATCTCACACCCTCTTTTCTCCACATACCACCTTCCTGGGTAGCAGGTGCAAAGCCAGCATTCATAGCAATATGCCAGTGTCCTGAGCAGTCCCAGGTCCCACCCTATAGTCATACTTTGGTTGTTCATGTTGGAAGTGTCTGCAAGTCTACTTATCACTGCTAAGAAGGCAGAAGAAGGTGAAATCTTCACCATCAAGAGCTTCAAGATAGAAATAAAACACTAATAGAGAATCACAAACTCACAGAATGGTTTGAGTTGAAAGGCACTTTAAAGATAATCTAGTTCCAACCCCCCTGCCATGGGCAGAGACATCTCCTACTAAACCAAGCTGCTCAAAGCCTCATCAAGACTAGTCTTAAACACTTCCAGGGATGATGTGCCCATAACCTCCCTGGGCAACCTGTTCCAGTGTCTCACCACCCTCATTGTAAAAAACAGCCCCAACTTTCTCAGTCTGCCTTCACAGGAAAGGATGTGTCCTTCTGACGTTGGGAGCTCCAGAGCTGAATGCAATACTCCAGGTGAGGTCAGATACGCAGTTGTCCTGTAAAGATGAAGACAAAGATCCCTCTGTAATTTTAATAGAAACTGAAGCAGTTTTTATTTCTAATACATATGACTTTATGCATTATAAATACTGCCCATCATTCCTTCAAATGTTGTCAATTATCTAGCCATATAACCTTTTTTTCTCCCCCTTCTTTTTATTTTGTTTTTCAATTAATGACCCTCAGACACTGTCTTTTCTCTTTTATTTATTTGAAGGATTATTTGTGGCTTTTATGAGAAACTTTTATAAGACATAACCAGGAACTCAAAACCTGATGTGCTGTAATTACATGACAACAAATGCAGCCTTTTGTGTGCGCTAGGTAGCTTGTGAAGGAAAAAGCCAACACCCTCTTTATAAAGGATTTTTATAGCTTTTTCCTGAAGCAAAACTAATACGTAGCTTGAAACTCTTTGATTTATTTCATCAGGTTTCAGACCAACATAAAACCCCCTAAACAATGGATATATTTCCACTTAACGGACTATGATATTGCATACTTGCAGTAAGTCATTTGCCATGTATTTAAATTGGCACAGCAACAAATTAAAGGCAAATGAAGATTTGCTGTGTTGGTATGCACGTGATTAAATCTTGCAAATAGTGCATTGCCATCTTCGGGGTTAGCCTTTGTTTTAGGAAGTACATCTGTGGTGGTTTAGCAGTTACCTTCCCCTCCACCCTTTGATATAACCCAGGCTAGGACTCAGATCGTCTGGAAGTTGGTAAATGAAGCTTCATATTTAGAGCAATGCTCAATATACAAGCAGATATTTACAATGTATAACAGATATTTACAGATATATACAGTGAAAAGGTAACACAGAAACACCACAGCCCTCCCAGAGATCAAAATCCCTAAGAGGGGTTTCTAATCACCCCTACCATCTTTCCCCCCTTCCCCAATCTTACCTCACCATCTGTTGATGCAGCAGATAGGCAAAAGTAGATCGGCCAGAGGGTTAGCAGTAGGAAAAGAAGTGAGTAGAATTATTAAGAATCAGCTACAAAAGGAAGGGACAAAGGAGCCATGCAAGAAACAGCCACAGCCCAGAGAGGTCTGAAACCGTCTCACTTATCTGTATTTGGGTTACAACTCTTAAAACATTTTTTTTTCTTTCTCAGTAAAGCTGTGATTGAAGTGACATCCTGTGTTTTCCTCTCTCAGCCTATAGTCTAATTTCTCACCCAAATTCTCCCAATTAGTTCAAACCAGCACAACATCTTTACAAATCTGGTGGTGCAGAGCTTATGGGCAAGAGCTGGAAATATAGGTTACCTTTAAAAATACAGAGTTACCAACATTTGCTGTTTTGTTTGGTTTTTTTTACTTTTTTGGGGGAAAAAAAATGGTGAGAAATAGTAGAAGGCATCTGTTTCCAGCAAGACAAGAGGATACACCCAGCTTTAGTATAAACCAAAAGTAAACAGGTCAGTATTACTAGCTGAAGTGAAGTATGGAGCAACTCAGAACCCACTGTATTTCACAAAACCACTCATTGACTGACATCACTTTGCAAATAAGCACTTTTTAATAGAATGAAACAAAAAGTGCCTTCTTTTATCATAGTCAGATATTTTACATTTGTTATTTCCCATGTATGGCTAGAAGCATAAGTAATTTCTATCATTTGTCCTGTTACTGTTATCTTCTTTGCAAGCTTATATTACCCCTGGGGACAAAGCAAAAAAGTTTTCCTGTTTTGTGGCTGCAAAGAGTTCCAATAAAGTTGCCCCTTTTTTTGGTGGGGGGGGATCTGGTTTTAAACTTGTGCATAGCAATGATATTCAGGATGACCACCTCATAAAAGCAAAGATTAAAATACACCAGCAGTGAAGAGGAAAGCAAAAGGAACCGAGAGAGTAAAACCACACTGCTGAAAACTTTGATGTGACAAAAGATAGAACAAATAGCATGTAAAGGGCTGCCTCTTTGAAATACCTGGAGAGGCAGTCAACAGCAATGCCACCATCATCATGTGGGTTGACAAAAGCAATGGTTTGCCTTCTGGTGGCTGCAGATAGATGGGAAATGAAACTGGTGTGTTCCCAAACTAATGTTTGTGATGCACTGACACAGAGCTTCCTCTGGCCCCTTGCTGTTTTAGCAAGCTGTGCATTACTTGTCTAACATGGACTTGCATTGAATAATAAAGCAGTCAGCTTTGTACATGCAAGAGGCTCGTGTCAAAACACATTCCATGCCACCAGGGAGCAATAGGTAGTAGCAGTGCAGCATGACTTCCCACCAACAGCTGCGTTAGACATGACAACCTGGAGGGTTTTCTCATGCAGTACAGATGCTTGTAACTAAAGGAGTAAGGAAGATTAGCTCTGCAAGGAATAAGAGGAGAGGGAAAAGTAGCCAAAAATGGCAAATATTTTTTTAAAATAACTCGTTCTTCTGCAATTCCTGCCATTCAATACACTTTGCAGATATTAAACCATGAGATGCAACAGGATTTGTCCAAAACAAACACAACCAATTCTCAGGCCACTTCAGTCCAGCACATGCTGGATCCATTCTACAGCGCCTTAAATCCAGCACAAGTTGGTGCTCTGCATGTGGCTCTTGTGCTGTACTAGCATCCAGGTGGTTGCACAAAGAAATGGATTAGAGGCTTTATCAGCTGGCAATTGATTAAGTTTGTGTGCTTCTTTCGGTTGAACCAGCTCTGGCTGGCTGGAGAAACACAAGTGCTAGTAAAGGGGAGGTGAGGAAGTGTTTGTGGAGAGCTTTCTCCTATCAAGCCATTAACGTGCACCAAAATTTTGTCCAAATTGGAGGCAAGCATGAGATTTGAATTTATTATCCTCGAGTTTATCTAGCTGCAGAGGAGATGTAACACGTGTGAAGACAGAAGACAGAAGACAGAGGAAGGTTTGGGAGTCAGCACTTAAGTGCTCATCTGCTTGTTCCTTGCTTTGTGAGAAACTTTTCACTTTATTCTTTGTTCGCATCAGGTTTTTATTCAAGTGCATTTGGCTTAGTTTTATTTTACTGCCCTTATGTTAGATTCTCTCTTCAGATTGTTACTCCTCTGTTCCATTTTAAAGTGCAAATGTGGTTGAAAAAGACCTAATTAAGAAAAAGGTATAAAGTGAGAGGAGAGAGAGCTCTTTGTTTTCTTTTCAATCCTTGAATAAAGAGATATCGTAACGAAGAATGAAGCAATCAGTGGGACAAGGCTGGAAAAATCTTCATTGAATTTACACAAATAGGGTCAAAAACTGATACAAAGAATATTTTTTCCTTTTCTGAATAAATCTATTAAAAAAAACCAAAACATTCATCACTATTGTGCTATTTCATTCATCACTATTATCCTATTGCTTGTCCCAAGCAAACTGGAGCCAACATGAGAAGTGCTGAATTACTATGGGCTGTTTAGGTGTTTTTTTTTCCTGTCAAATTTCTCCAACAAGGAGCACATAATAATTGTTCAGGGTGGAAGGAGGGAGGTGGGGTAGGAGTGATAATGAATCAAGGTATGATGCATTTCAAAATCACTTTTTGAATAAGTTAACAGCAGGGATTTGTTACTTATTGATGCTTTCAAGTGATGTATGGGCAGGATTTTGTGTGGATTTCCTTTTCTTTTTTAATGTGTTCAAATGCAAAAAAAAACCCAATCCCACCCAACCAACAGAAGGAACAACCCCCTCAAAGGCCCCAGCCACCCTCAGTGGAGATAAAGCTATTTGAAAATGGGAAAGAGGAAAACCTCTGTCTGCAGCAAGCCAAAACCTGTTATTTCATTTTTCCCTTTTGCACAGTAAGTAAGGCTAGAGGATCAAGGATCACAAGAAATTGCCTTCTTTTTTTTTTGCTTCTCATCAGGCAGGAAGAGCTACTGAAGCCATTCCTGCCAAATCTGCCTAGCCTGCTCTTAAACTCCTAATATCCCTAACTGGCTTAACTCACTGCAGTGTTGCAAAACTGCTGGGTGACCCAGGCTTTGAATCCCAAATCATCCTTTGTCGATAAACTGCTGCAGCTCTATTGACGAAGGCTTAAACGAAATGCCTGCATGATTCTGCTTCTAAAAGCTTGTGGAGCAAAAGACACTAAATGCTGACAAGCTGGAGAGAGTTCAGGGAAGGCCAACAGCTGAACACATCATTCAGAGATGAGTAGTTTGTTAGGCTATATGTAGCCACATCCCTGGCAACACAGTGTCTTTTCTTTCTTAGCCACCATTTGTTGTATAATTCTAAAATCTTCAAATAATCGACTGTTTCCTCACATTCCCTTGCATCTGTTGCTTAGACAACCAGGATGTTTCACTTTGTCAGCCACTCCTTCTCGTATTTCCTTTTCATCCATTCCTTCCCATTCTCTAAATTTCCTAAATTTTGTCAATATCAGTCATTTAAACTCTTAAGAAGCTTCACGGGTAATGATAAATACAGTTATAATCCTGGCAACATAGTAGGACCAAAAGATATATATATATAATTTATGTTGCCTGTTCCAGAGGAGATAATTTTGTCATTTCCATTTTTATACTTGGAAGGTTCATTCATGCTGTCAGGCTTAGAGAACATTTAGATAGAGGTATAGATACAGTAATAATCCAGGAGTGTTTTAAGGCTCTTGCTGCCAAAGATCTGAATGTCTAGTGTTATTATCCTTGGGTTCTTCACGATCAGAGCTAAAAATTTTCTGAGAAGATCTCGGAACACTAAACCCCACATGTTCATAGGAGTCAGTTTCTCTCCTGAAGACACTCTGTGGTATTTTTTAATGGATTTACTGAACTGGCTGTTCCCAGCCATAAACTGAAGAGTAATACTGTTCTAGGAAACTATTCAAAAATTGCAGCCAGCCTTGAGGAAGTAGAAGAATGTATCTAGAAACACTCCAGTTATAATGGTTTCTAGGAAGTTAGAGACTGCAGCTGCTTACTGGAAGTCCATCTGTGCCTGAATACACTGACAAATTCCCTTGCCCTTCTCTTTTCTAGATGGATCCTGGGCTGACAGCTCTTAAGGGATTTTGGTATATCAAGTGCAATCAGCAAATTGTCTTCATATGCTACTGATGCTTACATATTTACTAGTGAAATAGATTCAGGCTGTTGTTTCTACTGAATTACCTAGAAATGGCTTGGCATTTAGTAGAAAGACAAAGTGCCCAATGTGAGATACATTAGGCTGGCAGAATGTGGATTTTTAACCTACTATGTACTGCCTGAAGTTCTGAAGCTTGTGATGAACATTCAGCAAGGAGGAGTCTGCTGAAAGTATAGCTGGGCAGATAATTTTATATAGCTGTTTACTTGAAGAGCAGAGGATTAAAACTGTCCCCAAATTGTACAAATTTGAGTACTATTTTGTCTCCTGTTCTGCAGAAAATGTCTTTCTCCAGAAGAAGATTTTCACTGAAAAAGGTTGAGTTCCCTAGATAATTTATATCTTACGGCTTGCAGTGTATGTTACAGTTTCAAGAGTGTACCTCATCGCTACAAATCTCAGGATCTGTTTCCAAAATTACTACAGCTGATTGGAGTTATGCAATGAATCTTCTCACATTTATAGCTTATATCATCTTGCTAATTTCCTGAAGTCTTTAGGGTGTTCAAAGAGTGAGCAGACCATTTTCTGCAAGTGTATTTTAAGTCTTGCATTGCCACATTCAAAGCTGCTTCCATAGCAACAGCTAAAAATAATATTCATTTCTAAAAATAAGGAAGTCCTTTAGCTGCTTAACACATGTAATTCTCCTTTTGTGGCAAACCCTGAGATCACCCCGGTTATAAAAGCTCAACTTTGGAAACATTTTCATCAGTTTTGAAGAGATTTAAGTAACTTCCCAAGCAGTTTCACTAGCAAAACTGTTCTTGAGCAGTGACAAGAACCACTGGGTATTGATGCCTATAAATATATGAGGGACGGGTGTCAGGATGAAGGTGCCAAGCTCTTTTTGACTGTACCCAGTGATAAAATCATAGAATCCCAGAATCATACAATCAGCCAGATCATCAGCCAATCATAAGATCATCCAGTCCAACCTATATCACCCAGCCCTATCCAGTCAACTAGAGCACGGCACTGTGTCCCATCCAGGCTTTTCTTGAACACCTCCAGGGACGGCGACTCCACCACCTCCCTGGGCAGCCCATTCCCATGTCAATCACTCTCTCTGGGAAGAACTTCTTCCTAACATCCAGCCTATACCTCCCCTGGCACAACTTGAGATTGTGTCCCCTTGTTCTGTTGCTGGTTGCCTGGGAGAAGAGACCAACCCCACCTGGCTACAACCTCCCTTTAGGCAGTTGTAGACAACAATGAGGTCAGCCCTGAGCTTCCTCTTCTCCAGGCTGCACACCCCCAGCTCCTTCATCCTCTCCTCACAGGGCTGTGCTCCAGGCCCCTCACCAGCTTTGTCACCCTTCTCTGGACACGTGCCAGTACCTCAACATCTCTATTGAATTGAGTGGCCCAGAACTGGACACAGTACTCAAGGTGTGGCCTAAGGACAAGGGAACAAAGGGTACAAGCTAAAACACAGGAGGTTCCACCTCAACATGAGGAGAGGGAGCACTGGAACAGGCTGCCCAGAGAGGTTGTGAATTCTCCTCTGGAGACATTCAAAACCCACCTGGATGCATTCCTATGTGGCCTGCCCTAGGGGATCCTTTCACATGTACTAGAATACTCTATCTCTCATGTCCATCATCTTTGGAGCAACACCCTTCCATGCCTTCCCAAGCTCCCTCACTGCCTTCATGACATCGTCTACTACCCTATGTGAGCAGAAGGGAAGAGATGACAACGCTGGTTGGCCAGCTGGCCAAGGACCTGTAGAGATTGTCTCAACCCCTCACATGAAAGCAACAACAGTGGACTTGTCCACAATTCCTACCCTGCATGCCACACTGATCTTTTCCATGTCAGAACATAACGAGATCCTGATACATTGCTGAAATTGTCTGAAATTGGCCATTATTCCATGAAAATGGATTAAAACGTAGACAGACAAACAAGATGATTGCATATCCTGCCTTTCTTCATAAAATTAAGCCACCCCCTGCCCACACACAAACAGGAACTCACATATTTCTGTTTTCAGTAAGATTTCTGCATCACACAGCTGTCTACTAACAAGTAGGCTAATGGTAAGCTGTGATTACTCTTTCAAGCTGTTTTTAAAAAATGTTCCTTTTCTGGGCTCAAATAGCCCATTAATTTTGTAGTCTTTCTACTACTGATTTTCCCCAGCGTCATCTCCAACTTCCCTTTATTTCATCCAGCTGTTGTGGCTTAAAATGTCTTTTATGGTAAGGGAAGTTCACAGAATAACAGAATGCCAGGGGCTGTATCTCTATACAGCATCCGTCACAGCAGGTCCCCTGAAGTGGAAGATGCCTCAGCCTGATACCTCAGCATTACAAGATTGCTGAGTGTGATTTCTAAAAGGACAAGGTTTCTTTAAATATTTATCAGAACCTGATCTCTGAGAATTTGTTGGTGATGGTTCATGAAGTAATTCACACAGAGGAAGTGTCATAGTTGTGGTTTGCTATTATTTTCCTTCTTTCAAATTGTCTCTCTTTTTAGTTTCTTTCTAATTTTCTAATTTCCTTTCTCTTAAAATTTCTTGTTAGTTTCAACTTTCTTTTCAGTTTCTTTTCAATTTTCTTTCTTTTCAGTTTCTTTCTACTTGTCTTTCTTTTTAGTTTCTTCTCAATTTTCTGTTTGGTTTATTTTACTTTTTTTTTCCTTTTTCCTTTTCTTTATTTTTTTCTTTTTCTTTNTTTTCTTTTTCTTTTTCTTTTTCTTTTTCTTTTTCTTTTTCTTTTTCTTTTTCTTTTTCTTTTTCTTTTTCTTTTTCTTTTTCTTTTTCTTTTTCTTTTTCTTTTTCTTTTTCTTTTAACTTTTTCTTTTTCCTTTTTCTTTTCCTTTTCCTTTTCCTTTTCCTTTTCCTTTTCCTTTCATTTTTATTTTTATTTTTCTCTCTCATTCTTTTTCTTTTTCTCTCTCATTCTTTTTAATTTTCTTTTCTTCCTCCCTAACCAAATATATCTATCCTGGCACCTCTGAGTATAAGGCAGTTTTACCTGGCAGCATAGATCACACTGCTTAAAAGCACAGTGCTTAACAGGAGCTCTCCTGTTATAGCTCTTACACTGATCATGAGCCAGGCAAGGAAGCAGGGAGTAAACACTTCCCCCATGCCTGGAGACACAATGTTCAGAGAGCTTTGTTTGGCACGTTTTTATAGATTTGTGGAACAGTCCTGCTGCAGTGCTGTTGTCAGTTATTGATATTATCATTTAATACACTTCACTAATGAGTGGAACTGCAACCTTAATCACCACTAGACAAACAAAAAAACCCAAAAAACAAAAAACAAAAAAAACCCAGCTGATTGGAATGTGAATTCTCTTAATTGGGCTCCCCATTCATTTCATGCGGTAGCTGTCATTCAAAGGTTGGCAATAATCACAGAAGATGGGTTGGAAGAGACCCATAAAGAGCATCTTGTCCAGCCTCCCTGCAGTAAGCCTCCAGATAGATCAAGTCTGATCTTGAATATCTCCAGGGACAGGGCCTCAACCACATCCAGTCTTTCCCAGTCTTCCTGTAGATCCCCTTCAGATATTGGAATGTAGCTATGAGGTCTCCCTGGAGCCTTCTCTTCTCAAGGCAGAACAGCCCCAGTTCTTCCAGCTTGTCTTCACAGAAGTGCTGCTCCAGCCCCCTAGTCATTTTGGTGACCCTCCTGTAGAACTGCTCTTTCATTTAGGGTAAGGTGATGGATCTGTACTTGACAATGTATTTGGAAATGAAACCAAAAGAGCAGGTGCTACTCTAGAGAGGTAAAAAAACACTGCTTGTTTTTCATACTGCAAAGCTGATATTTATTCCTTTCCATCCAAAAGAGATTATGATTGCATAAGTACCCTGACTAATACCCTCAAAATACATTAATAGACGTTGCAGTGCTTGCCTATAAAATTTGAACTGTAGTATAAAGAACCGATTTTTAAAAGGCAGAATTCTTCCAAACACTTGAAAGCATCATAGTACAAAGAGGGCTTCCAAAATCAGTGTCTGTTTTTAAAACTCTGTCCATATAAAGGAGCTAAGAGAGCACCTCAAGGTACAGTTCCATATCATGTCTCATTTCTCTCATATTTTAAGCCTAATCGCATGAAAATATTTTACGGAAACATTATTCGTGGATCACTGTTTAAATATGACAACCTGCAAGTGTTTGAGAGTAGGCTTCCCTTGGCACGTCTAACATGTCACTACAATAATTCTGTAAAATCTTGCAGTAATTCTGCAGTACATCACTTTCCAAATCATCCACGTCTGACATTAAAATGCTCCAGAACTGTACAATATCATAATTAGTTGAACGCGGTGCATCGTGAAATATCTTTTTCAGCCATGCTTTAGGGAAACACTGCATTTATTAACCTGCATTCACTCCGTGTTCACTAGTGAGTGCTCCTGCAGATTTGCTCACACTTATTAAATCTTCACTTCCAAGAAAAAGAAATCTTGTTTGCAAGTTCACCAAAATCTGTGAGCAATTTATGTTCAAGCACTGAGGGTAAAGTAACATGCTATCCCTATTTGCACGGAGATGACAGTTTACTGGGTTTTTTCCATTCTTTTGTTGTTGTTTGTTTGGGTTTTTTTTTTAAAGCAAAACAGCTGAGAGGATCACAACAACCACAGACCAAAGTGCTCATGTTGACCAGCTGGCCAAGCCTTATTACAGGAAGAGATGAAATGACCACATTTTCAAAGCCAAACTTTTTCATGTCCTTGAAAAGGAAATAATTGTTTCATTTAAAAAAAAAAAAATACCCCACAAGTCAGCCCACATCCACCTCTTTGCCATCTGTAAGGCTCTTTCCCTTTCTTTCGAGGTGACCACGTGAAGTAACAGCAATGGCAAACACTGGAAGCCAGCATACATCATCATCTTCCACCCCTGACATCAAAGACCTTAGTCTGCTCTTCACCCTTCTGCAGTCTTATGTCGCTGTCACTGTTTTGCACCTCAGGGTACAGCCGAGCCGTTAATGCCATCTCTCCAAAAGCAGTAATGACTAAATGTAGACATTTACATTCCCCAGCCAGCCTACACTCCCTTAGAATGGATGAACATCAAGTCCACAAAGTCAATATTCAGGGCATGATTCATTTCCTTCTAAAGTAAACGTCTTGTAATAGCTTTGTGCTGCAGAAAAAATAATGTGCTTAACCACTGAGCAGGTGTTTGGAAAGAGGGCACTGATGGATGGCTGTGAGGGGACCTTATCGCTGATGTACAAGCATGGGTGGTGCACAGTTCTCAAGTTACAAGCCTTATGGCTGACTTAATGTGAGTAAAAAGGAGCACAAATACTTAAAGTTTGTGTCTTTCCAAGAAACCTACTTTTTCTACTTAATTATTCTCTGTCATATTATTTCCTTAACCGGCTGAGAGCAGGGCAGGGCAGATGTAAAACATTTCTGCTATGGAACAGCTGATTTATATTTTCAAGGAATTTTAACCTGCTGATAGGCTGGTAACTGCCAAGATGTGTTTGTAGGTTGTTTTGATCTCATCAGCTTGCTGGAATGAAATCAGATGCAACATATTGATGTACTATATCTGGGGATGATCACTCAAACAGGTCCAGCTGCAATCTCTCTCATCACTGCTGTGTATTTCTCTGGTTCATACAGGGGACAACCAAGGACAAAAATTTTTGGACTCTTAACAGTGGCTCCTACAAAGATTCTCTCTGTAATTAAGATAATCTGGTGACCATTTGCTTTTTCTTCCTTGAGGAACAAAGAAGAATCCTGCTTGTGTTCTAAGTGAATCTAGAGATGGAGAATTTCACTATCTCACCATAATCTCCTCGATTACTTAGCTCCTAGAAATATTTCTTCTATTAAGGTGGATAAGCATAACAATAAATAATCAGCAGTTGCTTTGTTTCTTTTTCAAAGTGACTTAGGTCAGTCTTAAATATTATGAATATAGCACATAAGAGAGAAAGAAAATTATGTGTCAGTGTTCTGCCACTGGGATTTCCTCATTTAAGCAGGACTCTGATATGTTCTTGCTGTATAAAGAATATGCACTTAACTTTCAAATGCCAAGGTCACCTGTTAGCTCTCACATTATTAGATAACAGGGACGAGAAGTGTCATGACCTGACATGACAACAAAGACATCAACAGCAAATATGATACTCTGCCAGTATGGGTAATGTAGTTAGAGGGGAGAAATATTTACTAGCGCAGGAAATAAACCTGTGAATTGTGTTTCAGTCTATTCGTCAGTCTCTTTTGGTCACTTGCTGTGAGCAAAGCAAAGATTTTATGCAAAAAGGGAAGCACTCTGAGTATAAAGCACAGCAGCAGCTCCAAAGCCAATGAGGAACTTGGCAAGAGCTAGGTTTGTTGTTCTCTGTCTCTAAATTGTCTCTGTTAAACATTATTTTTAACTGCTATGTCTTGTCAGACTGAAATGTATTTAGTGGAAGCTCGCATCCTTTTTTTGCTGTATTTATCACTTCCTCCACTTTTTCCTCCACCGAACTCTTTCCCTCCCCCATCTGTAAAAACAACCATGCTAGGGATCAATTATCCCAAACCATTAAATTATCAGCAGTACTCAACAGCTGTAAAAACATCTGCATTATAGGCTCTGCTTCTTCCTAAGAGACAGAGATGTAATTGATTCTCTCATTCTGGCATAATTGTACAGCTTCTGGTTTCTGTTATGTTGGGGAAGTGGAGTGGGGGAGGTAGGAGGGGAGGCATCTTGCCTTGCTTTAAACAGATTAATGTTCATCTAATCATGACACACATGCCTAGGCTGAGAAACAGAACACAGACCACACTGCAGCAAGCAGCTTCACCTCTCTGACATCTTGCAGCCCTTGTTTTCTCTCCTAGTATTGCAGGGATAAATAATTTCACACACAGTAAACCAGGTGTTCATGTGCTCCAAGGAAAGGAAGGATTTGTGAGAAGCTGCTGCCTGGCTGCCGTAGGAGAATTTGCTCTGTAGAACCCTTTCTTTCTCCCTCCCTGCTAGTAGTTGCCTTAGTGACAAAACTAATTGCCACTGGTGCCCCTGCTCCACTGCACAGGAGAAAAACAAAGCCATTTGTATTGTCATTCTAGCAAACTTCTGCAGGACTATCTTCAAGATTAAATGTGCTCATTAAAAAGATATGTTACAGGCACTAGAGTAATACAATGAAAAGGCAGACTGAGCTTCATGATTCTCCTCTTGGCTGTGGCTGTCAAACAGTTTCTTGAAGTCACTGGAGTAGATCTATTAGAAGCCCACAGAGCAAAAGTATAAAGACTGCCAGATTTGAAGTCTGAGCTTTGCTGTCATCTTCACCTACATCTAACATAGTTTCTGCACATAATTTTTTTTTTTTTCCTTTGGGATATCTATGGACTGTAGACTGCTTGGTAAGAGTAAAGATCATCTGAAGTATCTCCTTTCATTGTGGACTTCACTATATAGGTTGGTGGTGCAAAATTACTTACCAATTCTCCTCCCACTTTTGAGATTCCTTGTTTGAAGGACTCACTTGCAGGAAGAGGAAAGATCTTTCAAGCTGGTTTACTTTACCTCAGGAAATCATAGCTGTGAAGATGGCATAATTTAGAACAGGTATCTGACTTAGCTCTATTTAATGGACTTTTCTTGTTAAGGAGCAAATTCTGTCCTGCAGAGTCACTGATATCAAGGTGCAGACCCATCACACACACACACCATACAGACCCTAAGTGGGAGAATCAGAAGACAAAACATGGAACATTTTGCTGTGTTAATTAAGAAAATCTTACCTGAAGACACCATTTCTAAAAATGCCTTTTTGAATGCATCTGTTAAAAAAACAAACAAACAAAAAAATTCTTGTAGACTAGGTTATATAATGGAAGCCAAGTAGATGCATCTCCTTCACCAGGAGGACAGTAATTGTTACAAAGAGCTCATTTTGTCTGTGTGTGTGTGAGAAATGCAAACATCTGTGTTCTCTCTTGCAGTGAAATTATGAAATAAAGGGTAATGTAATGTAATCAGTAGGAACTTTCACAAAAGTCAACCCACAGCTGGGTAATGATTTGACTGCATTAAACTTACCTTACAAAACAAGCAAAATACTGTCATAGCACTTTCTTTGAGACAGAAAAAACCACCAAAACCAAAACAAAAACCAGAAGGTGAAATAAGAATATTTTACTAATGAAAGAAATCTCAGACTCTTTGAGAATCTACCTCCCATCGACACAGGCAAGTTGGTTTTGGAGTTCCAGCCCCAAAAGAAAGCTTATCCTAGAAAAAACAAATGTTTTAAGATCTTAGCAGGAATAGTTTAAAATCTCAATGCTGTGGTGGCTAATAGGCTGCCTTACCAAGAAGTTTGTTTTTCATGTCATAAATGCATGCAGGAGTGAGATATTTTTTCCACCCTTATTTCTCACCAACTTTTGAAATCAACATTCTGTTAGAAAATTACTTAGATCTATTCATTTATTCTCCTTTGTTTAGTTACCCTCAGATGACAAATACTCTTCCTTCTTAAAATGGCTGGATGAGGTTTTTTTTCAGGTTCTGTCAGCACTAACAGTTGCCTGTCCCAGACTGACATTGTTATTTTCCCTTGGTCTTTTTGGTCCAGGATTTTCAAAGCCATGAAATTGTGTCCAAATGTAGTGTGTGATCGCCAAAAGAATAGATAAGTTTTAAATATTTCAAATATACTACTGGGCTGACATTTTATTCTTCCTTGGTCTTCTTTGGTCAGGATTCTCAAAGACAATGAAATTGTGTCCACAGGTAGTGTGTGATCATCAAAAGAACAAATAACCTTCCAATATTTCAAACATACTACCATTATGAAAATACAAAGCAATCCAATGACATTCCAAATTAAGTAAAAATGGCTTTCAGAGACTTTACAAGATTCCGTCTTGCAAATGTTTGTCTTTTATTCCATGCTTCAAACTGATGAAGTGGTGAATTCATGGCTGAATGAATGAGATGGCAGAAGGAAGTCATCAAGTGGAGCTTTCACTGGGGATGACTGTCCTCTTGTTCAAAGGGATACTTTGGCTCCACCAAGATCAATGGACTGCACTATCTGCTGAGGGTCTGAATCTTAAATTACACATTGAACAGAGATCTCCAGGGTGGAAAGCTAATGCACTAATTGCTCTGTGTCAGCCATTTCTGCCAGAAAACAGTGAAGTACCTTACACTGCTGATTATCATTCAGTCAAGACTCACATCCAGCCATGTAGACATGAGTAATTCAGCTGAGACAAAACAAAACCATTTCAGAGTTATAATTCATGTTGTGGCTACAGAGCTGTTTCCCTCTGACAAGCAGCACAGAAGTTCTGTTCAATAATTCATAGAGTCATAGAACCATAGAATTATTAAGATTGGAAAAGACCCTTAAGATCACAGAACCCAGCTGCAAACCCAGCCCTGCCAAATTCACCACTAAACCATGTCTTCAGCATCACATCTACACATCTTTCCAATCTCTCCAGGAATGAGAACTCCACCACTGCCCTGGGCAGCCTCTTCCAGGGTTTGATGGATCTTTTGGTGAAGAAAGGTTTCCTAACATCCCCTGATGCTATCTGAGGTAATTTACTCTTGACCTATCACTTGTTACTGGGAAGAAAAAGTGGAGGGTCCAAATATGATCCAAGTATTTGAGGTGCAGCCTCACCAGTGCAGAACACAGGACAATCACTTCCACAGTTCTGCTTCTCACACCATTCCTGATATAAGCCAGAATGCTGTTGGTCTTTTTGGCCACCTGAGCCCACACTGAACCCTGAGGTCTTTTTCTACTGGGCACTTTCCAGTGATTCTATGCCCTTGGAGCATTGCAAGAGATTGTTGGGACTCCAGTGTAGGACCTGGCACTTCAGCTTGTTGGACCTCATCTTGTTATCCTTGACTCATCAATCCAAACTGTCCAGACCTCTCTGCAGATCCTTCCTACTTTTGAGAAGATCAATGCTTCCACCCAACTTGGTGTCATCTGCAAACTTACTGAAGGTGCCCTTGATCCCCTCATCCAGATCTTTGATAAATATATTAAACAGAACTGGCCCCAACACTGAGGCCTGAGGAAAACCTCTTGTGACCACTAACCAACTGGATTTAACTTCATTATAATAAATAATTAAAAAAAAGAAGCAGATTTTAATGTTTTTAGACCATCTGAATCTTTGTTAGAATAGAATAGAATAGAATAGAATAGAATAGAATAGAATAGAATAGAATAGAATAGAATAGAATAGAATAGAATAGAATAGAATAGAATAGAGCCAGGTTGGAAAAGATCCCCCAAATCACCCAGTCCCACCTATCACCCAGCCCTATCCAATGGCACCAAGTGCTCCATCCAGTCTTGAACACCTCCAGGGATGACAACTCCACCACCTCCCTGGGCAGCTCATACCAATGTGAAGAACTTCTTCCTAACATCCAGCCTATAGCCCTCTCCAGCACAACTTGAGCCTGTTCCCCCTTGTTCTGTTGCTGGTTGCCTGGGAGAAGAGACCAGCCCCCACCTTGTTGGGAAATATATTAAAATCCAAAGGAAAAGTCTAGGAGTACCTTGGCAACTAGAAAATATTAATAGTATCTCACTCTTTGGCACATGGAATTAATTAATATAAAGTGGCTGATCATGCTGGTAGACAAAGACAGCAGCTGAAGCTGATACTGTTATTTATAGGAAGTTAGTAATGCCACTATAGTAAAGAATATATTTATAAAGTAAGGAGATGTTGAAGAGATCACAAGTGGTTATAATAACAAATAAAGCATAAATCGCTAGCAAAGGAACATCCACTCAAGAACAAAACTTCACAGCGGAATTTTTGGGTTTTTTTGTGAGGTCCAAGATACCTGACACGAGCAAAAGCTGAATTTCTTATTCATGAGTCAAGTAAATGTACCAAGCAAAGTATCAGCAAAGCTGAGTTCTAGTGTAATGTAGACCTGCAACTGGAAGGTATCCGACAAGAAATAGGTAAAATAACATATCTTGGCTTGGCTGATCTCCAGTGACCTCTTTTGCAAGCCACTTTTCACTTGCCATCTCTGAAGAATGGGAAAAAGGAATGTATTATTAAGAAGATAATTTAAAAAACACTCAGAAATGTATTAATGAACTCAAGTATTTCACTTAAAGAATTTAGAAGATGGCAAATGGAGGTTACATATTTGTCTGTTGCCACTGTTTCATATAGTAGGTCATTTCTGATAGCTCCCAAGCTAGAAATCTCTTTATTGGAAAAAGATAAAGTAAAAAAATCCAAAACAAAACAAAAAATCCCCAACAAAACTAATTAAAACCCAAAAAACACCACACCCCCCCAAATTAAATATTAAGAATAAAAGAGCTCAAAATGAAGAAAAAGTAATTTTAAAACTATTTTTCTCTTTTCCTTCATCCTCTGTAATATCCAGCTGTTATACCTGCTGTCTTCACCTGTAGTGTAATGAGCATCTGTAGGCTGGATGCATGGTCAGGAATCCCTTTCTCAGGATTGGAGAGGATATGATGCTGTAAACTGTTTATTATGTCCTTAAGCTTTGCAAATTATGTTAAAAAAATTATACCCTGGAGAAGTGGAATGAGGAGGAGAGAAATGAAGAGGAATGTTTTATATCAGAGAAGTGACTAAATATGCCATCTGTAATGCTTTTGCACTAGAGCAAACAGCAATTCATGCTGCATGTTCTCTGAGGAAACTTCCAGGATTTAGGGATTTGTTTATTTTTTAATATAGACTTCAGTGGCATCTGCAAGGCAAATGTTGAACTATTCCTTGGTGGGATGTATAAGGCAACTTTGCACTGAGCACAAACTATTTCTAAGATATTTTATAACCTTATATACATGTTAATTATTAGATTTTCTGTTGATTTAAAAATGAAAGGTTGTTTGCAATATGTGTTTAATATATAAACAAGGAGCCAGAGACTCAAAAGGCTCAAAAGCAGGACTAATTTTATTGTCTGTATGCACAGTGGCATAACTGTGCTACTTAGAATCATAGAATCAGTCAGGGTTGGAAGGGACTACAATAATCATCTAGTTCCAATCCCCCTGCCATGGGCAGGGACACCTTACCCTAGATTAGACTGGACAGAGCCTCATCCAGCCTTGCCTTAAACATCTCCAGTGTTAGACTTCCAAGTAACTACCTCTGAGATGCAGGTTTTTTTTGACACTCAGTGTGTTTCCATCACCAAGAGTTTTCCCTCTCTGATGCAGAGAGTACAAAGTGGTACATCCACAGGATACAATGCAGCATCCAGAGAGTAGTATGGACCCAAAGGTACAATGACCACAGTAAGCACCAAAGTAATATTACTTTGTGCTTGATATGTTGTAATTATAGAAATCCATTTCTATTTCCCATTTCTGGATTTAATGATCTTTCATTTTGCTCTAGTGCTTTGTATATCGTGATGTATATAACATAGCAAGAAAATATATGAACTCACAGGAGCTCAGCAGTACAGGTGGGTCTTTATCTCATTGTAAAAGCCATTTCTGGACACCATAGTAATGCTCACAGCTCCTGGCTGAACAAAACCTATAGGCAGAAACCAGCACAACTCCATCCACTGCATGGGGCAGCAGCAGCTTTCTGCTGGCATCCATTTACAGAAGAAAGAAAAAGCATTTTGACCAATATTCACTGACCAAGAACATTTGCCCAGTGCTTTGACTGAAAATGCATGGTATCAAAAATGTCACCATCTGTAAGAGTTGGCCAGGAGACCAATTGGACCTGACATACATTTAAGGCAGGGTTTAGCTGCTTAGACAAGGCACTTAGTGGTATTTTGGGCAGTATACCTTTCCCACTTAGCCTCCAGCACTTGCTCAGAAGATCCTGTGGATCCTATCCCACAGTTAGTAGCAGAGCTACCATTTGTGACAAGGTGTACCAGGAGGCTGTCATTAGGCCACTGAAGCAAACATAGAGTTGTATTCCAGTTGAAGGCATTTAGATTTGTGTGTCTAGCATAAGTGACTACTTACAGTCCAGGCATTTAAACCCTTCTATGGGCAGTGGAGATTAAGCCAACACCATCAGCACAGCTTACAGCATGATCCAACCCATCAGACAGCAGATTCCTCTTTATTCAGGCAGCTGCTGCTGTGCCCCTGATCTTTGTTGACTGCATTGAGAATTTACTCACGTAGGTGACAACAAATTGACACTTTAACTTAGACAAAGCTAAATCCCATCCCTAGAGATTCACAACTGAAAAAAATTGTCATCATCTGAACTCCAAGAGGTTTCCATGGCCTGTTTACATGCACATTGTGAGAAATTAAGCATAAATAACAGTCCAAGGGGAGTATCTAAATGAGGGATGTTTCTACAGAATGTTCTTCCTAATTTTTTTTTTCTGAGAAACAGAGAAATCCCTGCACTGTGCTCTGCAGGAAACAAAATCAGAAGATCTAAAAAGCCTTCTGGTCTTTAGGCTTGTGAGTAGGAAGACAGTGATGACTTCAGCAGTAACAGAATTAGGACCATAATGGAAATTGTGGTAAATCACTATCTAGGAATAAATAAACCCTTCACTTTTGACCACATCAGTGAATCAGCAGATTGCACTGGAGGTATTGCACTGTTGAACAGGCTCCTATTTTCAGACGTGATACATAACACTTTGTGAACATTTATTCTCTCTAACAACTCCAGGCCTTCTTTATGTGAGTAACTGTTACAGCAATGCCCAACGCATCAGCTCACCGAAACCAACACTGTTAGTCTCTGGGAGTTGAATTTAACAGTCAGGTTTTGCAAGTGCTGCCTGTTGCTGCAGAAGTGCATCAAAACATCCTGTGATTTTTAAAGAGCTAGGCAGAGAAGGTCATTCATCCCCAAACTGCTGTAATGCCCCAAAATATTGGTTTGGCATCATGTCTGCTCTCTGTAAGCCTCCAAAATCAGGCCATCTCTATGAGCCTTTCTGTGTTCATAGGAGACAACCCTTTTTAATGTATATTTTACTGTAGATAGTTTTCTAGACACACACTGATCCCCATCAACTACAAGAGATACAGCATGATGGCATTACCAGCAGGGCAAGGGAGGTGATTCTCCCCCTTTACTCTGCTCTTGTCAGACCCCACCTAGAGTACCGTGTTGAATTCTGGAGCCCCCAGCACAAGAAGGACATGGAACTGTTGGAGAGAGTCCAGAGGAGGGCCACAAAGATGATCAGAGAGCTGGAGCACCTCTGCTATGAGGACAGGCTGAGAGAGTTGGGGCTTTTCAGCCTGGAGAACAGAAGGCTTCGGGGAGACCTTATAGCAGCCTACCAGTATCTGAGGGGGGCCTACAGGAGGGCTGGGGAGGGGCTGTTCACAAGGTCTTGTAATGACAGGGCGAGGGGGAATGGGTTCAAATTGGCGGAGGGGAGATTTGAACGGGATGTTAGGAAGAAATTCTTCACAGTGAGGGTGGTGAGGCACTGGAACAGGTTGCCCAGGGAGGTTGTGTCTGCTCCCTCCCTGGATGTGTTCAAGGCCAGGCTGGATGAGGTCTTGAGCATCCTGATCTAGTGGGAGGTGTCCCTGCCTGTGGCAGGGGGTTGGAACTGGATGATCTTTGAGGTGTCTTCCAACCCAGACCATTCTATGATTCTATGATTCTATGATTCACATGGGTGTGGGACTTTTACAGCTAAAGCTATAAAACTGCCAACTGCTGTGCTTGGCAGTAACAACCTCTGCTGCCTCCCCATTCAATGGCTCCGTTCAGACCACTGAGAAGACATTGGCATTTCTGAGGCTCCACAGCAGGGCTAAAACCATATCAATAATTGAAATAGGTCAGAGACCATTTGCTAGCTCTGACTCTAACTGTCTCAACACAGCTTCTTTCTGTACTGTGAAAGTCTCTCAGCTTTGAAAATGGGATCAAGTGCCTGAACTGCTTAATGGGAATGCTCCCTTACAGTGAGGGTGGTGAGACACTGGAACAGGTTGCCCAGGAAGGTTGTGGCTGCTGCCTTCCTGGAGGTGCTCAAGGCCAGGTTGGACGAGGCCTTGAGCGACCTGTTCTAGTGGGAAGTGTCCCTGCCTATGGTGGGGGGTTGGAACTGGATGAGCTTTGAGGTCCCTTCCAATCTAAACCATTTTATGATTCTATTATTGATGTTAACTTCTGGAGCATGCCTGGGGCTCGTTTGAGAGTGTGTGTGTTGAGATGCCAGGGACAGAAGGTACATTTAAGAAGATAGCAATGTAGTGGCTTGGTTACAGCCCTGGCTGTATGATTTACAGTTACAGATATGGTCTAGCAGTCTGTAGTCCTCTCATAGACATTTAAAGAATGACAAGCAGAATAAATATGTTTGTTGGAGGTTTGAAATATGATTAGGAATTCTGAGGATATTGGATATTTGTATAAACAAATGTATGAGGACAGCTCTGCCCTCAGATCATGATTTATTCCATGGAACTAGAATGAGGGTATTGCTTGAAGACTGCATGTCAGTTAGGAGAGCTGAATAAACTTTCTGATAGCCTTTTTCTCCTCCAGAATTAAAGCCAGATGGATCCTCTGGGATAAAAACAAGTCCATTGTTTAGCTTATGAATTTTTATTTATGCAGTTTTGGGTAGGTTTTAATAATCTTTTATTTACACTCCTCTGCCTCTAAACCATTTCTTGAAGCTTTGAAATTTGAAATAATCTCATTTTTTTCTCTTATCTCAAAAACTATTGTCTGAGGAATGGCTTCAGGGTACCTGGAGAGACAGGAACATTTCACTCTCAAGACAACTGCACTGTGGCTGTAGACAGCACCCTAGTACCTGACCAGGGCAGCAAAAGACCATCAGGTGCTTCTTTGTACTGAGTCTTAAGGTCTGGCTTGGTAGCTATTAATGGCTGAAAAGTAAGCATGTTTTAAGTGTGCAAGTGTATAATAGCCAGGGTATCCAATCTCTAAAGTCTTCTGGAAATTGTGGCTTCTGGGCCAAAGAAAACAACACAATACATCCTGATGCTGAGCAGAGGCCAAGGCATATAAGAAGTGGAGGTGTGTAAGAAGCTACATATCAGGTTTTAAAAAAAAAACAATAAGCCTAGGCTGCCCAGGGTAATGGTGAAGTCCCCAGCCATGAAGTGGCTTAGAAACCACATAGATGTGGTACTAAGGAACATGGTTTGTTTAGTGGGGTTTGGTTAATGGTTGGACTTAATGACCATAAAGGTCTTTTCCAGCCTAAACAATTGTATGATTATTTTTAACCTTTAGAGGGATCACTTAAATCCTGCCATGTGTAGACCATTCAGCAACTGATGGTATATGGACAAGCACAGAGAAAGTCTGAATATTTTTTCCACAACCTTCTTCTGTGTGCATGTTTGGTTTCTCAGCCCAGGGGTGACAGTGGGGTTGAAGAGAGTCTTTTCATTTATTTTTAATCTGAGGTCTATAGCTTACCAGTCACTGTACTGGTTTAAGCTGGACAACTAAAGCCTGGCTCCCAAATTCAATTGTGCTAAGTAGCTAAACTGAAGAACTGTAATGGCAGTAACAAATATTAATAAACTCTTTCCCCAGGAGAAAGTGAAAACTCACAATGGAATGCAGTGAATTTCACAAAACACATCAACTCAGGACCTGGCCGTTCAACATCATTAAACATCTCATAAGACTTTTTTTCTCTTGTTACCACTCCGTGGGGTTTTTTTTTTAGCTACGATTTGCATTTTTAGTCTCTGTGGTATCTTAAAATATGACAATTAACCTGATTATCTGCCTAAATTCAGTGGAGGCTATTATATTTTGCATATACAATTTTTTTCCCCATACCATTAATTACTGAGAAGTTTTGTGTTTGTTGCTGTAGCTGCTAATGGAGTGTAAAGGCCATGTGGTGAAAATTGTGTGGTGGTTTACCACTGAGGTATAGTTTTTAATGCAGCTTCTGAGCAAACTATGTTCAGCTAATCTGTATCAACTGCTGTTCTCACATTAACCTTATGAAGCAATAAAGATTCACTGAATAATTTATACACAGATGTAGATTGCACAGCTCTATTTGAGCCAAGTGTGATGAACCTAGGAATAACTACAGCAAGGTCATTCAATGATGCCCAGAGGAATTCCACAAAAACAACAGCATCTCTCTTAGGAGCTGGCATATTTCCTCAGATAAAATACTGAAATAATGAGATGAGGGGGGAAAGAAACCATTTATGCATATATGGCAGTCTTCTAGAAAGTGGGTGTGATTTGCTGAGTGCACAGTGAGCCACACACTCATGAGGTGCTTCTTGGTGAAAAAAACCAGTATTTTACCATTCTTATTGTAAAGAAACTTCCTTCCTTATGTATAACTGAAAACTACCCTGCTCCAGTTTAAAACCACTGTCCCTCATCCTGTTGCTACAAGCCCTTCCTAACAGTCCTTCCCAGACTTCAAATATTGAAACACATCTATAAGATCTCCCTGGAGCCTTTACTAAAAGTGTTCGACTGCATGAAAGGAAGGGAACTAAATACTAGGACTTCTGCTTCTCTATCTGCCAAAAGGCGGTCATGGGGCTGGATTCCTCCTGGTCCTTTCACACATAACAACTTGACTCATTTAAAAATGACGCTCCAGGTTTTCTCCCTAGAGAAGAGGACATTGTCTGAAAGCATGTCCTTCTCTGATTCTTCTCTGCCCTTCACTATAAACTGATTGCGAAAACCTGAGTTCTGTTACGCTTCATACAAGTCAGTTAAAAAATGATGTTTATAATGAATTTCCAGCATGTTGCCTCCCACAGCCTCATTTGAGTTTATCACTGTCTTGTTTCCTGTCGGACATGACTCATTCCAGCAAGTCATTGAGCAAATAATTCTGAATTCCTCTCCAAACAGCAATTAAAACTTTTCTTGCAAATCAAATCTACCCTGAAGAGCATCTACTGAGAAACAAACTCTTAGGCAGACGCGACAACTCTGACTACTTCAAGTGTTTTGTCCTTTGCTTTTATGGAACTTCTGTTTCTGTCCAAGTGTTAATTGTGTCACGGAAACCGTGGCCTTGTGAATCCAAGTCTTGTCAGGGGACAGTATGATATTGCTAGGTTCTCAAAACCAAACACATTCATGGCAGATCACTGCCATTTGCCAGACAAATGCACCCTTCAACACGCCCTTCAACAGAATCCTGAGCCTTGAAAGCAGCTGAAAAGCATGTAGCTCTGGAGGTGTGAACAAAATTCTGTAGCTGTCAAAGTTGCTGTCACTTCTGAGTGGCAGGTGAATGTCAGGCGGTTTGCAAGGTTGCTTTGGACAAGTGTACCATCCCAACAGATCACCTGAAGCTTTGAAGCCTGCTCTGCCAGTGGCTAGAATGTTGAATGCTTGGCTGTGAATGATGTCTTTTTTTTTTTTTATTTTTAATTTTTATTTCTTAAATGTAGAATCACAGAATCATAGAACTGGTTTGGTTGGAAGAGACCTTTGAGACTATCAAGTCCAACCCTTGTGCCCTTTACCAGCTTTCTTGTCTTTCCTTGGGCATGCTCTAGCACCTCAATGTCCTTCTTGTAGTGAAAGTTGTAAAACAAAATTTTTGTCTGGGGTCTTTTGTTGTGGGATAGTCTTCATGTTTACATGTGTGTGTATATCATGAATGAAAGAAGGGTATAAAAATCTTTAAATTGGAGATAAAAAAGATAGAGTCAGAACTACTTATACAGTAGCTCTACCATCACACTGCAACACTCAAGCTAATTAGCTCCACAAAGAAGCAGGGTTAATTAGCCCAGACGCCACACCATGTCAGTTAGGTTTTAGAGTTTGAGCAGCTGAGATAATAGTTCCAAATATCACTGTGAAAAGACACTTCAGTGTGGATAACAACTTCTGCTGCTCTCCATCAATATGGTGCATATGCACAAATCCATCTCCTCACTCATGAAATCAATTTGTGATTTGCTTAACTGATTTCAGAGCAGGCTCAACAGTTCAGCTGCTCAGAATGCCAAATAAAAGAGAGTGGCTTGGTAGTATTAATTCATGGGAGTTCTGAATTATCTGAAAGATTTTTTGTAGCTGATTATAGCATGAAATGATAATGAAAAGAGCCAGCAATCTACAACATAAAGTTTTACACATGAATAATTATTTTTTTAAAAGCAGTAAAAGAAAGGAACTAAATATTGAACCATACTTATCCCTTTGTGTCCAACATTTAAGTACCTATAGAAGACATAATTTCTGATTCTGGAAATCATGGGATTCATGAATTCATGGAAAATGGGAAAACAGAAGGCACTAAGTGGAAATTAAAGCTAGACAAATCCAATGAGAAACAAGAACACATTGCAAAACAGGGTGACACAGATCATAAGAAAGTCTTCATTGTGGGCATCTTTGAATCAAGACCAGTTTGAGACAAATTACTGGGTGGGAAAAATGAATTGTCAGGTTGAATTTTGTGCTTTTGTGGAGGATGGCCTGAAGGAGCAGCATGTCCTCTTTTGGGTCACAAAGCAGAGACAGTGGTGGCAAATAGTTAGGATCAAGAGATGATCAAACTCAATCTCAGCTGCAGCAGGCAGTACCTGGGTGTCTAGAAGCTCCTACTTTTCACTAAATTAACAGAAGAAATTTTCCTCCCTCTGCTCACAGAAACTGTTACTTTCAGTTTGGTAAGGCTGTGCACCTGAGTCAGACAGGGAAAATTTGACTTACAATCTACCTACTGAAGGTTCAAGTTAATGACCCAATTAAAATTACTGTATCATTAGCTGAGCAGAGGTTACTGATCAGAAGCACTGTCAGCTGCATGGCACATATAATGAACCCTATCATAACTTAAACCCACTGAAATATTTTTAAACTGAACTCCACGCCAAATATCCATATTAAAGAGTTGGTTATCATGCATTCATGTTTCCTGCGGGCTTTTGTTGTGCAAATGGCCCATTACAACAACTGGTTGACTTCCAAATTAGGATAATTAGAACCTGAAGCTGGATCCTTCAGGGAAAAGAATTCCTCTGCTCCTTAACAGTTTGTTTTATAGTGGAGGCCTCTGCATGAACTGTTCCATGCTTCATAGCTGAGCTGAGCATTACAGGGGAATTTTTTTCCCCATAATGTGTGGGTGCATTTGATGGTTGAACTCAATGATCTTGAAGGTCTTTTCCAGCCAAACTGATTCTATAATTCTATGATAAGAGAGAATAACTGGCATAGGAGTTGGGGCTATTCAGTTTGGAGAAGAGGAGGCTCCGAGGTGACCTTATTGTGGCCTTCCAGTATCTGAAGGGGGCCTACAGAAAAGCTGGGGAGGGACTTTTTAGGCTATCAGGTAGTGGCAGGACTAGGGGGAATGGAGCAAAGCTGGAGGTGGGGAGATTCAGATTGGATGTGAGGAGGAAGTTCTTCACCATGAAAGTGGTGAGGCCCTGGAACAGGTTGCCCAGGGGGGTGGTTGGGGCCACTTCTCTGGAGGTGTTTAAGGCAAGGCTGGATGAGGCTGTGGGCAGACTATCTAGGGTAGGGTGTCCCTGGGCATGGCAGGGGGGCTGGAACTAGATGATCCTTGTGGTCCCTTCTAACCCTGACTGATTCTATTATTCTATGATTCTATGTGCTCAGACGTGTCTTTCCTTGAAACACCATGCTCTGCTTTGCACACTTATCTGTCCTCAGTAGGTTCCTTGTTTTTGTTTCATTTTGGGGTTTTTTTTAGTGAATTATATTTTAAAAACTAGCTGAAACACTGCAAAAAGAAAAATGAGTTCACAGTTTTGCCTGTTATAACAATAAATTTCTGTGATGCATATCTACAAAAGGGTAGACACCAATGTAACATTTAACAACAATGCAGTGTGGAGAAATATAAAAACATAATGGGTCAAATCCACTCCCCAGGAGGAAATTAATCCAGTGCCACTGATTTTAGTGGAGAAATGGCAGTTCATACCAGATCCTCAGTTCTGCCGTTTCTTTGCAGAGCTAATTCTAATGATGAATATGATACCAGCTTGGTATTTGTTGTCGTTGGAAGTGACTGGTGCCTGATATCCCCACATTATTATTTAATTCCAGTATCAACAAGATTATCACTTAATTTGGATGAGTGCGTGTGCATAAAAATGATGCCTCACAGAGCCTATTTATGATAATCCTATCTGCTACCAGCCAAGAATCGACTTAGATATTTGTCACCCACTATGAAGCTGGAATTATTGAGGAAATGAAATCTCTTTCCCTCTCTCACTTTCTCTGCCTGCCTTCCTGGGGACGTGCCACAGTATTGCAGCCTGCTCTTTTATCCTCCACTGGAATTAAAGAGCATCTCAGAAAAGATAATTATCTGCATGCAATGAACAGGGTTAGGAAAAGGAGGAAGGAAGGTTTGTAGAAAAGGACTAGATGAAGTGTCATCTTTCTTACCAAGTGTACAGAATGTAGAGCCAGCTGTTGTTACACCTTGATTTCACTTTTTGACGCAGGAAAGCTTGTTGGGGCAGCAGGGCATGGAAAAATGTCTGGTCTATATGAAGATTTAGATGTTACTGCAGTTTTACCAAATCAGTTTTATATGCTGAAGGAATAGGCTCAGGACTTTTTGAGTCCTTACCCTACATCTTTTGTTAGAAAGATTCTGGTAGTGTTTATGTGGGGAAAGGTATGCTAATGCTGGTCTTCACTGGCTTTATCCCATAAACTGGAAACTCAGTATAATACAGCAGCCAGAGAATTGCAGAGTCATTAGGGTTAGAAAAGACCTCTAAGATCAACAAATTCAACCATCAACCTGACACCACCACACCCACTAAACTGTGTTCCAAGTCAGCACACTTTTTTTGTACCTCTCCAAGGATGTTGTCTGCAGCACCTCCCTGGGCAGTCTGTTCCAATGCCTGATTGTTCTTTCTAATAATCCAATCGATCCATTATATAACACCTCTGAATCCTAAGCATGAAGCACCTTTCTGAAATATGCTTCAAGAATCTGACCTTTTTAAATTATTCTTTCTTTTTAGCCAACCTGCCTCTCCTGCAATAAGAAGTGTAGAAGATACACTGATTTTTTACAGTATACTTTAAGAGCTCTTAATCTCCTCTTTGTAGTCAAAAGCAGTGCAAAGAGCAGCGATCTGCAGTGATCGCTTGAACGGGAAGGGAAAAAAAGACAAAACTTGTACTCATCTGGACTTTCAATGCCTAGAAAAGACACACAAAAGCCAGGGTACCTCCAAAAACCATGAAAAATACTGAACTTGAGGAATTCTCATGATTTTTGGGTGTGTAATAGAGCTGCAAGGAAACTGGATATAAGATACATGCAGTTCATAGTAGATTCCACACAATTAATTCCTTTCCAACCAGCCTCAAACCTGTAGAAATCCAGTGAAAGTTGCACTTTTTTCCCTCAAAGGGATGCAGTTTTCTTTGTGTTCCCTGGAAGAGTGATACCTTATAAGATGATTTTCGGCCATCTCTATGGCTGAAACTCAGACTTGGCAAAGAGTTTTCTGACTCACTTTCATTATATGCTTGGTATCTATATCCATTCCCATCACTCTTTAAAAACGTTCAGAAAGAGGAAATAACTTAAGTGAACAGGAACACAACACACATAAATATCTGCACCTAAAGGGCAGACATTTTGCATCAAAATATGAATTATTTTTCCCTTCGTAAAAGGATAACCTTATGATCTGGACCTGTGATTATCTATCTCAGACAAAGTAAGGTATCTGTACTGTTGATGAATGTAACTCAGACGCAGCATCAGAGTTGTAGCTGAAGCTGTTGCTATGGGCAATAGAGAGAAACAGGGTATTCAGTGTATGATTTTATGATTTTTTAAATTTATTTTTAGACACTTATTTCAATGTGAGATTAATCATGCCCAGTAAATCCTTACTTCTCTCCAGTGATTCTCAGAGAGTCGAGAGAAACGACCAAGGTGCAGATAAATCTTACCCTTTCAGACAATTCTCAGTCCTCTAAAAGAAGATGATATTCTGGCTCATAATAACATTATTATAATAATGATTATTATTCTTCGAGATTTAAATGAATGAATAATGGAACACCTAATAAATTTCCATAAGCCTGTGTGTAAGTCCCCTTCAGGGCTTAGTAGACCCATACTTTTTTTTCTGTTTTCTGAAGTCAAAAATTATGTATTACTGTATTGGAAGGTATTGGAATGCCTTTATATCTTAAGACCTTTTGTGTCATTTTGCAGCCTTTGTGTCAAGAGGAACTTTTTTCCTCCTCCAGTGTAACCTGGGTTTGGGGGGAGTTCGTCATGATGATTTACCCTTGTGTAACTGGAAGTAGAATTAGGTCCACAGCAGGTGAGCCATCTAAAGCAAGAGATGGTAAATTGAATTGGAAGAACACAGTAATATTTTAAACTCTGTCTCTTTTCTGTTTGGAAAGAAGTCAACATAACCTAGATGATATGAAGACTGCTGAGAATGGTGCGTCCACTCCACACTGCTTGAAAGCAAATGTACTCCTTACTCTGATTGTGAATTTCCCATAAAAGCACAGGGTTGTTGGGGTTGTTTTTTTTTTTTTGGACAAATAACAGGCTTTCATGCTTGGCACCTGAGTGATTCTTTGTTTCCAGCAGAGAAACTGGGGTTTTTTTTGGCCTGAGAATGAAAATAGGAATGTGTTTATCGCTAGGGTCACAGCTGGAGATGATTATTACTTTTTTTTTTTTTGTCCTCTGTCAAAAGGAAATGCTACAGGCAGCTAAATGTACTTTCAGGCTGACAGGGAGCATTCTTGGGAAAAAAAAGTGCTTTCTGCTTCAATTTTCCTTTCTCAGGTCTACGTAAACTTTGCCACTGGGAGGCTGGAGGTCCACAATATTTTTATTCTGACAGGAAATCATGCAGAATGTACATGTTTTGCTTTATTGAGGTGACTGAGGAGAAACCAGGGATAAGGATTCTTAACATTAGGAATTCTCATTCCTCTGCAAATTTACCCCAGCTCTCATGTGTAACAAAGGGCTGTCAGAGAGTCTGTCTGTGTATCAAAACTTCTCTTTCAATAGGCTGCAAAATCTAGAAAGTACTGGAAAGGTCTCTTAGCTTCAGTGTAGAGCCAGTGTTGACTCTAGAAGCCCAGTTTGAACCTTACTGTAGCAAAGGAGTTGAAGATGTTCTAAAGGAAATATTCCTATATAGAAACACTGTGGCAGCAGTTCCTCTTTGCAAAGCAAATCCAAAGGACTGCATTTTTAACCTTTCAAAATATACTTTGCCTTCTGGCCCCAGTAATTGGTTCAGTCAATGATAACCTCAGCATAACATTTTTTTAATAGACATGAATGCATGTCTAAACATCAACTTATGTAATTAATGCAGCCTCTTCCTCCATTCTCCCATTGACTTTGGTAGCTGAGATGTAGTCTGATTTAATTTCTGTAACATAATCTTGTTTGTTTTTATAGTACTTCTCTCTGCCAATATTAAAACCCTATTCATTTAGTTGTATGCACTGTTAGGTAGATGTGCAGCTGTGAGTGGGTTGTACACATGGAAGAGTTGATATATGAAGAAATGTTTTCAGTGGGCTGGAATTAGACAAGGCTGGAAAAAAAAATTCAGAAACTGAGTATCTCATAAACTTTTCCCTTTCAGAAACCTACTCACAATATTAATAGGGCAGAGGCAGTAGTGGGGCTCCAGGATCATGTTATTTTCATGTGTTATGTTCATAGTCTTTGCAAACTGAAAGAGTATGTTTAAGAATGTCTTTTGCCTAGCTACGAACAATGTGGTTTAGGTTTTGTTCTAATCACATAAGATGAACTTTTAGAATTAAGTCCCCTGTTTCAGACTGAATCAGCTTATGGACATTCAAATGGTAAATACAGACTGATGCCCGACCAGTTAGAGACACCTGCAGGGTAGATGTCTTCAGCTGAGATTCTCCTTAGCAACAGAAGAGATAAATTGGATTTTTGGGGAGCAGATCTTCTTATCAGAAAAATAGACAGTGCAAATATATCTATTTCTTTCAAACTGCAAATGGTTCATAGTTGGCATTGTAGATGTTGCTAGCTACTGAGCACCCAGAGAAGAACTTCATGGATAGTAAATACAGATTTTGATGCCCAGTAAGACTTCAGATGGTATCAGTCTGAAGCTGTACCACCACTGAGAGAGCTAGAAGCAGTCATGCCTCTCAGCAGATCACATTGAGAGGTGCAGCCTGCAAGCCTTTGACATTATTGGAGAGCAAATCCACATGAAGTGCCCTAGAAGAAGATCAGTTACAACCCTAATTTCCTACAACAGTGAGCTTCTTTTTGGAGTTAATGGATTCTAGGTACTTATACAGGAAGTTCATGTCTAAATACCTGTGAGAGCTAGACAACCAAGTGGAAAAACCCCTGCCATGCTATGCAGTCATAGGCTGGTATTTATATGTCAGTACTATATAGAGATTCCAATTCAGGAAAAAAATATAATTTTAATGAAGACATTTCTTGTTTTAGCACTAAAGTATCTGAAATGAGATGAGAAGGTAAAGGATGTTAGAGGTGAAGACAGAGGCCTTACATTAGGAAGAGAATTAGGAGCAAAACCATCAGAGACACCAGATTCATGGAGCTTTCTTCTTCCATGAGGTCATATTGACTTCCTACACTGTGCAGGTTTTAAGTAAATAAAAGCCAGCTATGGATAATGAACTTCATTACTCTAATTAAAATCAGAACCTACTCCTACTGCCTAACTTTTGAGGAAATGCCTGGGCTTTACTCCCATGACATTGCTTGAAGGTACTAAATTGGTGTGGTATATATGCAGTTAAAGTCTTGATTAATTAAGAGACACAGGCAGGGACAGAGGTTAGTGATGTGTCTGAGCAGAAGCATAGAGCCAGGTCTCGTCTGCACTGTAAAAACTTTGAATCTGGCTTTATGCACACATTATCTCAAGTACCGAGGCATGCTGGTCCTCTGGTGGCCAACAGCATGAGGATAATCCAACCATAGGACTCTATGCAATGTAAAACCCTGTATAGATATGATCTGATCAGTAGTCCTTAGTTCTTCCCTTCACAAGGCTAGGCAGAAGATCAGAACAATTAAGAGTCTTTTTAATTAGTAAAGACTGGCTAATATGTTTGGGAGTTTCTCCCTTGCTTTCCCTACAAGCATAACCTGATTGGAATACCTTACTTTGGGTTTATCAGTTTCCTCTGGGTTAGTATAATCCAGAAAGAAACCAAATCCAAACCTAAACCTGCCTCACTGACTGATGAAGTGCACACATGAGAGGTGCTGCTTATACTGCATAATTTCCGATGAGTATTTCTGTCTAAGCCTAAAATTGTCAATAAAAGCTTTTCCCTGAACTAAAAGCTCTTCACTGTTGTGGAGTTTTTTGGTTTTGGTTTTTATTTTTGTACTAGTGCACTGAACAGTAAACATCAATGCAGCTGTTAAATCAGTTGCATATTAGCCTGGCAGGCCTAAGTGTAGCTAGTTCTGCTTGTCTTGCCATTAGTGTCAAGTAAAAAGAGGTGACAGTAATTGGTGTTGTTGGGAAATGAGTTCTCCTGAGATGTGAGCAGTTCTTGTGAATGCAGAGGAATGTAGTAGTGACTGAGAGCTTACCCTACCAAGGCAAAATTCCAAAGTCAGAACTAGGGAGTGAAATGATGCAGCTAATGAAATATACATCTAAGGAATCCCTTTTAAATACTCAGCTGGAGTCATCCCCAGCTTTTGTCTGGGAAGGCAAAGCACAGTGCCTGGTAGTGAAGCCATTATGTCTATTGGTGATGTTCCATATTTTTTGATTATGTTGCTTTTATGTGGAATTAAGGCTCAGTAAAATGACACCGTCGTAAAACCGGCCCAGATATAACTTCTGCTACTGACATAATCTTAAAGTTCTGAGTCACATTCATTGCCTCTCGCCTTTGGGTCTCTGGATGACAGAGATGAAGAGCAAGACGTCAGTATGTGGGCACCCTCATGGAGATCTGTAAGCAGGCCAAGCTGCAGTGTTTCGATTATAGTCAGTGGAGAGCTGCTCCTTGCTGTCCGTACAATTCAGAATGATTCAGCTCATCATGTATGGGTGTACTGAGGTGAGCACAGAACTTTGTCACAAGAGGCTTGGTTCATTTCTCCTCTGTTTGTCCTCCAGTATTGTTCCAGATGCTCACAGGTATCCAGATATCAATGTAGGGCTAGTGGGTGACATAAGGTTTGAGCTCCATCCATCCATCAATTTCTTGAGAGAAGTGCCATTAAGTGACAGTAGAGTAATATGTAATGTGTAATATATGGATTCATTAGTGGGGCAGCAATGCTGGTGAAAGGTCTAGAGGACTAGTCTTTTGAGGAGTGGTTGAAGGAACTGGGGTTGTTTAACCTAGAGAATAGGAGGTTCAGGGTCGACCTTTTTGCTCTCTAAAATTTATAGAGAAATTACCCAAGAGCAGGCTGTAGTGAGGTGGGAGTCAGTGTCTTCTCCTAAGGAACAAGCAATAGGACAAGAGGAAATGACCTGAAGTTGCACCAGGGGAGGTGTAGTTTGCACATGAGGAAAAGAATCTTCACTGGACAAGTTGTCAAACATTGGAACAGGTTGCCCAGAAGAGTAATGGAGTCCCCATCCCTGGAGGCATTTAAAAGTTGTTCAGATGTGGTGCTTAGCAACATGCTTTAGTAATGACCTAGAAGTGTTGATTTAACAGCTGGTCTTGATGAACTTGAAGATATTTTCCACACCAGATGATTCTTGATTCTACATGAAGTATTTATGGCATCATAGTATACACTATACCTAATAGTTTATACCACATACTATTAAGAAATTGACCTGAATCTTCAACATTCAGCCCACGTATACTCAATTTCACATAGACAATGATTCAGCTACCCATGAGCAACTCTACAGCTTCTCTCTAAGGCACCATTCTAGAGTACTGCACCATGTCTGCCAGACCATGCTTCTCTCTCTGACACTGAAGGGAACCTCAGCAGACAGTAGGTGACAATGGTCAGGATGTGGAAGTATAGAGGGATCTTGATCTGGGTATCCTAGGGTCCCAGATGGGAAATTGAAGTGTGGAAGAGAGCAAGTGATAAGAGCCTGCTAATTACTGCAGTTTATTGAAATCTAATCTACTTTTTCAGAATAATTGAGTATTTTGGGCCTGCCCTTGTCCTCTGAGAAACAAAAGATCTGTGCAGTATAAATTGAGGCATAATAAGTGGTCTGTAACCATTTTATAATTTTGGTTCATTGATTTTACCTCTTTCAAGGCTGAATTTATATAACATGTAGTCATTGTACAGTTTGGTGACAAAAGGCACAAAAAAGCAAGGGAGAGATCATTTGCCACACACAGTGCTTATAAAACCCACAGTAGGAGATAGAGAATTTTAGCTTTGTTTTGAGAATAGAAGAAAAATCTAAGGTTAATGGGTCTGGTAGGTGGAGGTTTATGGGGATCACTTGCTGTTACTTGGGACACAGCATGAAACAGGGGAAGAGCTGCCAAGAAGTAATCCTGCTTAGGTAATATGACTCACAGTGGGAGCCTTAAATTTATGCTACAGCTCACCATTGGCTAAGAGGTGGTTAGCAGCATGGAAAGTTCAGATATGAGGAAGAAATCGTGGAACTTTGCTGTAAATGTCTGAGATGCCAGCAAGGCTGGGAAGCTCTCTGGTAGAGTGGGTTATATTTAAAGTAATTTTGTGTTCACAAGTATTTTAAGGTCATTATGTTCACAACAGATTCCCAGACAGTGATGTTGAATAGAAATTAACTGATAATTAGTGGAAGAAGGCATCACTGATATGTAAATTAATACATAAATGAGAATGTCTGGATTAAAAGAGTCTTGTTTGAAGAATGGTTCTGTAGAATATTTTTAAGATTACTTCCAAGTCTGTCAATCTATTTTCCTGTCAAGCCAAGGAAGGGATATGAAAATAAGGTAGACAAATTTCTAAGTATTTGAAAATTTTCTTTCTATAAAAAATTTGACTTTTCAGTTGCAAAGGCTGTAACTACTCCTTTTTGGGTTTTGCCTGTAGCACTGTGCAATAATTTTAATGTGACTGCTGAGATTTGGAGCCAGAAGAATCAGCATATGTTCAGTGAGACTTCTCTGATTTTAAACTAATCATACATTGAATGTATATGATAGGACCAATGTGAGATATTATTTGAGCTTCATTAATACACTTTAATAACAGAAAATACCACCTATATCCAACATACTGATGATCAAAAAAGACTTTAAACCAACGTGCCACATGTACAGATGGATACAGATAGTTTATGAAGCTGTTCTAAGTGCATCAATCAATTCCTGTAGCAGTATTGCATGCACAAGAAAATAAATGTTGCTATGAATGTCTTGCTTTGTGTTATCACAAATATGTCCAAAAGTCCTTGGTTCCCAGTATGGCTGGATTGAGTGAATGAGGCAGTGCTGTTTCTTTGTGTCATTTATGATTCCTATGAAAGCCTCCATCCAGACCAAAGTGAGGAAAAAGTCAAATAGGAGAAGATGCTGGAACACGTCCTTGCTTCCCCAAGTGCTTCACTTAGGTCTTGAAGAAGGACAGAAAAANAAAAAAAGGTAAGATACTTACATATGAAATAAGGAAGAAGTAGTATAAGTATACAAGAGCATAATACTACTGAATTTTTTTCCACCCTGTACTTCATGTTTCAGGATGGGAAGAACATTCTGATGTGATGGAGTTGCATGTAGAATCTAGTTCTGCAAGAGCTACTCTGAAGAATTTCTAAGAGGAATGATGGTGTAAACTGTGCATCCACATGAGAACGTTAGCAAGAGCAATGAACATACTGTTCTTACTATTCAGCATTTGTTCTTATCCTTGCATTTGGAGTAATGATGAGACAATGAGCAACCAGCAAATGAATTATGCTCCTTCCAGAGAGACAGATACACAAGGAGTATTTGGAAAGAGTTTCTGCTTCTAACAGTTTTTTTTAAAATGTTGCTAGCATCAAAGCAGAAGGATCTTGAGGCAAAAGCATATTTTTCTATATTGGGCACTCCACAGGAGATGAGAGGAGGGAAGGAGATACTCACTGAGTGAATAATTTTCAGATGTGAGGAAGACTGTGATAAAGTCATGTGAGAAAAATTAAAATGCAGGCATCAGTGAAATTATTGAGACAGTGCTAAATAAGTTTTCAAGGACTGAAAAGCATTGACATGACATTAGAAAATATTAAAACTCTTGGGGAAAAAAAATAAATCAGAAAGATGTCAACTCAACAGGTGAGGTGCAGTCTGTACGAAGGAGAAAAGCCAGCAGAGGTGCTGAGTGTGTCACATTTGGTGTCATGCCCATAAAAACCTTTCAGGTTGCAGTGTATGGATCCTTACTCTCCAGTGCGTCAGCCAATAAATATTTGCTGTGTGCTTTTCACTTCTTGATATTCTGCTCACACAGTGCATTTGTGCATGGTAGAAAATACCTAAACAAACAGAAACTGCTGAGCTAGGATTTGGGGGGATGACTGCAGTCTGATGCCAAGTATTAGTGTCATGTACATCAATTGAGTTGGAAAGGTCAGAGTAAAAAATGAGCTGTTTTGCTCTTCACAACAATTCTGCTTATTCTTCAGCCCAGGTGCCTCTAAACTGGTGATTATACAGCATGTGCTCCATGCTGTACCATTCACAGATGCTAGTAGTCAAGCCATGCACTGTTACCTGCTGGAGTTTATGCTGTAATCCACTGGTGTGTACCAACTTAAGGAATGTTCTTGCAGCTTTGGACCAATGTTTTATGCATATGCTTGTAAGTGATTTGCACATCTTCTCCCAATACATCAGGAACAATTATATTTTTGCTGTGGCAATGAATGCATAGCTGTTACAGGAATATTTCACAAAACTTCTCAGAACCTTTCTCTGGACATAACTTGAACACTGCTAAAGGGGCGCAGCAAGAAAGAGGAGGAAAACCTGGCAGAGATGAAGTGAAAACAAGCTGATACCTTTCACCAGCTGGGAAAAAGAAGTGAAGAAATCCCATAGAGAGGCCAGGAGATAAAGAAAAGCAAAGACAGATTGTTCACCTCTGCAAGAAGATGACAGTGTAATGAGACATGTTCACTGTGGCTTTGTCCTTGTTTTGTCACACATATTCAGGGTGCAAACTATGCATTCCTGGATGTGTCTATGTGGCCAGATCTGAGATAGTCACCCTGTGCTCCCATTAGACTTGAGGAATAGACAAAGAATAGTCTGGAGAGTCACTCATTCAATTTCTTAGAACAAGGGAGACAAACTGTACTCTGAAAAGCCTTTATCTTCATTGAAAATCAGTGCTAGATGAATGAAATTTGAGGTTCTGACTCTTAGATGTTTGAAACAAGGGGAGATACATCCTTTCTCCTTATAAAATGAAGAAATAGAGAAAATGAGAAGTGATTCATAGGCCTGCTTCTCCTTTGACTGTAAAAATGAACAGTGGATCTTTCTGCTGCAGGAAGTGGATGATGCCACTAAAGTCTGAGTAAGATTCCAGGAGAAACATGATCACTGGATGGTTAAACAGGTTATTTGGATATAAACCAAATTATAAGCTTATGCAGAAAAACTGCAAAAGCATTAGATTAGAAAAGGTTTGTCTAACCTTTAACTTTTATTGCTCAGATGAGATAATTTTGTTTACAAACTGTAGCTTTTGCTTAGTATGAAGAGTTTTACACTTTTGTCCAGCACATGCTCACACTCAGGAGAGACAAGGAAAAAAAAAAAAGCCATTAAGTTATTTCTATCATCCATTATATATTTTTATGCTGATAGAGAAGATGGAAGTTCCCATTTCTGTCTCACACAGAATTTCCTTTTTTTTTTTTTAAGCTGGAAATTACCCAATCTCATTGATCAAGTGCAATTTCCATAAGCTTCACTGCATCTCTGCAGAGTTTAATGACTGCACCCTGCCTAGCAATATTGTCTGCATTTGATTTACTATGAATATTACTTTTAGAGCCTGTCTCAAAAAACCTTCATTGATTTCTTCATCAGGTACACAAATAAAACGATCAACTTATATGACTGGATTACTGGATGACTGAAATGCAGTACCTTACTAAAGTAAAACTTAGATCAGGACTAACAATGTGGCTAAATAGAATTTAAATCCAAAGAAAAATTCTCATTATCTGCTGACAGTTTTGAAAAGAAAGCTGATAGACACAGTGAGCAAAGAAAGATCTGCTCTGTAGCTTGGAAACTGATTATTACCATCAGCTTCCAAAACTCTTTCTAAATGGCATGTTAGGGATAACTTTTGTAGCTTGTGGGTACAATGTAATGTGATTTAAGAGGAGACTCCTGGTTACAGCAGTGTAATTGAGAATTCTAGACTTTGTGTTTGGAAAAGAAGAAAAAAGTCCATTGCTCTGTGGTTCAAAGCAATATCTGAGAGCAGGGATGTTAAAAATCCTGAATTCAATTGTTCAGAAAACACTTTGAGGTCTCCATGTGGTCGAACACTGCATGGCATCGTCAGTTTCGGTTTCAGTTGCGGTGAAATTCAGAGCAGAGGGTTTAAATACAATCTCCACAAGCTTTCCCCCAAGAGGTACGTTCTTAATGGCATGCTTTATTAAAAGCTGAATTCCAAGAAGTCTAAATAGTTATGATAGTTTGGGATCTGAGTTTGCTTTGGTCGATTTCTTTTCTAATAAACCTTACTTCCATGAACACTTTTTTTCCCCTTCTGTGCCTCTTACCAAGCGTTCTCTTCTTGCTGTGCTTAACAGGTACAAGTTTTTCAGGAAGTGCTTCTTTTCTTCTTTTCTCAGCACTTAGATCATACATCAGTGAGGACTAGGTCTCAGAAAAAGACTTTGCCTTCTGCTATAGGGCTTGAAGGTGCTCTGATGCATCTTGTGAAATTGTAGTGGGTGCAACACTGCACCAGGCTTACCTGGCAGTTCTAGCTTGGCAGCAGAAGAGGTCAGTGCCATACCATGCTTATTATCCCTACTGAAGAAAAAACTTTTCCAAAGTCAGATGTACTGAAAAATTCAATTGTTTGCAGCTGGTGGATGTCTGTGCACTCTGCTGTTAGTGCCAATGTGGGTTGCTGAGAAGCAGGTTGGGGTGCTGAGCTCTGTAACATAAATATACCTGGACAGCACATACAGCACCCAGTGCAGCTGCAGGCTCAACAGTTTCATTGTGCAACCACTTGTTGAACTGAATATGTCAGCCTGGTACACAGGAAACCCAGCACAGTTCAGGTTAGACTATTAATGTTCTATTTAACAGTTCAGATCACTCTACAGTAGCAGAACAGATTAAATATTGCTGCTGTGCAAACATTAAGTTCTTGGAAGCTAAAATACACAAGCTGACCTAATGCCCCAAAGCATCTGGCAGAGGTTGTGTGGTAGATGAATAATTCTTTATTGTAGCCCACACAGTGCTGCCAACTCCTTATTTATTTATTTAAAGGTAGAATTTATTCATGTGCTCGTATCAGAGAGAGGGGAGCTCAGGTCTAGAAATACTGATGAGTAATATTTAAGCCTGTTAAAGTATCATATAATTCTTTTTTCTTTAGCACTTCACAGGAATTCTGCTCTTCACTGATGGCTTTAGAAATTTTCACTGAGCAGTGTAAACTGCTACTGATGTAATAAATGAAACAAGTTTGAGTAGCCTTTTAAGGATAATAATTATCCCAACTCATCATCTCTTTTAATCTCATTTTTACCAAAACAAATACATCAAATCACTTAGGTAAGGCTGCAAGACAGATGTCAGAAGGAGTAGAACTTGTTGTGAGAGGTACCACCTCCTGGAATTACATAGGCTGGAACATCCTCTCCTATGAAGAAAGAGTGAGAGTTGAGGTTGTTCATCCCAGAGAAGAGAAGGTTCTGGGAAGACTTTATTGTGGTTTTCAATGCATCAAGAAGATAAAGATTTTTTGCCAAGGTCAATACTGATGTGACAAGAAGAAATAGTTTTAAATTAAAAGGAAGTAGGTTTAGGTTTGACATAATGATTTGACACTTTTACAGTGAGGGTGGTGAGACACTGTAACATGTTGCCCAGAGAAGTTGTGTTACCTCACCCTGGAAGTGTTCAATGCCAAGTTGGATGGTGCTTTGAGCAACCTGATCTTGTGGTCATGGCAAGGTATTGGACTAGATGAACTTCAAAGGTCCCTTCCAACCCAACTCAACCCATTCTATGAAGCCATTCTTACTTACTCATTCATAGCCTTATGAGTAGTACATGAGGACGGCCACAAGTCAAACAGAAAGTTCTCCTAGTTCAGTATCTGGCTTGCACTTCTGCTTGTTCCTGGAAGAGTTTAGAAGACCAGCTGTGTAATGATATTACCCTGCCACATTCTCCCAGCCTCCAGTGACTTGTAGATTAAAAGCTTCCTGAAAGAAAATGATGTCATGATATCAATAACCCTCAAAAGACTTTGGCATCTTAAATTTCTTTAGAGCTTTCTGTACTTGAAAATGTTTAGCCTCTGGAACGTCATTTGGTGTAGAGTTGCAGTTTATATGGAAGTTATATGAAGAAATACATCCCTCTGCTTGTTCTGATTGGATCACTTCTAGATTGCTTATAAGAGCTAGTAATACTTCAGGATCATTCTGATCTCACAGTTCAGGTCAATTTCCTACCATTGTACCTGCAGAAACTTATGAGACATTTCTAATACCAAACTTCTTTTTTAAAGAGTGATGAACCTTTTTTCATCCTTATATTGAGGTGACTTTTATAAAGTGTAGCTAAGTTTGGTAAACACATTCTTCTGCGGTTTTGTTTGTTTACTTTTTGTTTTTAAATCTCCCTCTCTCTGATCTTCTCTGGCATCCCTACTCTTTCCTCTGTGTCCTCTTTCACTGCTTGAATGCTAAACCAGACCCCAGTGGCAGTGGGGGTTTATGACCTCTAGTAATGCATATCTAGCTGGGGAATTGTAGCTTTGCCCTAGTGCCCACTTGGGATTCAAGAGACCTTACTGCCCTTAATGGAGCTGCCTTCATTTATGTCAGCCAAGAAGCTCAGCTACTAGGTAATAATGAGAGCATTGAGTGAATCGCTTCTTGATGTGAAGTATTCTTTAAACTGGGAAAGCCCATTTTGTGTTGTTCCTAACAGCTTCTCCCTGATGCAGCTGATGCAATTCTCAGCTTCCTCACAAACGACAAGCTCCTCAAGGGCTAAAGTATGAGCTGAATAACATAGAAGTTATGTCTGTGAAGTTACCATAGCAATCAAAGTTCACGCCTGATGCCAAAAGGGTACAACTCTAATCACTGATCAAAGCAAAGTGTCCAGTTGCCATGGCGACTCAGAAGGGCCTGTGCTTCAATTTCAGTGTCTCCACAATTCTAAATAAATAAATAAATGCAACTGCTAGTGGTCTAAATAATTAGAGCTTATGTCTCTTCAGTATTATCCTATGATCATGACATGTTGAAGACAAACAACTTACTAAACACCATCAATAAATCCCACAGCTTGGTCAGGAGCCCATGCACACAGCACAATCCCATTGGGTGCTGCTAATTTCTTTGTCATGTCAAAGTGTTTCATGGCCTGCTGCCTGCTGGAACGTGTGTAAGGCATCCTGTTACATGGCATGGGGATAGCTTTGATGTTCAACAACAGAGTCTGGGAACATGCTGCCCGAGGTTGTGTTCATCTGAAGTTCAAATAGTGGTGAAAAGAATAAAGTGAAGAAAGCCCTTATAGCACAAGCAAATTTTGGTAGAAGTCACTTCAAGACCTCTATGCTGTTTTCCTTAATGTGAAAGTATGAGTTCTGCATATATTGTGCATGGAATGCAGCCTGAATGGTTGTTAACTAGGAGTTCACCATATCTCAAGTCCACTGAGGAGAAGAACAAAATCTTGTAATATAAAGTACTACCCATAATTTGGAGAATGCTACTGGGGAGCTGGATTCTTGCCTAGATGCCAGTCAGCCTTTATCCCATGTCATATGCCCCAGTGATTGTGTTTCTGCGGTTAGCATTTCAAGGAGTGACTGAGCAGAAAACCAAAGTGAAAATAAGTAAATAAATCTGTAATTGCAATTGCTTTGTGGGGGAAAAGAAAATATCTCTTAATCTCTCCCTTTCCTGTCTTCTGTTTTGGTACTAGGAGAAAACAAACGGCTCTGTCGATTTTTGTTTCTACTGCACCAAACTAGAACTCAGTGGCACACATTGCAATGTAATTTCAAACATCTTCAAAAGGTTCTGCCTACACATTCCCCCTTAAATGGCAGACTGCTAAAGTATGGTCTGGGGACATGAGTTTTTTGATGTCTTTTGCAAATGCTAAATAACATAGAAACCATACACAATCTAATGAAGCAGAGCATGGAAAATACTGGTAAATAGCTTACAAGGAAGCTATTTCTTTCTGTCTGGAGCAGGATGCACTTGTGCTTTCAATGCAAGATGCTCAATGTTTCAGTCACCCATGACAAGCTTGCTGAGACTCAATTCCACTTTCAATACCTATGAATAGGTAGAGAGTAAGAGAGAGTAAATGCCTGGAGACTTCTGCATTCTCCATCTCCAGCCACTTACCGTTGCCTGGTATTTTTTCAGAATGTTTCTAAACCCAGGTTTTTGTTTGTTTGTTTTTCTTTTCTTGTTGGCTAAAGCAACCGAGTTTATTGATAATGAGAAAAAACAAACAAACAAACTCACCAAAAGACTTGGTAGAACCTCAGGTGATCATTTTTTGATACTATAATCAGGACCTTTCAATCCTCTATTTCTTCCTGGGAAAATTGCCCAAAAATGCAACAAACAGCAATGTTTCAGAAGGTATTTTGGGTGTTAGGCATTTTTCACTGTAAGTAGGCTAGAGTTAGGTACACGATGACACATGTAATGTTTTACACATCTGTAGTGAAAAAAATATACTTCTAAAATTTTCATTATCAGTGTTGGGGGAAATGGAAAGATTATTAATAAATATTCACTGATTAAAACTTCAACTTTTTTATCCCATTCACATTTCTTTAAGATGAAGCCTTTATAATGATAAAAATTGTCTGAAAAAGCCCTAAACTGATGATCCTGAATTTTCCACAGGTATTTACATTTCCTTTAAGCACATCATGGAAGCAAGGGCTTCCTCTTAAGCCTTTTATTCTGCAGTTACTGTGGGAAAATACCTAATTTAGTTTCAGTAAAGGTACTGATTTACCACTGCTCCTACTTTTTTAGGCAATGCCAGGTGTTTCATTATATACAATATTTAATGTTTGTATATTTTTATTAATACTATGTTTTTCTACTCAATGTAGTTGATACATAACAAATTACTTTTAAATATCGTAGTCTATGTATAAGATTTGTAATGGAAATTATACTATATCATTTACAACTTTATACCATGGTGGCATTTAGCAAGAAAAAGAAAAGATAAGAAGCAATTTAGTATCAGATCAAAACAGCCATAACCTCTCAAAGTCAAAACTCAGCTCACACAGAATCACTTCAGATTTGCTCCAAAACCAGAACATGGAAATGACAGGGCAATATGTCCTGACTCTCTCTAGGTCATTTGTACTCTTCAGCAGATATAATTTTGAATTTAAGAGAGCAGTTGCTCTAAATACTTAATCATGAGAGGGGTTTTGATTAATGTGAAGGAAGTGTGTGTACCAATGCTCATATCATATGAAAAGTATTTTGATGGACAATCTGGTAGCACACTTATCTTGCTTGAGGGACAGTAAGTCAAAGGAAGTGATTCTGCCCCTTTGAGTCTGCTCTTGTGAGAACCCACCTGGAGTATTTTGTCTGGCTCTGGAGGCCCCAACAGAAAAAGAGCATGAATCTGTTGGAGACAGTTCAGAAGATGGCCAAATAGATGATCAGAGGGTTGGAGCCCTGCCCTACAAGGACAGGTTGAGGAAGATGGGTCTGTTTAGCCTGAAGAAGAGAAGGCTTCAAGGAGACCTTATAGTAGTCTTCCTGTATCTGAAGAGGGCCTACAGGAAAACTGCAGAGGGACTTTTTATAGAGTCTTCTGGTGATAGCACAATAGGCAATGGTTTAATACTAGAGAAAGGCAGATTTAGATTGGGCATTAGGGAGAAGTTTGCTATGATGACAGTGAGAAACTGGAATGGGTTGCCTAGAAAAGTTGTGGATGCCTCATCCCTGGAAGTGAGACCAGGCTTCATGAGGCTTTGAGCAGCCTGGTCTAGTATAAGGTGTCCCTGACAATGACAGGGTGGTCAGAACTAAATGAACTTTAAGGTTTCTCCCAACTCCACCCATTCTGTAATTCTATGATAACCACAGCTTGACTTCGCTCCTGGAGAAGCCATCTTGACATCAGTCTGCTTGGGACTAAACCAAATCTCCCTGTTGAGGACTCATTTACACCTCATTTTTGTTTGGGAGAAAAGGAGCACATCTCAAAGTCCAAAGAAATGGCTTATTTTGTCATGGTAGTTGCAGAAGTGATAATTGTCACCTCTTGGTGTCTTGTGTCCTGCCCTCCAAAGCAGGGTGGCATACCAGACACAGTGGAGAATGGGCATGAATATCTCGCTTTATCAAACACTTTTTCCCACATCTTCCATTTCACTGGTCCTGATGGCACCTACACCGAGTCATATGCTGAAGTAGCACAAGAGATGAGTAATTAAAGCTTTGTTGAGTGCTGAAAGATGCTCTACATTGGAAACAAAATGTCTCTGCATATCTATAATGGCTCAAATGCATCATTGATTAAAGGGTATAGTTTTCATTCAGAACTAACAGCTTTAGAAAGAAAGACTTCAGCTGGCATTGCATTTTAGTAGATCTTTATATATGATTCACAAAAGAGTCAAAGATGCATACATATATATTTATATATACGTATGTGTATGTATGGCAGATGATTCAGACTCTTATTTCCCAGATGGTTTCTGCAACCTACCTTTTCTGAAGCAATGATAAGTTCAGTTGTATAATTTCTTACATAAGTTTTTCCTACAACTACCTCATTAAAACATCTGTTAAGTGAGTGAGAATGGGATGAGCTGAAGGAATCAAACCTTAGGGTGAGCACTTACCAAAGGATGACTTTGTTTTAGGGTCAGATCTCTGTCAGTAGAGTAACTTTGATAATTTGAAAGTCAGCGAAAAACCTCAGTGCACCCCAAGCTCTAAAATAGAAAATAAGGAAGAACAACAGTAAAATAAATTGAGGAACAGTTCAGCAGATGAGTGAATCTCTGTCATATTTCTGAATCTTCTTGTTTTCCCAGCACCCTGTATCTGCCTTTTATGTTCCTTTTATAAATTTATTAGACTAGAAAACTTAAAGTACAAAGAATTAGGATGCTGAGTGGTTTAGACAGTATTTACCAACTTAAAAAGTAGTTTCTCAGCCTTACCTCTGTCTTGGTGAATACTATGCTTATTAAAAAGAAGTTTCTGAATGGACTGAGTCCTCTAGGTGCTGTGAACAATCTATATGGATGTCCAATTTGACAGGGAAAGAAATGACTTCAGAAGGAGACCTGCTACCACTTCTGGCTGCTGCCATAAATTACAATAGAATCTATTTCTATAAATTCATTCTTGTAGTGAGCTGGGGACAAGAGGATAGGTCCTCAGGTTGTGCTGAGGGAGATTTAGGCTGGGTGTTAGAAAAAAAATATTTCCCAGAAGTGAGGTCAAGCCCTAGAAGAGGCTGCCCAGAACAATCCCCCATCCCTGAACGGATTTAAAAGGTGTAGATGTGATGCTGAGGGATATGGCTTAATGGTGACCTGGCAGTACATGGTTAACAGCTGGACTTGAAGATCATTTAAAGACCTCTTCTAACCAAAATGATTCTATGATTTTATTATTTTCTTCCCTTCTTCTGGTAAGAAAATCATAGAATCATAGAATGGTTTGGGTTGGAAGAGACCTCAAAGATTATCCAGTTCCAACCCCCCACAAATGCAAGGGAAAGGGAAAGTGCAAGGAGATTAGATAAGACTTTCTAAGTCTAAGTGATAAATAGAATGCAGTGGAAGAACAAACATGGAGTCATATAATACTGGTTTCTATAAGGAAGAGAGAAAGCATTTTGAGAAACTCCACTTCTTTTTTCCTACCTGCAGACTAATAAAGGATATCACAACTTATTTAAAGAAATGGAACTGTAAGCAGCTCCTGATGTAAGTGTTCTAAGCCTGGTATCACCATGATGTAGATCAGTGTATGTCCAGCTTATTTACTGCACTGTGGTAATTACATGTGCAAACCCACAGCAGATTTTTAGAGTCCTCAGTGTTGAGCCATAGTGTGGGCTGTCAGGAGCAGCTCAAAAGGGATGGCAGATTCTTAGATATAATCATCTTTATTTAATTGAGAGGAAGATCGAAATTCAGCCTTTGACAAAACTATGTGAAGATCCAGAAAGGATAAAAAGTAGGAAAAATGATTGGAAGGTAAAAGCAGCAACCCCCCTAACAAACAAAAAACGAATGTGCCCTCACCTGTCTCTCACCTGGAGAAGCTGCCTGACCCCAGCTGCTAAGCTGAGCCCAGTGAATAGACATAGCCTGAGGAGTAAGGACCTCCGTGAACTCAGGAGCAATTACTCTGCTGCAAACATCAATAGCGTGTGTCAGAATGGAATCCCAGAGCTGTGGATAATAGAAAATAGGTACCTTTGGCTGAGTGCTGAATTGAAGATTTGTTGGGAAATTTCTGCTGTTGTGTGGCTGGAGCTGTTGGCAGCTTTGCACTGAAGAGGCTGCTCTCGAACCAAAGGCACATTTCTCTGAGGCATTTCTCTGAGCTGATTTTAGCACGAGCCAGAGCTGCTCTGATGCGTTGTCAGTAATCTGACTTTTTAATTAAATATTTCCTAAACTCCACCTTACATTAAATATAACTGTAGTGTTTGGAAGGATTATTGCTGAAAGTCAAAGCTTCCTTCTGAGGCAGCATTCACCCAGGAGAATTAAAAAGAGCAGACATTCATAGAATCATAGAATGGTTTATCTTGGAAGGGACCTCAAAGATCATCCAGTTCCAACCCCACTGTGCCATAGGCAGGGACACCTTCCACTAGAACAGGTCACTCAAGGCCTCATCCAACCTGGCCTTGAACACCTCCAGGTAGGGAGCAGACACAACCTCCCTGGGCAACCTGTGCCAGTGTGTCACCACCCTCACTGCAAAGAACTTCTTCCTAACATCTAGTTTAAATCTCCCCTCTGCCAGCTTAAACCCATTCCTCCTCATTCTGTTATTACAAGACCTTGTGAATAGTCCCTCCACAGCCTTCCTGTAGGCCCCTTTCAGATACCGGAACCCTACACCAAGGTCTCCTGGAAGCCTTCTCCATTCAGTGCTCTTCTCCAGAAACAGAAACCTGGAGAAGTCTATTTATTAATTTATTTATTTTTGCATGTGCCAGCTATGGCTTGATGCAATCTAGTCTGAAGTTTCTAAGTACTCAACAGCCTTTTTTTTTTTTTTTTTTTTTTTTTTTTTTTTTTTTTTCCTGTTTCTTTCCTTACCATATGTATTATAGTAGAGGAAAGGAATGGTCTTATACTCCGCAGCTGATTCAGGGTTGGATAGCCCAGGAATATAAAGGTCTGGGGCCCAGGAATATCAAGGGCTGGGTTATTAAAGAGTGGCCTCTAACACATGGCCTCAATGCCTCCTGGCTTGAAGGAGTTAGAACTGCTCATCACTATTCTCAGTGTTGCTGTTCTTTCCTGTCTTCCTTTTCTGGGAGAAAAGCAGCAGCTGCTATTACTGATGAGCAGTAAGAAATGGGCTATTACATCTGCTCAGGTAGTAGTGATTTATCTTGAAAAAAATAGAGTTCTTTAGATTAAGTGTCTGAGTGAGTTTCCTACCATGCTATAAAAGTATAAAGTGAATCCAAAGGAAATAAATAGAAAGAATATGGGACCTCTTAGCAAAGCTCTGACTTACAATAGCAGTTCAACATACATCTCTTTTTTTCTGATTTCTTTTTTTTTAATGGACTAATAATTGAGTTGCCTACTCAATTTTAAACTTTAATCTGCTACATAGATTTAGGCTGTTAAATAAATTGTTCTGTTCCTTTTTCCCCCCTTAAATTTGTTTCCACCTTCTGTCTTCCTTTGGAGTATGTCTTGAATAAATGTTGTTGTTATTTTTTTTTCAAGTAAACAACTGTCTGTCTCACCTAGCTGTCATCTGCTAACTGGTGTTACTGGTGCTGCACCAGAGTTTTCTGTTTATCTCAGACTGAGCTTAAATGAGAATGCTGTGCTAAAATACCACAAAATAAAATGTTAATGCTTTATTTTTTGGCAAAAAACCAAAAAAACCAACAAACCCAAAAAACCGTGGATGTGTTTAGACAAGAAAACTTTGCTTTCAGAAATATGACAGATGTTATTCCAAAAGGATGAGGAAATGTGAAGGATTTTTTTTTTTTTTTTTAGTTAGAGTAATGTCTAAAATTTTCAGCCTAGCAGAAAAGGTTATGACCTAGACATATACTTTGAGACAGCCTATTCCCCAAAAGTCATTGGAGTTTGTGAGCTCTTCACCTTGGTTAAGGAGAGTTGAGAGTATCTAAGGCGCAAAGTCAGCAATGTTTTAGTGGAAGTCTAAAAAACTTCCACTGCAGGTCTGTGTGTAAGGAATTTGGGGCAGTGATTTAATGAAAACTATTCAGCTCTGGTTTGGAGGAGTTGAGATATAAACCCGCAGGAATGCGGAACATTGCAAGACTTGAGAGCACCTTGCCTAAGTTTGAAATATGCTTTAAAACTGGGAAATAGGTTTTTTTCTGCCCTGCATCACTAATAGCTAGTGCATCCAACTGTTTCCCTTTGGCTATTGCACCATTCACTGGTAGGTTTCTCTCTATCATCATGGAATCACAGAATGTTAGGGGCTGGAATGGACCCTGAAATATTATCTAGTCCAACCACCTGCCAGAGCACGATCACCAATACCAGATCACACTGGAATGCACACATGTAGGTCATTTTTTTTCCCCCCATGACTGTTCTGTCACTTGTGTGGTGATGTGTACCTTCACTTTCCATATCTACAATTATATTAATATAAAAAAGCCTCAAAAAACCCAAAAGCAAATCCAGACCAGCAAGTCTGAGGGGCTGCTGTGTACGTAAGATACACAACCATTAAGATAAGTCAACTCAGACAGTCTTTAAGATGCAGGATGTTATCTTCTCTCACACAGAGATGCAGTTAGGAACGCAGTTTAATTAGACAGGACAGGTTGTGGTGATTAGATTGTACCAACTAGCAGCTGGCTTGCATGTAACTTATGTCCACTCACCCCTGTTTTCCCATTCTTAATTCTCCATGATTCATCTTGACTCCTCCACTTTGGGATTTAAAATGATGCTCTCTCACCTGTGTTAGATTAAGAGGCATGTTCAAAATGAGCATCCTTATTATGTCACTGTTTGGTACTTATAGAATCATGGAATGATTTAGGGTAGAAGAGTCCTCAAAGATCATTTAGTTGCAGCCCTCTGCCATAGGCAGGGACACCTCCCACTAGAACAGGTCACTCAAGGCCTCATCTAACCTAGCCTTGAACACCTCCAGGGAGGGAGCATCCACAGCCTTCCTGGGCAACTCATTCCAGTCTTTCACCAGTGTTTACTTCCTAAAAATGATGATTTTCCACATTTTAGAACAGCTCCAAGTAGTGATCCTCAGACCTCTCCCAACAGAATCTGGTTTGTAAAGAACAGTCAGACTTTTTAGGTCTTTACCAATAATAGTTGCAATCAGTTATTGAAAGTTAGACCTTCATAAACAATGAGAAAATAAAAAAAAAGAAGCCATGTTAGCATGTTTTCATTTCTGAGAGCTTATAATCACTGATCTGCTGCATTGTATTTCCATCAGCATTTTCGATAGTAGGATACCCTCTATCCTCTCTAAGCACTGTGTGATCATTGCTGTGTCTGCATCTCATTTTCGGCTGTGTGCAGTCTCACACATATACTGTAATGCATGCCTGATATTCTCTATGTGGACAGTTTTGTCCCTTCTTAAAATATGCTTCTCTCATGAAGCACAACACAAGTGTCTTGCCAAAACAGCCACTTGGTTCATTCTCCATCTGCTGTATTTTTAATTTTTTTCCATTTGGAGATAAGTATCTAATTTTAGATATATCCTATCAAATTCCAGGCATGTAGCTGAAGCTGGAGATAGAATCTTCAACATCAAATTATCCTTATAGACAAAGGGGAAAAATAAATCCAACATGCTTATCTTTTTTTCCCTCTTTCAGCTTTATCATGGCTTCAGAGGGGATCTGCACTGCTTGCCTTTCTATCAGCAGGTTCATTAGGAGAGATGAGATGAGATGAGATGAACACAAGCTCAACTGACTTACTTTTCAGTTTGCTTTTCTTAGTGTGCTTACCTTTATACATAACAGATAATAACTAAGAGTAATTAGCAGTAGGTAAACAACATTCAAATCTATAGAGTTTATGGGAAAAATACAGAAACAGGATGACTGCTGTCAGAGCTTGAATCTCAGAGTGATATCTTGTGTTTTAAGTTCTGTACACAGTGTACGCAAGATACACTGCATATTACATGGAAAATAATTCAATAATTCTACTTATGCCATAGATTGATAGAATGAATAATTCCAATATGGTCTTTTCCCTTGGTCAATTTTTCAGCTTATATGAGTGTACAAAACCACTAATTGTTGTGATTTTGTTTGTTTTGTTTGCTTGGTTTGGTTTTGGGTTTTTTGGGGGGAGGTGGGAGGAGGGAGTTTATATGTATTGTTTTGTTGGTTTTTGTTTGGTTTGGGTTTTTTTGTTCAAAAACTTATCTTCTCTAAATTTCTTAAGTCACTCATAATTCCATGTTCTTGTCACTTTCCAACTACCTGCTGTCTACAACTACTTAAAGGGAGGTTGTAGCCTGGTGGAGGTTGGTCTCTTCTCCCAGGCAACCAGCAACAGAACAAGGGGACACAGTCTCAAGTTGTGCTGGGGGAGGTATAGGCTGGATATTAGGAAGTTCTTCACAGACAGATTGGCATTGAAATGGGCTGCCCAGGGAAGTGGTGGAGTCGCCATCCTTAGAGGTGTTCAAGAAAAGACTGGATGTAGCACTTAGTATCCTTGGATAGGACTGGGTGATAGGTGGGACTGGGTGATTTTGGAGATCTCTTCCAACCTGGCTCTATTCTATTCTATTCTATTCTATTCTATTCTATTCTATTCTATTCTATTCTATTCTATTCTATTCTATTCTATTCTATTCTATTCCATTCCATTCCATTCCATTCCATTCTATTCCATTCCATTCCATTCCATTCTATAGAACACTGTGGGGTTTCTGCTTCCTATGTGAAGCTGTAACATCAAAATTTCATTCCCTTCTTAGTCTAAAGAGTCTTTCCTACTTTGACTAAAAATTGCTATTATCTAAGCAAGTATCTGTAGTATCTTTGTCTTGGCTATATTGTAGCATTAACTGGAAGCTATACGTGTATTAACTGGTATATGACAGAAACAAACTCCTACTACCTCACTTCCCTCCACCCCAGAAATTACTATTTATATAGATGAGACCAATTCCAGCACTTTTATCCTTTTATCCCACAGTTTATCATAATTATAGTGCTTTTGTTCTATTCAGGTATAGATTGATATGAGCTTGCAATCAGATGTAACCAAGGTAGAATTGCTTAGGCTGGCTTTATTTTAGTGGGAGTTTGTGGTTTGTTTTGTTTTTAAGTCAATGTGCATATGTTGGTTTTTTGTTTTTTTTTTACAACATGCCACAAAAGCTCTCTGCTAAAGCACCCATCATGTCAAATCGTGCTCTCTGCATTTGAACAATGCTGGAGCTAAAAGGAAAATGTTTTAAAGCTGTCAGGAAACTGTCGTTTTCCAGATGGCTAATCAAATGGAGGACACAGCCACACAGGCACTGTCTCCAGAGATGTGTTAATAATGGATGTTACTCGCTTGTGGTGGAATGGAACAGAGACAAAGCAAAGAGAATGAAGAGATAGAGAGGCAGAGAGAATAAAGCTGATAGTGAGCGTGCTGTAATCAAGATTTTTTTTTCAACCTCCACATTTCTTTTTTCAAAAATTCTAGCATTCATTCTAAATGTGCTAATGTCTTGATAGATTATTTAAAGGATACCAGCTTAAAACAGAAAATAGAATTGCTATCAGGTTCTGATAAGAAAAGATTGGCTTGAGAGAAAACTCAAAAATGAAGGAGTATTCTCTATTTATTCTTCCCCAGCTGAACTCTGTAGAACCCTCCTTCATTGGAGTAACATTCACCTTATATCTGTCTGGTTCCAGTGCTGTATGTTTCTGAATCACTTTGTAGAATAAGACTTCAAAACATTGAGTAAAGGTAAGGAGGTTGTTGCCCAATGCTTGGAAGCAATAGTAGCCTCCATAACCATTGAAGACAATCTAGGATAAAATGTCACAAGGAATCTGGAAAACAGGAAGGTGTAATAACTCTCAAGATAGTGCTAGATGACCTGAAGCATTGGTTGCAAAACACTGTAGACTTAGCTGCAAAAGGGAATCTCAGTTGTCCTCAGATATCTACTTTATCCTTTTCTGAGTGTGACCATCCCCTTCACAAAGACACTAGATCATAGAATCATAGAATCTGTCAGGGCTGGAAAGACCACAAGGATCATCTTGTTCCAGCTCCTCTGCCATGGGCAGGGACACCTCACACTAGATCAGGTTTTCTAGAGCCTCAACCAGCCTGGCCATAAACACCTCCAGGGACTGGGCTGCCACCACCTCCCTGGGCAACCCATTCCAGGGTCTCACCATCCTCATGCTGAAGAACTTCTAACATCCAGTCTGAATCTACCCATTTCTAGCTTTGTTCCATTCTCCCCAATCCTATCACTACCTGACATCCTAAAAAGTCCCTCCCCAGCTTTCTTGTAGCTCTCTTTAATATACTGAAAATGGAAATCCGTGCTTGCATTTTTGTTAGCTGTCTATCAGATGGAGAAGTGGATGCATCAAGCCAGCTGATTTGATGTTTATGTGCTGGGTAGCATGTTAGCAATATTCACTTTCTCTTCTAAAGGCTTGGCAAACTGTTGCAGAGATAGAAAACCCAGCCATTGTATTGTACAATTTGGAAAGAAGAGCTCTGATGTGTAAAAGGTTTCCAAAATGGATTCAAGATTTCATTGCAGGAAAGGAGATAAGTCCCCTTAGGTGCACTGTAAAGTTTGTATAATGTATTTTAGAAGTGGAAGATGTGAAACTGTATCTCTGCCAGCTTTAATCTGGCTGTCTCAGCTACCAAGCCTGGCAATGTAAGAGTGAATTGAACTGTGTGAGCTCAATGGGGAACTTGATAATAATTTGGATTTCTAACTTATATGCTGTATTTTTCTTGCTATTATTGCCCCTCATAGCTGTGACCTTCACACATCTCAGTCACACTTCTTGATTACCTCACAGACAGAATCTTAACTGCAGGCCTCCTTTCCTCACTCAGAGTTAGAAATTGAGAGTCAGCATGAAGTTTGCTGCTGGCTTATGACTGAGTTTTGAAGAGTCCTGGTTTCTTATATATATATTTTTTCATTAGGTGTAGACATAGCTTTATCTTCAGTGCAGAGGGAATAACTAAGGAAAAGAGGGATAGGATGAGAGGGTATTTCCTTTAAGGCTTTTCTGTATATCCTTTAAGGCTGTTCTGTTGCTCCTCTGCTGTTTATGGAGTTGCATTGATGTACCACTACTCCAAATGAGATTCCCATAGAATCCATGGGGCACTGAGACCTTTGGTGTGAAATTCATAGCAACTACTGTGACTAATTTGAAAATTAAATCTCTGGTTTAAGCTAGCTCTCCAGATGCACCACTATGTACAGCAAAAGGTTCTTTCAGATGGAGGCTTATGTCTTAAAACTTCTGTCTTAAGCAGGTTGGGTAAATCACAGCAAACACACAGAGCACCTTGTGACTAACCTGAAGCAAAAGCCCAACTTTCACAAGGCCAAACTTAGGTAAAATCATCTTTAGTTCCAGATTTGCCACTCGGACCTTCATAGGTGATTTCATTGAGTATTGCACTACCAACATTTTTCATTGTGCATAGTAGACTGCTCATGAAGTCCTGAATTCTAAAAATATTTTAAGGCCTTGTTCTTTAACTTTTCAGCAGATAACAGATGTGCAGTCAGCCTCCGTGGTATGAAGAGGTGATCCCTACCTGTCTTTCGAAAGGGCTGGCCGACAAGTTTGACTGGATGATCTTGGAGGTCTCTTCCAACCTACCCTGCCCTATCCTATCCTATCCTACTCTATTCTATTCTATTCTATTCTATTCTATTCTATTCTATTCTATTCTATTCTATTTTTCTGTTCTATACATGTTTCTGCTGGTGAAGGGTCCAGATCACAAGTCCTGTTGGGGAACTGGGGTTATTCAGTCTGGAGAAAAGAAGGATGAGGAGAGACTTTCTTGTGCTCTACAGAGACTTTCTTGTGCTCTACAACTCCCTGAAAGGAGGTTGTAGTGAGGTGGGGGTCAGTCGCCCAGGTGACTAATGATAGGATGAAAGAAATTGAACTTAAATGATGTCGGGGAGATTTAGATTGGATATTAGGAAAAATATTTTGACTGAAAGAGTAGCCAGACATTGGAAAAAGCTGTCCACGTTAGAGGTGGAGTTGCCATCACAGGTGTTAAAAAAAATGGGACACGGTTTAGTGGGCCTGGTGATGTTATGTTGGTGGTTGCACTTGGTGGTCTTAGAGGTCTTTTCTAACCTTAATGATTATATGATTTTTTTTTCAATTGCAGCTCAAGGAATCAAAACTGTAACCTGCCTCAATTTCATAGAGCTGTTTGCTCTGAATCCAAATTCTCATGACTCAAAGATATTAAAAACATTTTTACCAAAATATTTGGATAGAACAAATTCCCTGTTACTTTACTTGTAATTTTTAAAGACCTTAACTGAAGGGTCTTGAAATACAAATGTGTGCAGATCTGTGCATTTTAGCTTATTTAGTCACTCATTTTCCTGTAACCATCTTCCCTGATATTCAACACACAACAGGAAGAGGAGAAGACATCATACCCAAGGGCCAAAGACTGGCATCAACTTGTTGAAGAAAAGTGAATAGTAGAAGGCAGTTTTGTTGCTTTTGTGTGTTTTCTTTTGGGGTACCACTCATGTTTGATTAGCCTGGATAACGAAGAATATCTTGTTCAAATTAAAGTTCTGTAATATTTAACGTCTTCTTGCCAATTGCTAATTAGTGTACTGACAGGAGAATGTTTTGGATTTAATTTTTCAACAGCATCCCTTCCCCTCCCTTGGTCCATCCTGCCAAAATAAAAATCTTTCCAGTCACAACACGTTTGAGAGCCATATGACACGTCTGTGAAGGCTGCCTTGGAGTGCTGGTGCATAGGAACATACATATGTTATTAGCCAAAGCCAATGTGAAATCTGAAATCACAGGAGATGCAGGACTAGGGAATCCTTTGTGTTACTAATTTATCTTGCCAATACAGATTTCACATCCTTTGCTGCTACTTTCCCTGTTTGGGGCAGGTTCTGATATTCAGTCATGTTTTTGAACAAGAGCCCATTGGCACATAAGCTGCATATATAATCTCTATTTCAGGAGCAAGTGTTTTGTTTGCCCTCTTCATGCTGACAGGTACTTACAATCTGATCTTTAACCTCCCCTAAGGCAGCTTTGGGATTTTTATGGGGGTTTATACATTCTCTCTCTTGCACTGGTGCTTGTCAATGAAGACTTGTGATTCATAGCAGCTTTGACCTAAATTGCTGAGAGCTGTACACTACACCACTGCTGCTACAATATAGGATGCATGGGTCTGTGTCAAAAGGTGTTAGAGCCCTCTTAAGTCCTCTTCAACTACCAGTAATTCTGTTCTTCATTCAGACAGCACAGTGTAGCTAACATAATAGTTCACTACCAACAGACAGGGAAGTCTTTCCAGATGCACCAACTCTCACACTTATCATCTCCTACCTCTAGCTCAATTCATCCATTGTATTGTCTGACCTGAATTGTCATAAAACTACTCCTGGATGGAATGAATGAACTTTTATTATTTGGTTTTGAAATTTCAATGAGAATTCTAGTGGGAGTTTATCTTTAATTTCAGTATGGCACAGAGTGTGTTGAGACCAAGTAGGGGCTAAGATCATACATTTGGGGGAAAGATGAAGAGTAGGAGAGTGAGCAACTTTGCTTATAAGGTAAGGTTCGATCAGGGTTGCTGTCATGTTACATACATTAGACAGGGACAATGTTTTGGTGCCTTCTTTGCAGGTAGCTACCTCATTCCCTTGCCAATGCAAGGTGCTTAGGTCTTTAGTGCAAGCAGCAAAGTACTTGAAATTAAACAGCTAACAAGATCTATCAACTGCTTCTCCTTGTAAAGCTTACCTGGCCAAACCTGATCTATCTTGAATTTGCTTAAACCTAGTCTACTCTCAAATCTGTTAGCAAGTCACTTTATGAATAAATATATTTTTCAAGGATACAACTAAAATACCATGGTCACAGCTTTTGAAAGTTCTATCAATGTCAAATTAACCCCTGCCTCATTAATTTCTTCTCAACGGTTGGTATTCTAATAGATCAGTGATTGACAGTTTAAAGCCATTAACTTCAGTCCTGTCTGATCACCCACAGGCAAGAGACTCTAGTCAGCTCCTCAATTAGTTTCTGACAGGCTCTGCCAGGTTGGTGTGTGCTTCCCAGTATGACAAGTGGAAAACAAGCCTTCATTCATTGGATGGATGCTTAAAAAACAAGGCACAGTGAAACTTTGAGTTCATCTTCTGGTGATGTGTGAAGGAGAAGAATCAATAGCATCTTATCTGCTGTCTGGAAATCCCTGCTGTTGAATATTGGGGTTTCGTGGATGTTTGCTGCTGGACTGAGTAACAGGTGGCTAGATAAATACAGCAGGCTGTTTAAAAAACATTACATTTCTGAGCAGTTCAATGCCTGAGAAGGGATCTGTTCTTTTACAGAACAGTGATCACACACATCAGTGCTCAAGGTATCAATAATAGGTTCCACTGGGGAGCAAACTTTTCATTCCTCCCCCTCTTTTTCCAAGTCTGCAAGCTCCTAAACAAACAACATCTAGAGATGTCCTTCTTACTAAAGTCAAGGTGTGCTTCCTCATAACCTCTCTTCTTGGAGTCCTAGGTGAAATTATGCTACAGGGTATGCAGGAAAGAATAATCAAGTGCAAGCCTGCTCCTAGTGCCCTTGTCTCTGTGTGGCAATAGATCTTCTATGTAGCAAAGAAAGTTACTAATGGACCTGGAGGTCTGGGTGGATGAGAAGCTCAACATGAGCAGTGTGCATGTGCGGCCCAGACAGCCAAACGTGTCCTGGGCTGCATTAAGAGAAGCATGGCCAGTAGGGCAAGGGAGGGGATTCTGCCCCTTTGCTCTTTTCAGACCTCACCTGCAGTACTGTGTGCAGTTCTGGAGCCCCCAGCACAAGAAGGACATGGAACTGCGGGAGAGAGTCCAGAGGAGGGCCACGAAGATGATCAGAGGGCTGGAGCACCTCTGTTACGATGACAGGCTGAGAGAGTTGGGGCTTTTCAGCTTGGAGAAGAGAGATCTTAGAGTAGCCTTCCAGTATCTGAAGGGGGGCCTACAGGAGGGCTGGGGAGGAACTATTCGCAAGGTCTTGTAATGACAGGACGAGGGGGAATGGGTTTGAACTGGCAGAGGGGAGATTTAAACTGGATGTTAGGAGGAAGTTCTTCACAGTGAGGGTGGTGAGACACTGGAATGGGTTGTCCAGGGAGGTTGTGGCTGCTCTCTCCCTGGAGGTGTTCAAGGTCAGGCTGGATGAGGCCTTGAGCGTCCTGATCTGGTGGGAGGTGTCCCTGCCTGTGGCGGAGGGTTGGAACTGGATGATCTTTGAGGTCTCTTCCAACCTAAACCATTCTATGATTCTATGATCCCACAGGTGAATTTGCTGTGATTCCTCATGAATGAAATGGGGGAGACATTATGTCCTCTATGCCATACTCATTTCAAAGAAGGAAGGCAAAAATAACAGCAAAAATATTATCTCTACGTGAAAAAAATCTTGAAAAAACAAACAAAAAAAAAGATTGAGTAAGAGAAAATAACCTGGTAGTAATCTCTATGAAAAAAAATAAACCAAATTACTGTACAAAATGAACAAATCTACCCCCTGCACAGCTACATTATTTCCTTTGTAGCCTTTTTAGTATAATTCTGCAGTAAGAATGTAATGCTGTGCGAACTCTAATAAGAGGATTTAAACCAAGAAAACTGAACCAGCCAAACCAATTTCAGCAAGGCTCTTGTTTTCTGCACTGCACAGGCTATGGCAGAAAGCCAGTAAACATGTGTGTGATGTGTGTTCTGTTCTCTCAAAAATTAGCTTTGGACAGGAGCTGTTAAGCGCTGTGACCTGATCTATAATTGCATCCAAAAATATCACAACATCTGGTTTTTACAATCTTACCTTTTAACTCTGGTGATGTGTGGATGTTTCTGGGTCTCTGAGCAGCAATAGAAACAAGGGGTGAGAGTTCAGTTCCTCCTCTGTTCCTGGTTTCAGGCAAAACAAAACCATTTGCTCCTGATTCACACAACTTTTATTGGTGAGCTTGACAAACAGCTTTGGCTTGCTCCGTCACCTCTGCATCCTGCTCCATTCCTGCACTAGAGTTGTGCAGGTGACATAGAGAAACAGAAGAGAACACAAAAAGGCAGCTGAGCTCAAGAACAGACTATCCAGGAAAGCAGTGGAGTCCCCATCCCTGGAAGGACTGCACAGCCATGTAGATGTGGTGCTGAGGGCCATGGTTTAGTGATGATCTGGCAGTGCCTCATCAATGACTGGGCTTGATGATTTTAGAGATTGCTTCTAACCGAAACGCTTCTGTGATTCCATGATTCTGAGGATGAGTGCATCCAGCTTTGTCTGGAGGAGAAAAGCAGGTGATGGGAGTGAGGCATTTCTTTCTAGGCACCATGCAGTGCCCTTTGGTGAAAAATATTGCCCTTAATATATCTTATAACTCAGACATATGACCAAATGCCTTATGCAGATGCATGGATGTCCTGGGAGGGAAGGAGGAAAGGATTTTAAAACTCTGTGGGTAATGCATGATATTTGCTCTGGGCCTGTCACTCTCTTTCTTTAAGTGTCTGGGTTTTCTTTGTTTTTATTATTTTCTGAGAAAGGGTTAAAGATTTTATGCTGACTAGGGAGCCAGCTCTCTCCTTTCCCTGGATACAAAGCAAGTGCAAATTTTCTGTGTTGAAAATGTGGCTATTTAGCATCAGATTTTCAAAGGACATAAGGAGTATGGGGAAAAGACATCAGATGGATTTTGTTATAGATGATAATATTTAGACCAAGAAGGAAGGAATAGATCATTTAGTCTGTTTCCATACACAAACTCACTATAAAAATGGTTTATTCTGCCAGCAGCTTACTGTCAACTTCCAGGCTGGGAGTTGAGATTTAGTGCTCTAAAGGGCATGTAATTTACAAGAGAAAGAAAAAACAAACAAACAAACAAACAAACAAACAAAAAAAACCACCCACACCACCCAAAAAAACCTCACCTGCTTGCAGTGCATGTTGGACACGTGTTCAAGACACCTGGTTTTCCTGTTCTCTCAAATATCTTTCCTGCATTTGTATAAATGAATAACAGTTTACAGATGCACAAATTGCTCAAAAGGAGATAATAAAGCTCATTTTGTGAAGCCAAGTAAAGAGGCTCCAGCTATTTAGGATCTCATCCAAGTTGCTCCAAGCGGAAGAATGCAATCTACAATCATTCTCCAGGTTTTACACAAACACTATAAGCACCATGTCTCACTGGCAGGTATGAGTGACATGCTAAGAGCTGATGGAGGCCTCTTTTTTTTTTTTTTTTTTTTTTTTTTTCCTTTTTTTTTTTTTCAGCTTAGCAACAAGCAGTGACTGGCAAATTCCTCTGCTCTTCAGAATCAATGCCACTTTTCTGGATCATTTCCTGATCTTCGCAATCATCTGTCAGAACAGCAAATTGGCAATGTGTTCCCAGGGACAGCGCAGGGTCTGCTGAAAGCTGTGGTGGTTAGAGGATTAACTTAAACCTTTTCAAAGTCAAATATATTATGGCTTTGCTTCCCACGTACCTAATAGCTTACTTTTGACATTGTTGGTCTGGATGCCTTTTGTACTCCAATAAGCTTTTCACTTTGCATGTGTGTGAGAACATGCACTGGTTGATTCATACTCCAGTAATAGAATCATAGAATGGTTTAGGTTGGAAGGGACCTCAAAGATCATCCAGTTCCAACCCCCTGTGCCATAGGCAGGGACACCTCCCGCTAGAGCAGATTGTTCAAGGCCTCATCCAACCTGGCTTTGAACACCTCCAGGTAGGGAGCAGCCACAACATCTCTTGTCAACCTGTGCCAGTGTCTCACCACCCTCACTGTGAAGAACTTCCTCCTAACATCCAATTTAAATCTCCCCTCTGCCAGTTTAAACCCATTCCTCCTCATTCTGTTATTACAAGACCTTGTGAATAGTCCCTCTGCAGCCTTCCTGTAGGCCCCTTTCAGATACTGGAAGTCCTGGAAGCATAAGGTCTCCTGGAAGCCTTCTCTTCTGCAGGCTGCAGAGCCCCAACTCTCTCAGCCTGTCCTCACAGCAGAGCTGCTGCAGCCCTCTAGTTGTCTTTGTGGCCTACTCTGGACTGGCTCCAACAGTTCCATGTCCTTCCTGTGCTGGGGTCTGAGGAGAGCAGAGCAAAGGGGCAGAATCCCCTCCCTTGCCCTGCTGCCCGCAGCTGCTCTCACTGCAGCCCAGCACACAGTTGCTGTCTGGGCTGCACTCACACTGCAGCCTCATCTTGAGCTTTTCATCAGCCCAGACCCCCAGGGCCTTTTCCTCAGGCCTACTCTCAACGATTCCCCACCCAGCCTGGAGTTGTGCTTGGGATTGCACCCACCCAGGTGCAGAACCTTACACTTGGCCTTGTTGAACTTCATGAGTTTGGCCTGGGCCTACCTCTCCAGCCTGTCCAGGTCCCTCTGGCAAGTCGACTTGGTGTCATCTGCAAACTTGCTGATGTTTTTAGTTTTGCTGACTATTATTTAAACACCCAAGAACCTTAATCATTGTTTGTGATCCTGCTGTGAGAGCCCAGAAAAGAGAAAAACCAACACTCTCCTTGGGAATTTTATGTGATGGTGCAGAGCAGACAGGGGATGGACACTGGTGAGTGGCTGAGCACAGGGGAAATGAGGAGAAAACAACTGATTGTCGTTGCAGATTGTCATTACTTCTGAGTAAATTACACAGCTGTCATACTTTTTGATCCTTGTATAGTATCTCTCATGCATATTGTGGCATCTGACAGCACAACTCCACTGTCTTCCTCCACAGACCAAGCAGGAGCTGCAGCTCTTACAGCATGCGGCCTGCACCCTGGGAACCTCAAGGGCTGATTGCCACTTGTAGTGTGATGATACTTCAAATAGTCTGGGCACTGAACCTTCCCCTTTATGCTGAGAAGTGGGAAGAAGCTTTCTCAGAAAGGTTCAGCTGTTCAAGCACCTTTCCAAACTTTTTATCTGCCATGTGGTTGATGACAATGAGGTGAGCCTTTTACAGGCTGGAAACAACGCTGGGAGCAGAGGTAGATATCCTTGGCATACCCAGCGTAAAAAAGCATTGGCACAGAGCATTCCACAGCACAAAAAATAATTAACGTGGTGCTGTTGCTTGCCTCCTTAAGAAAGCAAGTGGTAAGTAGATATGGCCTTACTAATTAGTTTGTTTCTTACCACAGTTACTTAGATGGCTTAGACAGTCTTTTCCACCTTTTAATTAACTTGTTTCAGTGATAAAAATCGTGAGGCTTATTTTTTTAAGTGTTATTTTTACTTGAATTTCTTTCATTTCCATAAAAAATAGGCAAATTGCTCTGAAAATGGTAGCTACATTATATGATAACAAAGTCCCATTTAAGTAGATTTTGAGTTTTCAGCAGCTTGGCATTTGCAGCTTACTTCACTTGGACTTATGGTATTACAGCTATCAGCAAGTCAAACTGTGTATCTGAACAGCCAAAAACCAAACCTGACCTAGCTATATCTTCTCTTCCAGCTTCAAACTAAGGAAAAAAATAAGAAGAGAAGTCTGCTTTAGATAAGCTAAAGCATTCTGATTTTAACTGTTTGACTAACAAAAAAAACCCAAAATAACAAAAAAAAAAAAAAAAAAAAAAAAAGGAAAAACAAAAAGAAAAGGTTGTGAACTACTGAGATCTGGCAGAACTGATCAGAAAGTGAGTGGGAATATGTGAGGCTCAAACCTTTGCTTCTTGTCTGCTTGCAGAGAGTATGCAACTCTCGTGGCTTCCAGGATACAGGACACGTGATAGGCAAGAGTCACTCCTGAGCAGGTAACTGATGTGTTGTTTGCTTTTGAGTGTTCATAATTATTCAAATTGCACGTCAATTTAATTTAAATTGTCAGTTTAAAAACCTGACTTAATTTGTCTTAGTAAACAGTACTTTGTTAGGTGAGAGAGGAGAAGGGGAATGGAAAAAAGAATAGAATAATATTGACTGTAACTTTTCCCAAAAGAAAATACATTTAATAAAGAGTTGGGTTGGAGTTTTTGTTTGTTTGGTGGTTTGGTGCTTTTTTTCTTTTTTCCAGATAAATGAACATTTGTGTCTTTTTTTTTTTCTCTGCTAATGGGAACATACAGTTATTGATAGTGAGGAATGCAGGACTGTAGTCTTACAGTATATTGGCTTTTTTGATGCAAATCTATATTGGGGTATTTCCATCAATATTTTAACGTCTTTTGCCCTCTACTTAAGAGATTTCAATTTCAAAGACTAGTTGGCCTTTGTATTTTGAACACCCATTGTCTATTTGTCAGCTTATTCTTTTCTTCCCATAAACATTGCAGTGGATGCAATAAGTCATTGTGGCATCTGTTGGGATCAGTACAGATAATTCTGTCTGTAGTGATATTATTCTGTTAAACACAACCCGAGGCACTGATTTGTTGCACACAAGAAAGTGTGTTAATCTTGAAGCTAAGACTTTGAAGGAGGGAGATTTTCTTGATAGATTCTATCCATAACTAAAATCTTACTAAGTAAATATTCGGTAAGGGTGAGCTTGTTTTTTGGGGATTTTTTTTTTTATTTTATTTTATCAGCTGCATTTATTTTCAGTTTGGATAAGTAGAAAACATGTCCTGAGTAGAAGTAGACTCGCCTGTGGTTATCCATAATTTCTTTTTTTTTTTTTTCTAGTGGTTATTTTATTTTATTTTAAATTAGCTTTAACCCTCTGCCTGCTGAAGCTGGTTCAAATGCACTTCTTGTTTGCAGGGTGTTTTTTTTCCTCCCAGGCTAGAAAAATCTGTGAATCTATATTATATGCCTGGAATGTGCTCTGTGAAACTCATTTGTGTTCACTAAGCTCCTGCTAATGGCAGTCAAGATCTTCAAAGAAGGAGTGAGATCAAAGGGCAGTAAAGCCTGTCCTCCTTCAGTATGACTGCCCAAGAGGAACAATTCCCCTCAGATGCTGCCCTTGAACTGATAGCTGTGTCCTTTTGTCTGTTGGAGGGCATGGAGGACAATACCTCTTCTCCAGATCCACAAGAACAATTATCTCAAGAGAGCAATTTTCTCAAGACAACCTGATGCTCTATTTTTGCTTCACAGAAAGCCTGGTCAGGTTTGTAACAAACCATATCCATCCTGGAAGTTTAGTTTTCAATGTAGGGCTTAAAATGATCTTTTGATACTCATTGCCTTGATTTCCAACTTGGAAAAAGTTCATGGGAGATATTGCAGGGCTTTGACAATATTGCAAATAAATCATGTTGGCTGCTAGTACATAGAAAACTGCTTGACAAGGAGGTAGTTGGGAAAATGAGCTTCAAGGAGGATACCTGTCAATGAGATGTGTAGCAATCTGAGCACCAGTAGGTGTAAGGCTTGAGCAAGTCCTTGGTGTTGTTCACATTGGGCAGCTTGCTCAAGCTGATTATTGTGGGTTTTTTTTTTTCTTTCTAGTTATAAATAAAGTTTCCATTTTTTTTTTTCCACTTCTAGCCTGCAGGGAAGCCAAAAGAGAATGATTTCTTATATATATATATGTACATATATATGACTTCTTATATATATGCCTGGATGTGTATAATACAGAAAGGTGTTTTACTTACCACTACGTTTCAAGTAGACTTTCAATCACCTGAAATTTTCTGTCTGAAAGGCAGAAGTGAATATAGATCTTTCTCTTCTCTGTCCCCTACAAGGTTTAAAAGCAGCTTTGGGGACTGAAAATCTCCCAGGCAACCGTTTTGGAGACACAGTTCCATTATCTGAAGTTTTATTTATTACCCAGTTATTACAAGTATGGTGAAATTTGTGGCTGAAGTCAAAATGCTGAAATATTTCATGACAGGTGTTTTAAGGCAAGTCTAACTTACAGTGAAAATATTTCCCGCAAATTCCAGTCACTTTAATTTTCTTGTTGGCAATTTTCAGCTGCACTTAACTGTCACAAATAGCATAAGAGCCTGTAATAGTGTGTGCTGCTGTATGTGTGAGCAGATGAGGCATTTTTCCTCTTCATGTCAGTAAAAGCAGATTGCTCTTGGGCTTTGCTTTAATGTTGTGTGAGGGTGTTGGTGCAAAGATGTCTCTTTGTGTTTTGTGTGTGGTCTTAAGCTCTAGAGATGACTGAGCATATGGTAGCCTTCGGAAGGGATTCATCTGGAGGCAAATGCATAGTGCTACTCAGGCTACCACCAGAGGCATTGTGTTACCTGAGGCGTAAAGCTTCGGGCTGCTCTTGCAAGGGTGGTGGAGCTAATCTCTAGTGCAGATACGGCCCACGGGTTATTCTGCTGCTGCTTTGAGGCTTCAGTGGGATGAGTCTACAGATGTTTCCCAAACCCCGAAGGGCATTGCTGATCATTGTGTCTGCTGAGGATTTGTGCATGAGCTGAAGACTTATCTAATTCCTTAGATGATTGCAGTAGCAGATGCAGCATTTGTGGTGTAACAGCAAATCTGTGTGATGTAAGCTCCTCTGATCTGGTCTGACAATATGAAAAGTCTTCTGACAATGTGGATGTTATCTTGAATTTTCTATGCTGGAGTAAAACAACATTCAGTGTAAATAGAAGTATTGGAGCGAACATAATTTTCAAACACATGATTTTAGTATTTTCATAGGAAATGAGTGTGAGGAAGTGTGGAAGGGTTGAGTGGATTTGTTTTGTTCTTCAGGTTTTGTTTGTTTGGTTTTATTTATTTTCTTGTTTGTTTTAATTGAAATGGAGAAGGTGAAAGATTCAAGTAAAATTGCCCTTATTTGCTGTCATTATTAACTTAACCTCTGGAAAGCTATGCAGTGAGTAGTCTCTTTCCTTGTAGTATAAGCACTTAAATGCACAGGCACAGAAACGCCAAGAAGCAGCTTGTGCTTGACGTGACCCATAAATTTAGTTCAGACAGAGCAAGTCTCCAAATGTTATATCATATTTCTCCTGTCCTATGAAGTCTTTTGCCATCTGTTTTCTGCAATGACAAGAGGACAAGAGGTTAAGTGTAAGCATTCAGTACACCATTGCAGTGCTCTCTTTCTAGTTTTCCAGAATGATGCTAAGGAGTTGCAGCCACTGTAGCTGAGTTTCTGAATAAGGCAAGGTGTGTGTAGGCTGCATTTCACAGGAGAGGAAATCTCCATTGCTTTTCAAGACATGTGAACATCATCTGTACCTTGGTACCTTCTTCTGAAACTGGGAGAAAGGCTGCCTCTCTGTGGCGTAAGTGGGTTAGCAAAAATACAGGACTGAGAGCAGGCCAGGCTTGATGGTGTTAGGATTTTGGGCATTGTCACTGCCATGTAGGAAGCCTTAGTTCCAAATATACCTCGGACACAGAGCACTGGGCAGAAAAATCACAAGATTACCTTCTTCTTAACTTCAGCAGGACTAAAACATTCTGGGGAAAAGACTTGTACTTCTGAACAGAGATGTTATCAAGGTATAGGACCTTGAGTCACTGAGTAGTGCTGAGAACACAAAACTTCTCCTGCTTGTGTAAGAGGATGTTTAGTGTTTAAAAACTGAGCCTCTTGATGCTGCAGTGAAGTTTACAGTCACAAAGCAGGTGAAAGAAGTGGCCTGCATCTTTTTTTTTAGAAGCACTGTCTGGGAAATAAACACTGAGTGTGATAGATGCAATGTCTGAACCAATAATTTCCAGTCCCTTATAGTGGGAATGCTTTATCTAGCTAACTGCCTTGCTCAGCTGTGAAAAAATAATAGAGACAAGATGGCATTATTAAAGCAAAGTCAATCTAAGAAAATGTTCTTTTCTCCTGAACTTTGGGGGAAAAAATGACACAGCAGTCTGAGTATGTTATAATGTCAGTCTTCCAAATATCTCTTTTCCCCCAGAAGATAATTGAAATAACACTGACATGAGTATGATAATGAACATGTACTGGAAAGACACTCTCAGTCCTTGGTGTGAGAGCTCTGTTTGCTCTTTTCCCTGAACATATCCGAGATTTATCCCTTAGCAACCTTCTAGGAGTCAAGCTAGTGTGAGAGAAACAAAAGATAGGTTTGAATAAAAGATAGGTTCTGAATTCATCAATGGGTTCCCTTTGCAGCAGTTCTGAGAAAATGCTAGGCTGGTGCACAAGATGGCATTCTCCATTTCGTTGCTAATGTTGCTAATACTGCAATCAAACAAAACTATCAAAGTCCTTCTAAATTGTGAAACACAAAAGAATTGCATGAGGTAGGTGCTTTCAAATGAGAGAATATCCAGTTGCTTGTCAGATAGTCTGTGCAAAACTGAAGCCTTAGACCTCAACCTTGGGACAGATCTTAGAAAGGGAAAGACCAGAGATAGGGCAAAATGAATGTTTAATCAGAAAAACTCAATCAAGGGACCATTTAGGAGAAATCTGGGGTTGCTATAGGGTGAGGAGCAAGACTATATCTGAAACATGAGCTTCTGTAGGCCTTGAAAATCCTTCCCAAACCTATTTATTTTGATCATCTGAGTTGAGAGCATTTCAGCCTTTCTCCATAACCACTCTTGATGGAAAATGAAGTCCTGGGCTCCACTGCTGCTCCAGCACAATGCATGCCTTTTAACCTACTAACATTGCACACGCATATAAGCCCTACGTAACCCTCCCAGAATTACTAGCACACTTCTTGGTAATTGTTTAGTTTGGCTGGTTTGGTTTTTTTTTTTTAGTGGCTGATTTGATAACTTGGNCTACGTAACCCTCCCAGAATTACTAGCACACTTCTTGGTAATTGTTTAGTTTGGCTGGTTTGTTTTTTTTTTTTAGTGGCTGATTTGATAACTGGAGACTGAACATTATTTCCATATCTAGAAATAGTGCTTCGAAGCAGGGTGTAATACAAAAGCAGCATTGCCAGCTGAATGACCACTTGCTTCTGTTCATCTCCTGATTAATCTGTTTTATTTGGTATCTGAGACTAATGAAAATGGTCAGGGGTTTCATGGCTGAGGCAATCATCAGCATCCACAGTGACCACTGCTCTTTGTTTTATATGCATATCTAAGGAAGTTTCCTTACTGAGTGTAGAAACTCAAGGATCTTTGTGAAAACAACCGTTGGCATCCCAAACTTAATACTAAAGGAACTTTTGCCCCCAGAACAGCTTCTATAGACATTCCCTTTCTTTCTAGACACGGTTCCTTTTGTCCAAAGATTTTACTAGATTATTCCCAGAGCTGTGAATTTGAAAACCTCATGTTTCTGTGTGTACACACAGGAATAAATTGGTATTAAATTAGTCCCTACCTTCCTTCCACATTATTTATAATTTTCAGGGGTAAAAAACCCAACTCATTAATCTGTCTTTATGTAACTTTGCTATATTCATCAAGTCAAACTGCAATTGATTTTGTTTAATTTTTTCTTCCTAATTAAGAGACCCATATGCAGCACATTGTTTGACTCTCTTCTATGAGTATTATTACTATCATTGTTTTATTCTAGAGGAAGGAAGATGTTTGCCTTTCATGATTAAGCTGAGACTGAAAGTATAAAATTTCACACTGCTTTTAACAGCTTCATAAAATTAGTTCATAAACTTTCCTGGACTTTGTCATTAGGTTTCTGTATGTATAGTTTATTTTATGAGAATTAAATGGACACAATGCAGTAATTTTCCAATCTTCTAATTGACATAAGAATAGTTCTTTACAATCTGATCACTTTCTTTTACTTTTTTTTTTTTTATTTTCATTAATTAAAAGCAGAAAAATCTACAGTATGTCCAAATCCCACTTCAGTCTCTTGAGACAGCTACTGTTTGTTCCTTATCCTATAATTTTGTCGTTGCTATTCTAACCCGTTTTCTTTCCTATTACTTTGGGAGGACCTGCCCATCCATTTTAATTTCATTTTTAACACATTACAACTGTGTCCTTTACTGACTTCAATGACACCAATTTTCTACTCAGCCTAGTAATTATAACTATTATACTGTTGCCTTGCATTTTTTTTTTTCCTGTAAAGAAGGACATTTACTGCTGATGTTTGGTACAAATATGGTAATAAATCATACTCTAAATGTTGGTGGCAAGGGAAATGTTGGTATTTCAGGCTTCAGTCTCTCATTTCCTAGATTAGGACAATATGCCTTCATCGAATGTCTCCATTTCCTACTATCCTTTTCTGTTCATCTTAATTTTACCTTTCTTTTCAATTTTCCTCTTAGTTCAAGTGATTACTGTTCTTTCCTGTGATACCTTTTTCATCTTTCTTCTGCCTTGCTTTAGTTTCCCTGACCTACTTCTAATTGCAAGGTTTAATCCACATTTGCTCTCTCTTTAGATCACTCTCTATCAGTTAAACATCATTTCCACTGTCACATAAAAGAAAGCTGATGTGAGGTTGACATGTCACATTTCTCTTGTGGTAAGGGGGTGTTAATCTTTCTTCTCCTCTCTTCTATATCAGCAATAGTGTGGCCAGCAGAACAAAGGCAGCAATTGTCCCGCTTGTACTCAACGCTGCTGAGACTGCACCTCAAATGCCAGGTTCAGTTTTGGGCCCTCACTATAAGAAGGATATTGAGCTACTGGAGAGTGTCCAGAGAAGGGCAAACCTGGTGAAGGTTCTAGAGTCTAGCAAAGAACAGCCAATAGGACAAGAGGAAATGGTCTCAAGTGGATGTTTAGGTTGGATATTAGGAAATGTTTCTTCTCTGCACAGGTTGTCAAGCTCTGCAACAGGCTGCCTGTGGCAATGGTGGCATCCCCATCCCTAGAGGGATCTAAGAGCTGTGCAGATGTGGTGCTGAGAGACACAGTTTAGTGGTGACTTGGAAGCACTGGGTTAGCAGTTGGACTTTATGATCTGAAAGATGTCTTCCAAGCAAAATTATTCTATACTCTGGATATTCCCTATGGTAACTGTTTCCTGAGGACTGGATGCTGTTTTGAATTATCTTCTTATTGCTCAGCTCTTGACTGAGGTATTTTGTGATTGACCAACTATATCAAAATTCCCTTTAATAATAGTCACTTTAAACTCCGTGTTTAGTGACAGACATGAAAAATATTCTGATAGACAAAGGAATTTTCTTTGACATTGTTCTGTTGCTGTTTGGAACAAGAATCTCCCCTCTGTGAAATAATTTGTGTGGATTCTCTGGTTGTTTAGTTAATGTACACAAGTATTTTAAGTGAAATATTTCTGCTTTTATCCTTTTCTTTGAAAAATATCTGCACAATACATGAGAGGGATAATTACATTTTATTCCAGATAGTAATTTTTAATGAGTAATAGAAAAGGAAATCTGTTTGAAAAATAAAAACTCTTTGGAAAGTCAAGGGTAATTCAAAAGGGAAGCTCTTTAGACAGCAGCCGGGAGTTCAGACACAAGCACAGGGGATTTTTCAAGAAGTCATACTGGGAAGAATGAAATGTGAAAGGTAGTAACAAGTGTAGTACTTGTGCCTTTAAATTTTACCTTCGTGTATACACAAGAAAAATGCAAATTTAGTGCTTTAAATATTTCTAATTTTATTTTAAAAACCAAATGTTAAACACCAAGAGCGCAGCATTTCAGTCTTCTCCATAACTCCTGAGTGTTTTTCTTGCTGTTCATGAGGGACCCTGTAGTACATCTGTAGTCTCTGAAATCACCAGATGTTACACACTTCTTGATTCAAAGTACCATTTGGGAATTTTAATCTCAATTTTGGTAATTATAGTCAAGTAGACTCTGAGATTACCTAAAGCATATTGTCATGGTGGGTACACAGAGTTCTCTTTGTTCTTTGTCAGTGTGAAATCTCCTTTTTTTGCAACAACAGAGGTGCTCATTTCTGATAAACTCATTATTTTTCCTCCCTGATTAAACCTCTTAGTGCATTTTTTGGGCTGTATTATCATGTTCTTTTTCCTTTTATTCCTGTTCTTATTCTTTAGGTGTGTGTTTCAGGGACACAGGAAGTAGAGGCTTTCTATCCTGTGCCTCCAAAAGCAGATCTTCTATCATTTATTTGGTTGAAAAATGATCTTTGAAATCCTGAGGCTACTTCCTTTCATTTGCAACAAATACTCCTTATTAAGGTCCTTCTTTTTTTCTGTTGCTCACAGCAACATTGTTGAGAAGGGTACACATTGTACAGAACATAGAAAACAGGGAGGCTTTGCCTTTATTCCATACATGTATAGAGTTGGTTTCACAGGAATTTGCTGAAGCTGAAGGGAGGGAGAAAAACATTTCTTTGATGCTGAGATACCTGTTAAAAGCAATTAACCTTGCTGGCCATGGTTAAATTGCTGTCTCTGAAGGATGAAAATAGATTTTTAGTTCAAGAAAAATCTGAGGGAGGCAGAAACTGTAGTCGGAGAGCCCGTGGGTTTATTTGAAGATAAAGTACTGCATGAAAAGTCAAACAAAGGCAAATGTAAAGAGAGAGTCAAGGAGGTCTCTGAGTCCAATCTGGACGAACAGCATGGTTTCATTTACCCTTACAGGTGATTTTGAATGAACAAACCCTGAAAAGACATCACACAATTTCAGTCATCACTGAAATAACACCTGTGAGCATTAGGTTTTGCAGCAGACTGCTCAGGCTAATATGGGTTATCCACAGAGGACTTCTTTCAGCTACATGTTTGCTTGCATAGCCTAGAAAATATTATTTCACTTATTTTCTTTCCACCTACTATCAGTATGCATTCTGATCAGTTAGTGTAACCAAAGGATTCTCAAGCTGTCCTTAGTACAATTAAAACCCTCAGGCTAAAATTCCTAAAAGAAAACTCTTTTTATTGTTATTTCTTTTGGCACTTTGCACCATTCCAAAACTACTCGCATCAGCAGCAAACGATCCTCCAGGTTCTAGTGTTTAGTAGTCAATGAAGAGGAAACAGGAATATCCCATGAGCTGATGCATAGTTGCCAATATTTCAGTTTATTCAGCTGACCTCTTGACATCCTTAAAGTGTGACAAAAGTAACATAATCTATCTGCTGTAAAATATATCCATTTGGGTACAAATGGCTGAAAGACAGATGCTTTTTAAGGAAAATGGTCAGGTACATGAAAACGCACTTCGAATGCTTTGCAGCACCGAGAGTAAAACCTGTCAGACTGAATCTTGATTGTGCAATACATAAATGCATCATGTCAGCTTGCACTGTTAACAGATACCTGCATCTGGATCTTGCTTTTTTGAGTCATCGTAGTGCTGGCACAGAACTGCTGTTGTCCATCTCTTGGTTAGTTCTTTCTGTAGACCTTAATGCTCTTTCTGAATGTGAGGTGACAGATATTTGGTGCACAGTTGCTTACTTTTATGTCACAACCAATTTGTGCTGACTCTTGTACTAAACCAGCATAACACAGAGGTGCCTTTTATGGCTCATGGAATAGAAATTCATTTATAATAATAACACGGTCCCAACTTTTCTTCAGGCATCTCACTTAACAAACCCACAGTGTTACAGCAGGAATGGAGAAACCATCTGATGAGAAAATAAGTAGCAACAAAAAATCACAAATGGAATTTATTTATCTGTTAATTTATGTGATTGCCAGTAGTGCTTTACTAGTGAGTCAGGCTCTGCAAACCTGGGAGGGAAGACAGTAATTGGTGTGTTTCTGCTGTGTAGTGGCTCTGAGCTGGACTTTATGAGATATCACAGCACTCCTCTGAATCAAGAGTTAACAGCTACTGTTTATATAGACATTACTATTGATGTTGTAAAAGAAATCTGGTCTCATCTATTATGCTTGCTAAGGGACCTAGTATGTTATGCTCCACATGTCCTTTTTTTTTCCCCCTCTTTTGCCACGAAAGGCAGATTGTAATGGTGACAAGGTACCAACCTTTTGGTTCAATATCTACCTTACAGTTTAATCAACTGAAGTAAAATCAGAGTAAAGTATTTGTTTTGCTTATTTGTTTTGCTTTTTGATGCTACTCACAAAATGCTCTTTGACAAGCCACAGACCAGCTACTTGTGCTGGGTTGCTAGATATTTTCCAAACCTTTGAAACTCATAGTGTTGTTCGTCTCTTGGGTGGATCTCTCTGTAGATCTTACTGCTCCTCTTGAATACATTGAATAAGTACTGAAGTGAACTGAATGAACTCCAAGTACTCAGCAATGTTGTTTCTTAATTGCTGTGCTACACCTCCTGGCCTTTTCATAGAAATGAAATGTTTTTGCTCTACTACTTTCAGTCTTGAAAGCTGAAGCCTCCTTAGGGTCATGGTTTGTTAAAACCAGATAATGTTCCAAGCCTCCAACTCTGCTGAAGTCTTCTTAGTTACACTTTGACTCCAGTGGGAGATGTCACATCTGTGAAACACTGCTCATAACCGGTTAGACTTGAAACTATTGATGTGTCCATTTTCAGTCTTCTGATCCAGTCATTTTTCGAGCCACCTGGAAGCCTTTCCACTCTATAATTTCCCACTTAGCACTTATTTAGGCTAGCAGTTTTTTCCCATATACTTTAATCCTGAAGAGCATGAGAAGGAAAGGGGCCAATGTACTTCACCCCTGTGCATTTTTTTCATAGGTTCTAATGTTCTGCCACTAGAAATTGCCTGCCTAGATTTTTGGGAAGCTTCTGTCCAATATGGGCGTTCCAGCAATAGAGACACTCCTTCAAGGGCAAAGTTATCAGCAAAGATATCCTCCATGTCTCTATGCCAGCAGCATAGTGGTAATTTCCAGCTATGTGTGAATCTGTTCTCCTACTTCATGGGCTTGGGCTATAAAAGATGTTACCAAAACTGATCTAAAGAAAAACCTGCCTAACACCAGTCACACGCGTTCCCCATGTCTCTGACTTGCTGTATTAACCAGCATGTTGGATAAAAGACTTTTTAGTGTTGGGTTGCTGTTGTTGCTAGGCTACCAGCCTGATGCAGAAGTTTGCCTTCATATTCACATGATTGCCTCAGTTGCTTTTAACCCTGCTCAAAAACAAACACCACCAAACAAACAAACAACCCCAAACACAAAACTCTTAAACCCCAAAGTTCTGCAGACATTGCCTGTGTCTTTATTTTGATTGGAAAGGGAATTATGCCATGAAAAATCAGATAGCATTATCTGCAAGGTGTCAGCTCTTTTCTTTCACTCTGCTAGAGACGTAGTCTGCAACGTCTTGTGTCAGAATAGAACAGAATAGAAGAATAGAATAGAATAGATTAAGCCAGGTTGGAAAAGACCTCCAAGATCATCCAGTCCTACCTATCACCCAGCCCTATCCAATGGCACTAAGTGCTCCATCCAGTCTTTTCTTGAACACTTTTGGGGATGGCAACTCCACCACCTCCCTGGGCAGCCCATTCCAATGGTAAAAACCCATCCATACAACTGCTTTATACAGCAGCCAAGCTGTTGGTGGACGGTAGACTGAGAAAACATCAGCTCTCCTATGCTGTCACTGGACGGGAAGGCAACTTGGGAAGAGAAGATATTTTTCTGTTTGTTGTTGGGTTTTTTTTCTGCTTTACATCCAGCTTGCCACTGGCTCTAGTTGCCAGCCTGATAGTGGAAAGGTTTTTCATTTCCCTGACAAGCCAGGGGGTTTTCACCCCACCTTTTTCCTTCTGAGACCGGTTTTGTTATCAGCCCAAACATACTTCAAAAGCAGAAATGCAGCCCTAGAAGTCAAAGCTGTCTCTGAACACGCACTTCCCTTTTCATTTTTGGGTTCTGGAGTAATGTGATTTATTTCTATTTTGTGTAAATTATTTTATTTATATTTTATCTTTCAGAAAACATTTTTTTTACAAATAATCTTTTGTTTCTTTTCTCTTCCTTTGGCTCATTGAACCACTGGATCATATTATAGCCAGTATATTATAAATGCCGTTCTTCCAAATTAGCTTGATGTAGTGGAGATTATTCCTGTGACAACACTGATAGACAGCTATGGACAAGGCTGCTGATGTGAGATACAGCACGAGAGAAAGAATGAGGCAAAACTGGGGTGGGGAGAGAACAAGGTGGGCAGTAATATGGATTCTAACTTTGACTATGGACACTTCTGTGTCCTGAGGAATTTTTCACTATTTCTTCCCTTGTCTCTTGAGGAAGGACAGAAGAGAAAGCTCCATCTCACAAAGCTCCTCTTGAGCTGGCAGTCTCCACCACCAAAAAGCAACATATGCAGTAGAAAATCTGGCAGCAGTGTCATCAACACTTGCTCTTTTCCAAGTTTTGTATGGAGCAAGAATCATCTCAGATGTTTGTTTATCAATCTCTGTAAAGACCAAACTCCGTTCCCATGCAGTTCTCAGTGTAAGAATTCACTTTTTTTCCCAAGAGTCTAAAATAAGCCTGTTGCAGTGTTTATACCAATTTTCCTATCACTTATTCTATTGGAAAATAGAAAATAGAAGTGATCCCCACTTCATTCCAACCTCCTTTCAGGGAGTTGTAGAGAGCAAAGAGATCTCCCCATGACCTTGTTTTCCTCTGGACTAAACAATCCCAATTATCTCTGATGCTCCTCATGAGACTTATGCTCTAGGTCCTTCACCAGCTTTATTGATCTTCTTTGGACATGCTCCAGCACCTCCAGGTCCTTCCACCAGGGAGGGGCTCAAAACTGAACCCAGTATTCAAGGTGTAGCCTCAATAGTGGAGAGTACTGGGCGACAATCACCGCCATATTCTTTCTGCTGTTGATTTTCTCAACCATCTTGACCTCAGATATTTTTCACTGTTCTCGTCCTGGACTATTGTTATTCAGCTCCTATTTTATTGTCATTCAGCTTCTCTTCCTCCTCAGTAACTTTTTCCAATTCCCAACCTGACAGTCTCTAACTTTCCCCATTACAGGAGGATGACAGAGACTGTGTTGATGAGTTACCCAGTGAGATTTTACATTGTCAGTATGCAATGACAAGGTGAACTGTTCCCAAAGGCAATTCAGTTTCTCAGAACACCAGTGGGCTGTGGAATCGATATGTGCAGTTAGTTATTTTCTGTTTTAAAATGTGACTCTCAACAGAGTTGTGCTAACAAGGTCAGTAAACCTCAGTGTCCTTGAATTCCCAGCAGGAAGAAAGGGTGCACAGTCTGAAAACTGAGAATAGACTAAAACCATGATGCTTTTTTTTTTCTTTTTTAATTTCTTTTTATTTTGGTGGTAGTAGGAATTGGTTGACATGTTCTGTACATGGAGAATGTATTATCAGCCATGAGAATGATCAGAGGGCTGGAGCACCTCCCCTGTGAGGAGACACTGAAGGAGTTCAGACTGTTCAGTCTGGAGAGGAGAAGGCTCCATTGTGGCCTTCCAGTATCTTAAAGGGGCCTACAAGAAAGTTGGGGAGGGACTTTTTAGGATGTTAGGCAGTGATAGGACTAGGGGGAATGGAACACAGCTAGAAACAGACTGGATGTTACGAAAAGGTTCTTCACCATGAGGGTGGTTAGACCCCGAAATGGGTTGCCAGGGAGGTGGTGGAAGCCTCATCCCTGGAGGTGTTTAAGGCCAGACCGGATCAGGCTCTAGACAGCCTGACCTAGGGTGAGGTATCCCTGGGCATGGCAGGGGGGCTGGAAAAAGATGATTCTTGTGGTCCCTTCCAACCCTGACTGATTCTATGATTCTATGCTTATCCCACTGTTTGAAGATGATCTTTCAGGAACTACCTGTGGAGATTACGGATGAAGCAAATGACTGCAAATTTCTTGTGCTGAATGAGAATAAAATTAAATACCCTTTTTCCACAGGCTGTGTAAATGGTCAGGATACCACAGAGAGAACCCCTAGATAGTGGTGCATGTGAGGAAATGGGACATACATAATACGTTTTACTCTAAAAAGGAGGTGGCTTGCTAAATTGATCCAAAGGACTTCTGGACAAAGATAACTGCTGGAAGAGCAATGGCACACTGACAGCAGAGTCAACAAGAGAGTATGTGTCCAGAGTGGCCTTCATTCTTCTAGTTCTTGTTTACCAAGGGTTGAATATAGTTCAGACTGAAATAGTTTGTTACAAATATTTTGTGTAGCCTGTCCATTTGTCTTTAAAGTAGTGGAGATGCTCTCGTACTGATTCTTTGTTCCATAAATAATAGACTTGATCTGTGTTCCAGTTTCAACACCTGAAAAACTTCTCAAAAAGTCTATGATTAAACTTCTGAAGCAAAGCTTCAAAGGTTACTCCTGGTATTCAGTGTTTTTAAGGACTGAAGGGAGCCATTAACAGTGAAGTGTATGTAAAGTGGGTCACATAATTTTACCCAATACTATGAATTTTAATAAGGCTTTGGAAAATGAAACTCAGATTTCAAAGTTAGAAGAGAGAGAAAAAAATAAAGCATCTATGATACTTCTAGCCATTACTTTAAAGAAATGAAAGTCTGCAAATGGACCAAATACAGCAGAGAGGTTCTTAAAGATGAGTGACTGGAAGGTTTGGAAATTGAGCCTTTAGCATTGAAAGACAGAGAGTGGACTTGGGGAGGAATTTCTTGTAACACAGACTCCTGGCCTAATGGCAGAACAGCCAGTTACAGAGGTAGGTGGGATGCACTTTTGCAAAGGGTGCTGCTGTTACAGAATATGCCATGCTCTTCTATCTCATTTCTTCTTTCCTTCTCAGTAATGCACAATAATGGATGAAGCAAGAGGCACATTTTACATAAAATAACCTAGAATAGTTGGTGTCATTAACTGAAAGGATCTGGGTTCTCCTGTTGAAATGCATGCCTTGGTGTAATATACAGGTAGAGATAGGAGATTCACCACAACAGTGACAGACAGATAGGAATGTTCTTTTAACCCTTGGTTGGGTCAATATGAAAAGGTCAAAAGAAGGAGGAAAGAAGAGAAAGAAGGAAAAGGAAGAAGGTATTGTTGGTAGCAGTACAGTTCAGTGGTGTGGGTACAAGCATGCAGTTTCTGTAGGCAAAGGAGATGGCAGCCCTGGGTTCTCTTGCTAAAAGGTCTGATTCCTGAACTGGATACACTTGTTATTGCACCCAGATGCAGGAGGAGCTTAGTACTTTGTCAAGTTCTGCTTGTCACAAAAAAGCAAGATACCACTTAGTAGTGAGGTTGTCACAAAGTAATTCCCACTGCACACTGACCTCCACATGTCCCTACACCTTCCAGCCCCATTTCTCCATAAAACACAAGACAAGACCACATAGGAAGCATTAGATATTCTACTATTACAGAAACATAAACATGATGCAGATTAAAATATGAAATAAACTTTTTTTTTTTTTTTTTAAAGAAACAGCAATAAAACTGTCTGAATGGCATTTAGGAGAGCTTGGGTTTGGGTACAGAGAGCTGGTGCTGAGCATAACCTACAAGGAGAGCCAGTGCAATTTTGCTGTAGGGTAGTGTGACCTGTGCGCTTGTCCAAATCTGCTGAAGATATCAGGACCAAAAAATATTGTTTGATCAAGTTTTTAAGCAGGAGTCTTGCAAAGACACAGCTTTCTGTGGCACTGGTTTTGGCAGCTAAAGGCACTGAGGTTTTGGTTAGACTGGCAAGGCTGAAAGTATGTTTTTTTTGCAGTTCTATCTGAATCTGACTAGGAAGGGATTCGTGTTCACCTAATCTTGATACATTGACATTCTGAATTATTTTTTTGTTGTTTGTTTGGTTTTACACTTGTGAGCAAGCCTGTGGACCATTATTCACCTGAGGATTTATACAGCAGCGTGAAAAATGAGGTACCATAGTAGCTATCACAGCATGAGCTGTCACCTTTCTGTTCATGGAAGCTGATGATGTTTGCATCCTGGAGAGCCTGAGCAATGATCTTGTTATCCCATCTGACGGTAAACAACCACATCACTTCTCTGTAAAGCTAGACACGTTCGCACATGCTAGCAGGGTGCCAGTGACTCCTGCTTCTTCACCTACTGACATTGATAGTTTAGCAATTCTGCTCCAGTTGTGGCTGTTGCTAGCTGCTTCTGGCTGGAAAACTGTGAAGTTTCAATCAGTGCATCAATAGAAAGGACAGGAAGAGACACCAAGCAGCTTTCAAAATGCTTGCAGAAAAAGTAGATCCATTTGGCAGCTCTCCTCTGTTTTTCTCCCTTTATTTAAAACTGGGCAAGGATTTTTTAACAAGTTAGGGGGAGTTAGGTCAGTTTTCCTGTTCACTTTCTATCATACCATGCATGAGTTACCTGCTGCAGCATCTGCCAAGCAGCTGCTATTCTGCTGCCTACATGGCAGTGGAAAATACCTGGCATTAACACTGTGGCAGGGCAGCAATAATAAAAGCCTGTGCAGCATACTCACCATGGGTTTGACTGACAGTTATCTCAGCAAGAATAGTGCATCAATTCTCATGATGCATCCAACTTAATGTGGCTCCTCTTTGGAATCACAGCCCTGTTTCTGTGATCACCTTGCAGCTTGTATGAGGGATGTGCTCTTTAAATTAGGAAACTAGAGGATATGCTAAGAGCTGAGATGCAGCACAGTGTTTGACATGAGTACACATGCCTAGAGACATACTCCATGCTAAAGAGGCTTCCCATGAAAGACTTTGTTATAAATCTTGGGAATGAGCTGGAAAACTGAAAATTGGGAAAGAGATATTAGTGTGTAGCTAATAGGAAGTTTGTTAAATGGTCTGTCATCCACATGGCATATAACTTCAGAATCAGCTTTGAGATTACTATCTGACCTACTTCATGTTCTACACATTTACTTTTCTTCATACAGTTTTGTTCTGGTTTTCCTGGGAGAGAATCATGGACCAGCCGTAGTCTGGAGGTTGTTAGCAGTTTGGACTCAGTCAGGACAGTGCTCTGAGGTGTATCCCAGGCCATATACTTCACACTCAGTATACAGTAAGAAATTTGTTGAGGATGAAGGGCTTCTTCCTTGGACTTCTGCTGTTGCCTGGTCTCTTCCTGACCCTGTTCTTCGTTCTTCTGAGACTTACCTATCTGTTTATTGTAACTGCTGTACATTTGCTGGGCTGAGAGTATAACATCCTCTACTTTATATTGGCATTAATTTGTCTTTTACATGAAATCTATTTTCATGTTAACACATAGGCTGCTTTTCCTGATTCCTCTTCTCTGCTACTGTGTGGGGGTCATTGGGTGTTTGGGCAACTGCTGTAGTTTAGTCTCAGATACAGGCTGAACACAGATGTGTTTGACAAGTGTAAGCTGAGGATATTTGAACATGATAAAGACTGTAAAACTGACAGGACATGAAGACTCCTGTATTTTGAAGAATCTATGGCTGAAGTATGTTGTGTGTGGGTGCTTTGTATTTTGAGGTACCTTGCACAGAAATATATAAGGGAATTGTTCTCTGAATGTTTCCAGGATTTATGAGGTTATATTCGCTTTTATGGTCTAGGTGTAAAATAGTACCATTTGATTTATGACTTCTGTACATGTGGCTCTTTTGCTTGTGGAATTGCCCTGTGAGCAGATGTGTCAGTCTCCAATTGCACTTGGAAAGCATTCGCTCAGAGCAGGGATTTTGTATACAAATAGCTATAGAAAAGGATCCTGAAATGTTTCAGTTAGTTTAAAATGAAGCTTGCTGTCTCCCCGCTGGTTTTACAGGCCCACTGGAGAGCTGAGGAGTGAGAATCCCAATTCCCAGTGTCTTTGGAAGCAACTTTGTTCCCTGTCGGAGCCAGTTTCTCACCTAGTGCAAACAGCTTCTAATGCTGTGTGTGTAGGAGGCAACATTAGCCACCAGAGCTGACACCGGTGTTCAATAAATGCCAGCAGGATAAGGAGAGGTGGGGGATTCTTTGGAGGAGGTATTGATGTTTCCTAGGCAATGCTGACAAAAGCATGCTGCCTCTAATTGGCTCCACTACAAATATTTACAGCTGTGAAAAGAAGTTTGCTGATCCCACAACGGTAGCCATGGTTGCCTATATTTTTCTGCTGTTGTGCTGGTGAGAATAAGTTGCAAGAATCCCTCCCTGGCTTTGTAGCAGGAACATTTGCTGACCCAAATGTAGAAGCCAATTAAGCTCTAAAGCTTCTGTGTGGTGGGATATTTTTTTCTTTTTTTTCTGGTAAGCTTTGCTATTTGTCCTGCTCATTAGCAAAAAAAACCCCAAGTCTAGCTGACCAAGAAATCTATGGTGAGGGGCTACAACAAATCCAGGGCTTGTAACCATTCTTATTGGCTGTGTGCATATAAATAAATAAAATGTTATCTTACAATGTGTTACTCTATAAATCCAAATTTCCATGCTGGCAGCATCTGTTTGCAGGTCACTGTATTCAATCAACCTCTTGAAGTGGCAGTGTTGGTGCAATGTGTGTTTTAATATTTGTTCTGAAATTGCCTGATGCTTTAAATGTGTACTTGCTCCTGGTGGGGGGAAGGAGGGAAATGGAGCCAGGATCTTCTTGACAGTGTCCAGTGACAGAACAAGATGTAATGACCATAAACCAAAATACTGGAAATGTCTTTCAAATGTAAGAAAAACATTCTGTGAGTGTGGTCTAAGATCATAACAGGTTGCTCAGAGAGGTTGTGGAATTCTCATCCCAGTCCTGGGTCATCTGCTGTAGCTCAGCCTGCTTGAGCAAGGTGGTTGGAAGATCATCAGAGGATCCTGGCAACATCCACTATCCTGCAGTTCTCTGAACATGCCAGGAATTTTACACTTCCTGTTCTTGTGTTTTGTGCAATGTGTGTCTCATTTTAAATAACAAATCTGAAGTCCCACAGCATGAACCTCCAGGCAGAGAGGGTACATTGACCATTTGGTATTATACAATGACCTTCTACAAGTAATGGGCTTTACAGTCTCCAGGACTTTATTCCCTGGTGCACCAGACTGCAGACTCATTTTGAATACGCCTGATAGATTTTGTTTTTCAGCAAGTGAAGATTACCCAGGAAAATCTGTATGAGAACACTACATATTTGTAGATGTGTGCTCTAATGGAAGAGGATTTGATAAGACTTGGTCTGCTTTCAAGACTCTGAAATCATGCCAGTAGATGAATGTCCCCAGAGGTTCCTATTTCATCATGCTTCAGCAAAATACCTAAATAGTGGTTGGGATTTTTGGGTTTTGTTTTGCTTTGGATTGGGTTTTGTTGTTGTTGCTTGGTGGGTTGTTTTTGTTGTTGTTTGTTTGTGGTTTGGGGTTTTTGGCATGTTTCTTTACTTTTGATGAAACTCTAGGCTGCAGAATTGCTTGGCAAACTTAGCCGTGCTTGCCAGTCAAGGACCATAACCTTGACTGTCTGCAGGAGCACTGCACAGGCACTGTTAACAGGCAAAACTTCACATCAACCTTTTTTTTGGGCTGGATGGATATCTTTTCTATCAGACAAAATGTGGGCTGCTGTATTATGCTGATATTTGTTCTCTGTTTTCCAGCCAGTTGAATGTGGCTCATGAATGCACTGTGAATTATTAACATCTGTTTACTTTCAATTTAGCTCAAAGAATTTCTCACAGGGTTTGTGCCTTCTTGTTTGATGCAGTGCTTGGATGGGCTTTGCTTCTCATAGTTACTGCTGTCAGTGTTAAGTCTTGAGCTGTAACTGATGTTGCCAGTGACTTAGCATGTGGCATAACGTGGCCACTCATGTGAGAGTCTCCTGTAAGTATGCACTGTAGTCTGACAATAAATTAAATACTAAGCTTATGTGTTGGGTTTGTATCTCAGCAGTTTGACAGGACAGAATTCCATTGTGAGTTAGTATGCATGTGCTCTTGGAAATTGTGTTAGGCTTCAACCAGCGATGAATTATCCAAAAGGGACATCTGTAAGCAAACATGGTTTTGGTGGTGGCTCAGAGCATGGACAATCGAGATCACGAAGATAAGTATCTCATTGACAAATTAACAACTCTGTACTCCATTTTCCTTTAAAATTTTATTAAGCTGTTAGTGTGTTTAATAGTAGTGTTTTCTCACAGAACAGTGATTTTGTCTCAACTGTGAGGCATTGCATTTGGTGACAAAGGTTGATTCTTTTCTTTCTTTTGGGCCATATATTCTGTGGGCAGCAAACAGACGACTTCTGGAACAGATGAAAAACATTAATTTCTTTCATATTTTTTCCCCCATTTTCCTTATGATCTTGTTCCTAACTCCGTGCTTTGTTCCAAGCTCTTTGTTCCTCTGCCTTAAATTTATTCTATAGCATGAGAAATCATGACTTGCGTGATATTTTTGACTGGAGGGTCTCCAAATGTGTCTCAGTGCTGGAAGCACTAACCTTTCCTGTGTAATATAAATAAAAATAGAGATCAGTTTAACACAAGGGAGGACATGTCTTCCTAAAATCTTTGTTGATCCTAAATTGGTTGTTCTACTTGTGATGCTGAGAGAATGATATGTGTTTCTAAGGTGCATTTGGCCTTATATGCTTCCCTGCAAAGCAGTGGCAACTGCCCCATATGCTGGCTAAAGGTGATCCCATTTCTGTTCTGTTTGCTTTGGCTGTGGTGTTTAATTGCTATTCAGTATTTCCCAATTTTGTTGAAATATCTGCCAACACGTTCAGCAGATTCTCTGGCTTGATGGCTACAAGATGATTGAGGCTACATGAGCAGAATGTATGAGCAAACACTCTTCCATCACTAACTTTTTATTTTCTCCTAACATTGTGACAGCTACTCCTACAATACTGAGCTGGGCTCTACAATCTGCTGCCTTTTTATGGTAATGCCTGCGTTGACACACTTAGGTGGTAGGGGGTTTTAGCTTTAGTAGCTTTGCCATACCTAGGATGCACTTCCACCAGACCAAGTCATTATTCATTCAGTCACCATGTGACTCTCGGTGTCATTGCCTCATGTCCCACACACCCACACAAGCTTTCTTAGCTCCAGTTTCCTTTGTTCCTCTTCCTCCTAATTGGTTAACTGCATCACTTCCTCCATAGTAATTTCTTAGACTCATTTCATTCCTCCACCTTCTTCTTGCAAAGTCACCTGCCTATATTCTGTGCAGTGAGTGACGTTTCACTGATCTTGCTTTTAATTTTTAATATTCCAGTGGGCAGCCATGTTTCTGGCTTTGAATTTCTGACTCTGCTTTGCTGTTTAGTTTTCCTAGTCTGTTGGCCTTAATTGCATACCACAACAATATGCTGTTTGAGCTTTTTCCCATCCATGGATACCGTGTTTGTATTTTTCTCCCAATCTCTGTCAAATTATGAGATCTGTGTGTAGGATACATTTCAGCTGAAATTTCTTGTGACCTTGCAGAGTTAGGTGTAAGAGTCAAGCTTTATCTTCCCTGAAGAATCATATGCTCCAGATTGCTCTCCAAACAGTCTTCTAAACACTCACCTTCACAGACTTTCCATATTTTAAGTGCCAAGATGATTTACTCTCCAAAGCTGCCTGTATTTTCTTCTATTACAAAAGAAGTAGAGAGAATTAGCTCAAACTGGACTTTTGTATGGCTAAAATAATAGTAGGTGTACTCTGCTTTATATGCACCCAAACATCTATATTAGCAGTGGAAGACCCATAAACTTTGATTCAGACAGACTGAGAAGATACCTTGACTTTGGAGGTATTAATCTTCTGTGCTTCTGGCTCCAGGTCATATTTACTACCTGCTACACAATCTGTTACCATTTTTCTGTGGTATGTCCCTCTGTTCCTCAACAATCTGCAAGAAAGAAATGACAAACAATGCTGTGGGTGTTTGTCATTGTCATTTTTTTTTAGTCCTTGGGTACATATTTTAGAAATGGAGAGCTGTCAGCATCTGACCAAAGGATTGATACACAGAAATACCCAGCCCTACTTTTTTGTTGTACCAGTGATAAATGGAGGAAGGAAAGCAGCATAGCAAAGCAAACATTCACATATTGCAGCTGGGTAACTTTTGGTTGTGATTGAATTGTGATTTTTGTCATGAATTCAGAAACCTCTAAAAGCTCACTCAGGTAAGACAATGTGGAGTGGCAGTGGAATTTAATGGTGCATAGAGGCATAGATGACAATACTGAATGATTCTGAATTTGATGACAATCACCTCACAACACGAGGGCTTCTCCATCTCCATAAATGCACTTCAGTGCACACTTGGCTCTTAGCAACTTTTCAAGTGGGGTGATCTTGATCTTGTGAAAAACATCTTTTTCTTCCTTTTTTGCTGATGTGTTGTGTTGGGGTTTTGTTGTTGTTATGTTGTTTTTTGTTGTTGTGGAAGAACTTTGTAAGTGCAATTGAAATGAAAACATTTTTGGAACCTCAGAAAGCAGAAAGGAAAAAGCATAGAAAAGATACTATCAAGTGGAGGCATTCTACAGCAACACAGAAAGGCCTTTGCTTCCTGCAGTGAAGTAATCCTGGGAACCAGTGAGAAGGAGCATGTTTTACAAACCACAGGAGAGAAATCAATATAACAAGAGTCAGTGTGCAAAACCAACAACAATTTTTTTTATTATTATTTTTTTGAGTCAGCTATCTAAGCAAAGCCAACAATAATGTTAGTTGAAAGACAGGATGCTGCATGAACAGTGCATGAAGAGACTGGATTTGCCACATAATGAACCCAAATTGCACTGCTGCTGCCTGCAGCTGAATTTCTACAAACACACATGGGAGAGGCATGCTGGTAGGAGAATGCAGAACTCTTTAGAAGACAACAGGCTGTGGATCAGATCCTTAAAAACAGTAACCATGGAGCATGAATGATTCCTTTAGCATTCCAGAAACAGTGGTGTGAAAAAGATCTTGATCTTGTGTTTCGTTTCTTCCCCTTTTGTGTCCAACAAGCACAGTGAGTAGTGTTACGAATTCAGTTGCAGAGTTCTGCACAGATGCAGTGCAATTATTTCATTTGTGAATCATTTAGTCTCATCGTTCAAACTAACCATCTTTCCAGCTATTTATAGGTTGCAGCTGCCAACTGGAAAACCAGCAAACATGGGAACAGTAAAGAAAAAGCAGTTTCTTAAGTGCCTGTAGGCTGCAACTGAACATTTTAAGTGATTTGAGACTGTAGTTTCCTTGCCAAACAAGTGGTTGTGGTATCACCACAGTAATCCTCTCTTCAAAATACCATTGCTAGGGAGAAAATAAGTTCTTGCTCTTTTGCTATTATACATTTTTTACATTTTTCACATGAATCTTCTTTTAAGGAAAAACTTACTCATCGAAAAAGAATCATAGAGAGGAGCAGTAATTAAAAAAAAAAAAAAAAAGCTTCATTACTGTAGTTTGTGGGAAAATGCAAACACCAAAATGACTTTTCCTTCCAACTGCTTCAACACTATACATTGTGTTCAGCAGGAATGTAATGGGATTTATACATAAGCACTATATCAAAATACTTTGTGTTTTGTCCTCCTAAAGAGATAGGAAGATAATTCCTCTGCTCTTAGCTGTGGAAATTTGATTTCAAGACCAGAGACTGAAAATTATGGTTTCTAACTCTAACAATCCATATTGTTGGCTTTGAAAGTTATTTTTGTTGTTTGTTTGTTTTCTGAAGTGTGATGGTGCTGCATTGCTAGTCTCTGTGTTGATTTTCCTTTGTGAAGTCTTAGAAGTTCTGCCCTATGCACTAGAAGAGCAGTAGATCTTATTTTTAACTGTTGCTTTCACAATTGGGAGAGATAATCGTTGACATTGCTCTACTGTTTGAGTTTGTGCTGGAACAACTGTAAAATAACCAAATTCAGCTTCCTTTCTTTGTCTTTCAATTCATTTCATAGCAAGGCAAGAAATAACCACATCTGTAAGATCAGTCCAAGAAAGTGTTTTGAGATCTGTTAGAAACTTTCTCTTGTTATCACAAGTTGTTGCCATTAGGCTTTAGGTCCTTATTTCTTTGCTAGGTGAAGGTGCACCAGACTAAGACTGACTCTGGGACCTGGATTCTTGTGAAAAATCCCTGTGAAGGTGGCCCCAGAGAAGAGATAACACCTGCTAGAAATTAATTAATTTTTTTTTTTTTTAGATATACTCTACTTGAAGCAAATTAATGTTTTAAGGATCTGATGAGAGCTGTCCTCTGTTTCTCCCAAAGGATTTGCCATGATAGTGGGCAGGACTTATTTACTGCCAGTCAATGTGGGCAGCTTTAGGTCTCTGGTGACATCACCACCATTTCTGTTTTAACCTTGAGATGCTACCACAATGCCAATCAGTTAAACCAACAGAGCTGAACCATATGTGTCTGAAACCCTGTGAAAGGCAAAATCTCGAACTCAGCTTGACAACCTGGCCTTTCTCCATGTTGTTTGCACTTCTACATCTACGAGGTTGATGTTGAGCTGAATCAGTCAATGGCTTTCTAAGCACTGACTAATGACTTCCTGCCTGGCTGTGGGGCAGAGGAAAGTCAATTACTCTGTTAACTGAAAATTCAATGTTGTATTACACCACCTACTATGTGCTTCTTTCACTTAAAAGCTGTCTGGAAGTTGCCACAACTCTAGAGCTCAGTGTCCTGAATATGGGACATCTAAAGTGGAATCCTCTTATTCTCACTTTAGGAACTTTAAGGTAAATGTCAGTTTTGAAGATTACTTTAGAGTTAGGTAAGCAAATGTTTTGGGTTCTTGACATTTTGTTTTGCTTTGTGGTTGGTTGGATTTTTTTTGCATTGTTTTTTGTTTGTGGGTTCTTGTTTGGTTGGTTTGGTTTAGCTTTTTTGACTGGGAAGTTTCTCTTATTTTAAGCCAGATAATTTGGAGAAATACAAAAAAAATTCAGCTCTACAGGTAGGTAAGCATTTATTTATTTCTTTTTCCCTTAGTGACTATAAAAGAAGCCTGTAGTGAACAATTTAATACCAATGAATGCATCAGTTATGCTGTTCTTTTCCTTCCTAGCCACCTCTAAATCCTGTGGATTATCAGCTTTTTTTTTTTTTAATCTTTTTTTTAATCCTCTGTGATAAGCAATGGAGATATGAGTGTCTTCTGTTCATCCCCCTTTTCCAGACCAAAAGTAGCTGTAGTTTTATCTTCTGCTTCTGTAGACCAAGGCCATGCATAGGAAATAGCATAGTGGGAGAAGGAAGAATATTTTACCAATTTCTTTCCGTGAACATGGAATAAGATCTACAAACTTCTACAAGCTTTAACCATGCTCTCAACATTTCTCTTCCATTAGCGGTGCTCCATTGCTTATTCATGACAAAAGATATATGAACAAAGTTACAAAATGCAATTATAAATTAAAAATTAGCTAGCACCATAGGGAAGAGAAAATAAACCTGGGCATACTGACCCCAGCTTACTCACTTCAAGCCACTCCAAAGAGTACTTCCTTCCCAATTCTCCATAGGGACAAGCAGAAAAAATAGGCTGCCTCAGGAATATAGAAGTCAAGTTGTTCCCTTCTATTGCTTCTTCCCTTGCACAGTGCTTGGAAGAGAAAAAGAGATGGAGTATTGCCAAGTGTCACTACACAGAGGAGTCTTTAGCTGGCACAGGCCCTGCATAATGTTTCCTACAACTCTTTTTTTTCTGATGAGATTCATCTCCCCTAACCTTCACCATCTAATAATTAGGCATCTAATCTAAGCCATTCATTATGGTCTCTTTGGAGTCAATGCAATGAGAGAGGTTGGATGAATCGCCCTCTGGGGGTACTTGTCTCTGTGTTGACAGCAGAGTCAGCCTAAAAGACTGGCTTAGTGTAGACGGCTAACTTTTTGGCAGCTAAAATTAAATTAGATGAATCCTAGCATCAGCTGCAGTACCGTGACTGGCAGACTGACTCAGAGTTAAGTCACAGCTAGCTATGGTACTTTAAATGCTCTCTAGGAGCCAGAAAAGGGTACAGAAAAGGGCTACAGATATGGTATGGGGACTGGAACATTTGTCTTATGAGGAAAGACTGAGAGAATTGGGTCTTTTCAGCCTGGAAAAGGAAAGGCTGAGAGAGGGATCTCATAAATGCTTATAAATACTTAAAGGGTGGGTGTCAGGAGGATGAGACCAGACCTTTTTACAGTGGTGCCCAGCAAGAGGATAATGGGTAACTGGCACAAACTTGAAGGTTAGAAATTCCATCTAAACATGAGGTGAAAATTCTTTGAGGGTTACGGAGCACTGTAACAGGCTGCCCAGAGAGGCTGTGGAGTCTTCGTTTCAGGAGAAATTCAAAACCCACCTGGACATGCTCATGTGGGACATGGTTTAGTGTTGATCCTTCAGTGTTGAGTTGAGGGTTGGACTGGGTGATATCTGAGGTCTCTTCAAACCATATGTTTTCTCTGATTCTGCCATTTTTTATGACCTTCTCTAGGTGAACCTGCCTTAGCAGGTGGTTTGGATTCAACCTTAAGAGGGTCCCTTCCAACACCTACCATTCTGTGATGATGTTACTCTCCCCGGGTCCTTTTGTACTCCATAGTGTAGAATAGGTACCTGAAGAGGTATTCTGAATCACTTCANGTGGGGGTGTTCATGCCCACAGTTCTGTTATTCAGTGATTCATTTAAAACTTTAAAAATCTGGACTGAGAGAGTTTTGCTCATACATTTTAGGTCAAGACTCAGAAATTATTTCCTCTTCTCGTTGAGCATTAAATTCTGTGGAAATTAATAGATAAAACAGGTTAATGGTGAACCTTTTTTTTTTTTTTTTTTTTTTTTTAGGAT
>VWZI01000780.1:1254733-1278076 GCA_013396835.1 Psilopogon haemacephalus | reverse complement strand
TTCTGTTCTGTTCTGTTCTGTTCTGTTCTGTTCTGTTCTACTTATCCATGCTTGACTGACAAATGCTGAAGAGGAACAACCTCATCAACCAAATAATTCAAGGCTTATCTTTTCAAAATGGAATTTAGATCATGGTGATCTATGACCATACCTTTAAACCTTGAGTAAACAGCCATGAATCAGTACAAACCAGAGCTGTCCTATTTCTTCCCTGCAGTCACAGGACTTGTTGACTCAGTTGTTTGTGCAGGCTAAGCTTCCCAAATCATGTTTTCTAGAAACAAAGAGGGTAGCTCAAGCATTCAAAGCAAGAAGCACAAGCTAATTTTTAACAGGATTAACTTTGCTCCACCACTCTCCCAGTGGCTTTGCTGGGAGATTTGTGTTAAGATCTTTGCTACAGCTGCTCCATTTGATTGCAGTTCTGTCCCTGTTGTCTCTCTGCTGCAAGGCAGGGACTGGTTTTGTGTTTGTTTGGGTTGTTTTGTTCCCCCAGTCACTATACATAGTCACCTTCACAATAGATGAATGTCTCAGCCATGCAGTAGAATATGAGCAATATTCACACAGTCATCTTTGGGAGGTACAAGCATTATTTGCCATGCGTGCCAGTGAAACAACAGAGTGACTCTATGCAAACAAACCAACCCAGCCCAACCTTGGAAGCCTTACAGTCTTCTATTAAAAAAAAAAAAAAAAAAAGAAAGGAAAATAAAGTGTGCTTCCCTTCTTTCCCTTCCACACCGATCTTCTGTTACCCCACCTACAGTGCTGGGTCCAGCTCTGGCATCTTCAGCACAAGACAGACATGGACCAGTTGGAGCAGAGCCAGAGGAAGCTCCAAAATTGCTCAGAGTAGTGAAACTCCTCTTTTAAGAAGAAAGGCTGAGTCAGTTGGGGTTGCTCAGCTTGGAGAAGAGAAGGCTCCAGGGAGAATTTCTGGTGGCATTTCAGTATTTAAAGGGATGCTATAAGAAAGATGAGGACAGTCTTTTTAGCAGGACATAATGTATCAGCACAAGGGGTGATGGTATTAGACTAAAGGAGGGAGAAATAGACTAGATGTGAATAAGCCATTTTTAATGCAGATGTCTCACCTGTGGAACCATTCAAGGCCAGGTTGGATGGTGCTCTGAGCAACCTGATCTAGTTGCAGATGACCCTGCTGACTGCAGAAGAGTTGGATTAGGTGACCTTTAAAGATCTTTTCCAACCCAAAGCATTGTATGATGATCCCTGTTTTAGTCGCTCACACCTTCATGTCTGTTTGCAATACGGTAAGTTATCTTGCCTGAACTTTAACTTTGAGATGACACAGATCTTCCATAGCTTCAATGTCATATTTGCCACCTCTGTGTGGATATCTCTGTTCTCCTGTCTCAAAAGCTGTTTGTCATGACTTTTGAGTAAATAAAACCTTATCCTGACTAGAAGAGTCTAGAGAGTGTTTCAGCTGACCTAATGCCACTGCCAGCTTTAGGACTGCTGTCCCTTTTTGTCATCTGTCATTCTTCTGGTGGGGACTGAAGAAGCTTCACATTCTGAAAAATAGCTATGTGCCTGTAGCTTGTCCAATCCATGAATGGTGCCTTTTAACCTTTGAACATCTGATGCTGAAAGCTTTTCAAAATCTTTTTTTAAAATTTACCATTACTTTTTGTGCAATTCTGGAAGAAAATGAGCAAGAAAAATTGTACAAGCGTACTTGGTAAAATTTTAAAACCCCGGCAGATAATGACATGGTATAGTCTTACTTCAGATCTTTATCCATTTTGTCTGTTAGATCATATAAAATTATGACAGGTGATGTCTTATTACTTTGTCACTAACCAGAGAAAATAATTTTTGGTTCAACAAATCTAAATCCTAATTAAAAGTTCCATAATACAATGTGCTATATGTGGCGTGTAAAGAATCCATAAAGCAGTTATCAGTCACTTGTGTATACCCTTAACTCTTATAGAATCACTGAATTGTTTTGGTTGGAAAAGACCTCTAAGATCTGATCAAACCATTATCTAACTCTACCAGGTTAGCAGTAATATTTTTTTGTACTGGCCTTAGGAAAAGGAAGGGAAAAGCATGTATCAGGACAAAATTACTGGGTTTTTTTGCATATACAGAATTTTTGACCACCACATTATTCATATCTCATCTCAATTCCATGACTATTATAAAATATCTTAAAAGTTTTTTATGGCCTTTTGTTACTGACACCTCAGTTTAATGGCTTGTGAGAACATTTGCTCTGGTCAGATGAAAGTTCTGCTTAACTCAGCATCATATCTGACAAGGTGTAAAAGAAATTGGGAAAATATCACCCAGCCCCTGTCTTGATCTGCTCTTTCAGCATCCAACAGTCAGCTAACTGAGGAAGCTGGAATGTCATTTTACACATGAAAAGCAATTAGGTCTTGTCTGAATTCTCTGCAGATTCAGAAAAGGAAATGTAATTTCTCTTTGTCTGTCTTGAAACTATCAGGAAGCCAAAGAATCAAAGAAGATTCCAATGTCAAGTGTTTAGTGTGTTTTCGGGTTTTTTTTTACCCTGCAAAAGAAGTTACCAACTAAACCTGTCAGTAGCTGGTTAGCAGAGAAATATTTTCATTATACAGGTATTAGAATTATCACTGTGATTCAGTAGATACTTTGTTCTTTTAGAATTCCTAATTAAGGTGCTGTGTGAATAAATCTTTAGTAACCTTTTCTGTACTACCTTTTTTTTTTTCCACATACTGGTGCTAGAAATTATAAACAAAATCACTGCACTGAAAGACTTAAAACAGGACGTGGGCTCATGTCCTGGAGATAGTGTCCCAACTGAGTCAGACTTCCTGGAAAGGATTAATATAACCTTATAAAAAGAAAAAAAAAGTTAATATTTGAGTTGGTACAATAGGATAATTTTACACTTATATAGTAATTACTATCAGAGAATAATTCAGGTCAAGCTAACCAAAATATCCAAGATAGACACCCCTACACTCTTAGATGTCTTACATATCTCCTTCTATTGATTGAAAGGATGAGAAGAAGGATCAGCTCCAAATTATATATCTACCTTTTAGGAGTCCACATTACAATAGCTAGATTTCACCTTTGGTAACTTAGCAACTCATAGTTAAAGGGGCACTTTAACCGCCTCATGTGGCTAAGCAAAGAGTCCTGGGAGTGAATGATTGGAGATTATAAAAGGAAGAGTTTCTTGTCAGGTGCTCTGCAGAGAGAACTAAGCAGAAAAATACCTTAAAAGAGGTTTGGTTTTTTTTTTTTTATATTATTTTAAAAAAGGCAAGCAGGGCAAAAAATCAAATAAAATTGACTTGAAGCAAGGAAAAAGAGGGAGGTAGAATAAGAGGAAGGCTGGTTCACGGGAGAAAGCAGGTTGAAAATGCTCAAAGACCTGCCCATACTGAAAATGAGTCTAAGGCAGGAAAATGCCTGTCTCTCAGATAAAGAAATGTATGTTTTATGCTGCTTAAAATAATTTGGATTGAAATGAAGTATAGAGATCTCTGGCTGCAAATTCTTAATTCGTCTCACACTGAACTTTTGGAATTGGAGCTCAGAGATGAGGTGAAAAATTCACAGGTTCATGGCAGAAAGACAACTTTGAGAGAGCAAAGCCTTTGTACTGTGGAGAAACATGAGAGGGCAATTGGCACCCAGGAAGGGTCCATCATTACTGTCCTACAGCCTTGTTAGACCCAAAGAATACGGGGCCAGGGAAAATAATCTTGTTCATCAGGAATGAAGATAAGAGCTGATTTAGAAAAGATCTGTAAGGTTTATGTTCCCTGTTTGGGCAACTGCAGAACAGTGTGATATCTTCACATTAGTTTGGTGGCAGCTGGTGAAGCTATTTTGAAGCAAGGGAGCTTGCAAAACTCACCCTCTCCAGCCCAGCAACAAGATTTCTTCATTAACACTCCAGCTATAAGGAAAGGTGGAACCTCCACCTTTCCTTAATATTGATGATCATAGCAGCTTCCTGACCGATGACTCTTTCTGCTTTCATTTGTAGAGCTGAAAAGTATCAGATGCTACTAGAAGATGCTTCCAGGAAGGCCAGCTTCTACTTAGAGTTTCTCCTTAGAGTAAGTGTAGAGACAGTATCATGCTAGTTCTCAGTGTCTTGTCTTCTGACACCACAGCCACTAGCACAAATCCATCTTCTGACTATCTATTTGGAGAAACCCGTGGCTTCTCTTTGAGAGTTATGGTCTCAGTGCTAGGCTGGGTCTCTCTTAGTCTTCAGCAAAACTGTTTCCTGATGTATTTTCATGAACATTTCTAAACTTCCCAGCCTGAGATCAGTGGGAGTTCCCTGAAATTTGTTAGCATGGTCACTACACCAAGTAGGACCATAGTGGAGACAGCTTATATTTTTGTACAGGAAAGAGAATGCCTTTGTCAAACATTCTTTGCTGTGTTTCCAGGGCAACATACCTGATGCTGAGGCAAGACACAAAGTACACCCCTGCTTTCTGCTCCACAAAATTTTCCATTTAAAAAAGGTTTTCTGTTTTTGGACCCTAAGGGTAATCTCAGAGTTGTCTAAAATAAGTCACATGCATAAAAAAGGTTCTTTTTAGTTGTGTCTTATTCATTGCTTTTACCTACAAGTCTTCACGAACTAGCTACATTCAACCTACCTACAGTGTCAGAGCTGCAGTTAACAAAAGCTGAAGATCAGACCCAACATATCCCAGTGCTCATTGGTTTGTAAATGTGATAATGACTAGCAGAGCAAACAGTGCTCTGCTGTACAGCTGTAGGAGTTCTCTGGGGTAACCGAATAAGGTATTTATTATCTGAAATGATCATGTTCAGTGGGCCACTTTTCCCAGCATTGCTTCAAGATATTTTCCTTCAGCTCAGTATTGCATGATAGAGCTTTGTCCTCATAAATAAACTAATTTTAAATACCCTTTTAGTCCTAATGGCTAATGTCATGGGTTTTTACAACACAGTGTGTTGCGAAATTATTAACATGTCAACCTGAAAATGGCAGCAGAGAGTATATATTCTCCTGATGAAGGAATGCTGCTTTGAAATGAAGTTGCTTAGCTATGCCTGGAGCACTGAGCTGAGAATTGAAAGATCTTCCTCTGGGTTTATTCCTGGTTTATTTTGAATAAGCCACTTTTCCTTCCCATCTGTAAAATGGGGGTGATAACCTTCATCTGCGGATCTCAAGGTCTTCTGCAAGTATGAAGTATTCTGTTTCAGTTCTTTGCTATTAACATGATGGATCAAGAGAATCTTTTGATCACTGAAGGTGACAACATTTTTTTTTGTTTTGTTTTGGAAAAAGTAGAACCAGCCCTGCACAGAATCAGACCCTTCAAATTATGTAATTGTTGAACATCAATGTGCTGAAACTCATTTGCTTCAGACCAATTTTCATAAAATTTATTATTCAGAAAGTGGTTAAATGAGATAATTTATAGACAAGTAACTGTTTTCTTTTAGTTTTCTTTTTTTCCTGTTAAAATCATGATAATTGCTGTTCCCAGTAATTATTTTAGCAGAGTATTCAATCTAATCTTACTTGTAAACACAGTAAAGGCAGTGGGTTAGGTAAATGTTATGATTCAGTAAACACTTGAGTTGTTCTGGAACATAAAGAGAATGTGAGGAGACAGGCACTGAAGGACTAATTTTCTACCCAATATCTAAACAAGGGCTTATTTTACATTTTCAGCTCATATCCCCTTATGTCCCCTACCAACAGTGTTTAAGGCAAGGCAGAATTTTAACCCTGAGGTTTTCTCAGAAACAGAGATCAGCTTTACAAAGAAGTCCAAGCAAGAAAGTTCTCATTGGAAAGATTAATGAACTGACACACTTAGAACATCTGGCAAGATCTTACAGTAGGATCTGCTTGATAAGACCAGTCTAATATTTATGTTCCAAGCACTGAAGCAAGATTATTCCGCTGCTATCTTATCATGATGCCTTGATCTCTTTGCTTTACGGTTAATCACCACACCATGGACAGGGCAAAATCCTAAGCTGAAAAAATAATAAGAAACCCTATAACTGAAACTATTGGAGTGAGGTCTTTTGACAGGTTCAAAGTTATTTGTGTCCTACAGCTCATCCTTGGGCTGATATTTTTCAGATTGCTAAGTTTCTTAGCTTTGATGCTGAATGTATTCAAAGATCTTTGTTGTGGCAGTCTCCTTACCTAGAAGATGGGTTTAATGATACTTTTCTCCTCTCTCTTTTTTTTTTTTCCTTTAGCTCCGATAATGAAATGGTTATATGATGGTTAATATTAAATCACTGGGACAGGGTCAGGCCTCTTGAGAGGCCAATAATAAGTCTTCTGTGTTTACTAAGTGACCATGTCAGAGTGTTATCTCTCCTCCTGAATGATCTTCTAATTATTATTTTTTAAAATGCACTTAATGGAAAAGAGGAACAAATGTTTCAGCCCTGGGACCTCATTTCGAGGTTGCACATTGTACAAAAGTGCATTATGAAAACCCTTCTGTACCACCTGTAATTAGAGATAATTGCCAGCAGCCTAGCTCTTCATTTTCAGGAACTAGGCACAGGAGGTTATCTCTGCTTCAAATGCCCATTACTTTGGTGTCTGCTTGCATATTTTTATAGCACAGACCTCTACAATTTTACTTCACGATTTGAAAGGATAATTTGCAGCCTGTCTGAGTGCAGTGTACCTGTAAATACAGAGTGTAGATAACACACTTCATCTCTCATGCTTGGAAAGTAAGAGTGCTCTTGTTGCTTGGAATTAGAATGTATCTGTTCAAATTAATTCAGCTGTTGATTCCACTTTATGGATCAGAGAATGATAGGACCATTTTAGTTGGAAAAGAACTTTAAGGTCATTGAGTCCAACCATTACCTAACTTTTCCAAGTCTGATGCTAATCCATGTCCCAGCAGCTTTTAATTATATCCAAAGATGGAGATTCAACCACCTCCCTGGAAACCTATTCCACTTTTGAGAACTCTTTAATGAAAGAGGTTTCTTTTGGTATCCAAACTATATCAAACAACCCTGGTGCAACTTGAAACCATTTCCTCTTGTCTTTTCATTTGCTACTATGGAGAAGAGGTTGACCTCAACCTGGCTCCAATCTCCTTTTGGGTAGTTGTAGAGAGTCAGAAGGTCTTCCCTCAACCTCCTTTTCTCCAGGCTGAACAACCCTAGTTCCCTCAGGCGCTCCTCGTAAGACCTGTTCTCCAGACCTTTCACCAGCTTCACTGCCCTCCTCTGAACCCATTGGTTGGATTTGGATGACTTTTGATGTCCCATCCAACGTGGTATTCTATGACCTATTTGTCTACGTGTGCATAAACATTTATAAGCACTTAAGTAAACCTCACATTTTTGCTTACACAGGCTCTTCAAAGTAGTTAGATGTCAAATCAGTTTCTTACAGTCATGAAGGGAAAACAATTTTATTAGGCTAGCTGGGATTTGTGTCAGAAGATTTTGATATCTAACATTCAGATCTGCACCACCAACCTAGGCTCTCCTTCCAACCAATAGACACACTTGAGGGGAATAATTAATATGTCCTGTGTATTTTGTGTCCCCATACTACTCTTTGTTTTCCTTCAGTTATAGAGGGGCCCAGGAGTCACTAGATCAAAGGTAGAGGCCCGTATTACAAATTTGCTTTTAGCCGTATGATCCCATCCCTTGTTATTCTACTGTGTGGATGATGCCAGTTCTGAAGCACAGCAGAAAACAAACAGATACACAGAATACAAATTAAAGAATGCAAAGTTTTAACCATTTTGTAGCTGAAATGCAGGAGACAGAACTCAGCTGCCTCAATGTGCACAACATGGGAAGGTAAAGGCAGAACCAAAAGCAAAGCCTTAATTTTTTTTTAATCACCCCACAGGGTCTCATTTACAAAGTACACTGACAGTCAGTGTAGTTCAAGTAGCAATTAATGCCAAAGTAACAACCTTAAATAATTTGACCTAGGCAAATCATTGAGTCACTAATCTGGTTTGATATTTGTCTTGTTTATTTGGAGGCAGAATGACTTAGATACCATCTGTTTCCTGTTAGCTGTATTTTAAGAAAAAAAAGATAAATAAAAACAACATCTTGAGAAAATCTATTATGAAGGAGTGATCAGGAAATGTACAGGACAAGGTCTGATATGAAAGATGGAGCTACAACCTGTAACTTACAAAGTAGTGGCAACAGTAAGATTTCCTGTACATTTTCATTTATTTTTTCATCTTTTCCCTTAGGAAGATCAAAGGAAGTTCACATTTTTTTTTCCTATTTCTGCTCAGTGCTTTGTTAAGTTGTACAAATATTTTGCCTAATGCAGTGTTACAATCCTTTGGGAATGGACTGAATCCACAGAACACGTTGCTCTGATCACTTTGCTTATGCTTTTTAATCTCTCTGCAAAACAGGTCATGGTCCTCAGGACACATTCTTGAACTTATTATTATACAGAGCCAGGAGCCAAAAATAAAAAAGAAAAAGTAATTAAACAAGAAATGAGTGCACTTAAACAGAATGCTTTCATCTAAGATTTTTTTTTAGGGAAAAGGACCCTGAAAATTAAGCTCAAAGATCCATGTTTTCTCTAATGCAAAATGTTTGCTATCGTAGAGAGGGCTGCAGCAGTTCTGCTATGAAGACAGGCTATGAGAGTTGGAGCTTTTCAGCCTGCAAAAGAGAAGGCTTCAAGGAGACCTTGGAGTAGCCTTCCAGTATCTGAAATGGGCCTACAGGAAGGCTGGGGAGGGACTATTGACAAGGTCTGGTAATGACTGAATGAGGAGTAATGGGTTTAAACTGGCAGAGGGAAGAATTTAGATTGGATGTTAGGACGAAGCTCTTTGCAATGAGGGTGGTGAGACACTGGAACATGTTGCCCCCTCCCTGGAGTTGTTCAAGGCCAGGTTGGATGAGGCCTTGAGCAACCTGTTCTAGTGGGAGTTGTTCCTGCCTATGGTGGGGCAGGGGGTGGAACTGGATGATCTTTGAGGTCCCTTCTAACCTAAACCATTCTGTGATTCCATGATTCTATTATAACTTCCAGGGACTCAGAGTACCCACACTGCAAAGTTTTTCTTCACGTTCAGACAAAACCTCCTGTTTTCTGGTTTGTGTCCATTGCCCTTTGTCCTTTGGTTGCTGAGCACCACTGTAGTCTGGCCCCACAATGTTAAGAGCATCCTTTCTTGTTAACTTGAATGAGAAGTTGAAAAAGGTACTATCACTTTCTCCCACTTTAAAAGAAGAGATTCCTTGCTTAACAGATAGCTTGTCAATTACTGCTCACAATGCAGGTCACTAAACTTATGGTGCTTTTTACTGACATGACCACGCTGTTACTTTTCAAACTAAAATATAATTTCAGGAAGAAACGGAGTTAATGAAATCTCTGAAAATGGCTTTGTTGATGATTTCGATTCCCAATGTCTTTGAAAATAAGCTCATCAGGTTTTTGAATGAGTTTTAAACATTCTGTAACAATAATAGAATATTTAGTCCTACATCATAAAGAAAAAGAAGATTGTATGATGATAGAAAAGAGGGAGAGCTCCTCAGGCAATTTTAGTTTCTGTGCCTATGTTGGAATAATTTTACCCCAGCTGAAGATCAAGACCTGACTGTGAACATTACAAGCATTAAGTAACTGCTTCAGTTTAATGAAATGCAGATGGTAATATACTGAGAAATGGAAAGTGCCTTAGTAGCATTGTAGCAATCGGAGAGATCAGACTAATTAAACAAATAATCTTCATATTTATACAGCATGAGCAACAACACTAAGGTTGACTATATAAATGTTCACAAACTGTGCTAGTTGCCAAGAGGATTTAGAAAGGAAGGAGAAAGGATGTTTGTTAGCAGGCAGCTTCACAAAACCCAGGTTGTTTTCCATTCTGTGGATTTTCTGGTGTCAAACGTTCTGATTGAAATCTCTAGCATCCAATTCTTACAACTGTAACACCAGCTGCAGTCCATCTCTGCTTTCTTCCTAACTGTCATTAGCAGACAATATCCTTCAAACAAATATCTGTTATGTAATGATGGTTGAAAGTGTCCAGCATATTTAATGATCAGTGAGGACATACAGCAGGATTGCAGATGCTTCCTTTCCATGTGAAACCAATTAAAAAATTATTATGATTTCCTTGCTTCTTGCATTATGTAAGTTACTTAGGTCTTTGGGCAGGTCAAAATGGAACCAAAAGCATATTTTGTTTGGCAATTAAGAAAGAGGAGGTGCATAATTAGGCTGATATTCTATAGCTCTTCTTCTAAGCAAATCTACACATGTGAAAGTCCAGAGAATGGCTAGAGTGTGCATCTGGAAGAATATCTCACCTGAGCACAAACTCTTTTCTAAGGTCCAAGTGCGGGCATGGCTGAGAAACAAGCCAGATTTTCTAAGTCTCTGACAGCAACTTTCATTCATGTGGGCTTTGCAAGATCAGCCACTAGTTTTGCAACCTGACATTTCAGAACCTCACACAGTGCTGGTTAGGCTCAGAGCAACAGCTCAGCCCAGCGTCCCCAGGGGCAGAAACACCTGCAGAAAGTATTGTTTGATTGGTATGAAAACAGAAATAGAGAATAAAAACCTGTCAGCCTCATCTGCTGCTCTTTCCTCCTCAACTACTTGTCACTGCTGCCAAGTTTATCTCATCCAACCTGGCCTTGAACACCTCCAGGGAGGGAGCAGCCACAACCTCCCTGGGAAACCTGTTCCAGTGTCTCACCACCCTCACTGTAAAGAACTTCCTCCTAACATCCATTCTAAATCTCCTCTCTTCCAGTTTAAATCCATTACCCCTTATCCTATTATTACAAAACCTTATGAAGAGTCCCTCCCCAGCCCTCCTGTAGCTCCTTTTGGATACTGGAAGGTGTCCTCGAAGCCTTCTCTTCAGGCTGCAGAACCCCAACTCTCATAGCCTGTGTCACAGCAGAGCTACTGCAGCCCTCTAAGCATCTTCGTGGCCCTCCTCTGGACTGGCTCAAACATTTCCATGTTCTTCTTGTGTTGGGAGCTCCAAAACTGCACACAGTACTCCAGATGGGGTCTGAGGAGAGCAGAGGAAAGGGGCAGAATCCCCTCACTTGCCCTGCTGGCCACACTGCTCTTGATGCAGCCCAGGACTCATCCAAATACAATCTTTGGTTCATGTTGCATTCAGAAATAAAGACTTCTGGCTGCTTGAGACTCTTTTTTGTTACCTGCATGTAAACAACTGTAATAATCTTGAAGATTTGATAGCTTAATCTCTAGAGATTTTAAAGGTGAAAGGAAAATGTCATACTCTGACAGTAATTGCATAAGTATGATTAAGCTGAACTACCAAATGGATGCCTATGAACTTTGATTATGGTACAGCTAAGGAAAAAGAAAATTATTTCCTGCTTCCGAGGAGAACACAGGAAAAAAATAAAATCTCATTTTTGATATATTGAGTAACAGAGGAGTGATACCTGAGCATTGTAGTTTTACAAATACAGTTGGGGATTTCAAATCATAGCTCATCATGAATTATCCAGAGTTGTCAAGGCTGTAATTTAATTTGGGTTAATGGCAAGAAGAGAGATGGAGAAATGTGTGTGCAAATACAGCAGCACATAATGCTTAATGTAAAGCAGTAAAGCAGGGTTATTTTGGAAGCTGTGAAAATACAGCAGAGGTATGGCCTTCTTTTCCCATGTCTTTATTCTGGAGTCAGATGGGAATACTTAGCTTAGTTTACCAGTGTTTTCATCTGTCTTTGAGTCAGTAGTGTTATCATGTGCTTATCCTCCCGAGTCCAAACCACGACCAGTCTAATTTGATCCCATAGCATTGATTTTACTAGAATCACATAAATTTCCTGTGTTTGGAAATGGAGCCTGCCCTGATTTCTTCTTACTATAGCAGTTTGTAGTGTCTTGTTGCTTTGAATTTTACTTAAAAAAAAAAAAAAAAAATTCTTTCACAGCTTATTAAACCCTGTTGTTTGCAGAATCACTGAAGCAAAGGTTAATGTGTCAGGTTTCGCTTCCTGATACAAGTGTTTAGGCTTGACTGAGGCCACCAGGGAGTGACTTTGCAGAGCTACAAATTTGCACTTGGGAATCTGGAAAAACTGATGACTTCAGAAGAATTCAGCTAATAGATACCCACTAAGTTTGCAGTGGCTGGTAAAAACCAGAGCACACTCTCTACAACTGAAAGATCATAATGGCCCAGAGTTAAATGCTGCCTTATCAGCTTGGCATGGGCTCTAATGCTCAGAATCAAATATTTTGTACAAAAGTGTAAGAAAATGTGAAGCTGACAGACACAACACAGTTTCAACTGTCCAAAGAGGTCTTGACCTTTTCCTCCAAGCACTTATCTCTAAATTGTCCTTTTCCTTCTCAGCTCGCACTTAACCCACAAAGGGCAGCTAGGCTGATAAAAGAGCCAGAAGTGTGCAGAACTGTTTGCTAATCTGCACACAATCTACCCCAGTGACTCTTTTCAATTTTGTTTTTACAAGAAAGATATTTCCAGAGGGGGAGCTGGCAAAATATGAAAATAAATCCAGGAAGGATCTTTTGCAGAGCCTGTCTCAGAAGGAAAATATCAGGGGATCTTTTCTGAGGGAAAAGGAGATAATTCTGTCCTGCGATGGAGCAGTTCCCTTTCCCTTTCTCTTTTACTTTTCCCTTTCCTAGAGCTGAGGACTGAGGCTCCAGTCTCCTGCTCATTGCAGGATCACAGAATTAACCAGGTTGGAAAAGACCTCTAGGATCATCGAGTCCAACCTATCACCTAACACTTCTAATTAAATATCTCATGGCACTAAGTGCCTCATCCAGCCTCCTTTTAAGCACCTCCAGGGATGGTGATGCCACCACCTCCCTGGGCAGCCCATTCCAATACCAATCACTCTCTCTGGGAAGAACTTCCTAATATCCAGCCTAAACCTGCCCTGGCACAGCTTGAGGCTGTGTCCTCTTGTTCTGTCTCTGGATGCCTGGCAGAAGAGCCCAACCCCACCTGGCTACAACCTCCTTTCAGGTAGCTGCAGAGAGCAATAAGGTGTGCCCTGAGCCTCCTCTTCTCAAGGCTGCACAGCCCCAGCTCCCTCAGCCTTTCCTCACAGGGCTGTGCTCCAGCCCCCTCACAGTCTTGCTGCCCTTCTTTGGACACATTCCAGCACCTCAACATCTCCCTTGAATTGAGGGGCCCAGAACTGGGCTCTGGAGTTTAGCACCCAACAGTCTAAATACCTGAAGCAAATAAAATAGTTCCTTAGGCCAACTTCTATGTATAAGAGCAATATTCAAAATGAGTCAGTTATATGATCATCCTCACATCCTCAAGTGACTGTGCAGGAGTATTTTTTTCTTCTTCTTCCAAGCTATCTCTTAAGATCTATTTCTATAAATAAGTGATACCCAAATGTATAAATTCCAGCATGCTTTGGTTGGCCAGGGCCTATGTTTCTGTTACACAGACACAAAAAAAGATGTATGAGGCTGCATCTGAAATACTGGGTTTAGATTTGGAAAGACATTGAGGTGTTAGTGTGATCAAAGAAGTGCAATGAAGCTGGTGAAGGGTCTAGAGAACGAATCTTATGAGGAGTGGCTGGGGGAACTGAGGTTGTTTAGCTTGAAGAAAGGAGGCTCAGGGAAGAGATTATAACCCTCTACAGATACCTGAAGGGAGGTTGTAGTGAGGTGAAGGTTAATCCATATTCCCAAGGAGCAAGGAATAATAGAAGAGGAAATGACCTCAATTTGTGCCAGGGGACGTGTAGGTTGGACATTAGGAGCAATTTCTTTCCAGAAAGGGTTGTCCTGCAATTTTGTAATTCTTAAAAGATCTGCACATATGATCACTCCTGCTCTTGGAATTTTCCCTGCGTTCATATCCTTACCTAGAACTGCCTTTTTTTCCCCCCTGCTTTGGATTCGTAATTATCTCCACAGCAACTAATGGGGACTCTTAAATAAAAAGGTTGTTATTTTAGCTGAAAAATGAGCAGCAGAAGCAAATATATGACTGCTGCAGCAGACATACTGTCTGGTCTGCTACTGAGAGATTTTTGAGCATCCCCTGCCCTGTTTTATTCAAAAGATACAGCTCCAATGTCAGTTTGAGCACAGAGCCCTGTTTCTGCATGTTCTTGCTACTAAAAATCATCACTTCAGTAGGCACCAAAAATAAAGCTCTTGAACCCCCCCCAAATATTTACTTGAAATTTGAATCTGCACCTATTACTCAAATGAGCAAAAAAAACCCTAAGGATAATCCACGATGGATATGGAATTGTTAAAAATAGTTTGTTCTGATGCTGTCAGGAAGGGCTAAGTGTTGAAGTTGGTGCCTAACACTCATTACCTAGGAAAGGAAAAAAAAAACCCCAACATTCTGACATTTCACCAGAATGACAATGAAATAAAAAATAACACTTGCCATGTATGAAAGAACCTGAGTATTCCCAATTGTCATGATATTTACTCTAAGTCTTAGGAAGGAAGGTGAAATTAATTTAATCTAGCTATATGAAAGCATCCATACTAAAAAAAAAAAAAAAATCCACACTACCTATCTCAGCTGCTTCTGTGGTCAGTAAAAAGAGTGGCAGATCCAATGTGTGATTTTTGCCTAGATATCTTGTATCTAATATAAAATTGTCCTGTAAAAGAAAAGACTGTTTATATTAAACACCAATTTTTAATATTTTTTTTTAAAGCCCCAGTTCCTGTGTTAATATGAATAGAGAAAACCTACCTAGAATTGAAATTCAAAATGAAAAATAAAGTATCCACCTTTCCTAATTAGCTTTAAAATGTTTCACCCGGGGAGGAATAATAAACTGCACCAGTACAGGCTGGGAGGTGATCTGCTGGAAAGCAGCCCTGTGGAGAGGGACCTGAGCATGCTGGTGGAGAACATCCATGGCACAGCAATGTGCCCTTGTGGCCAAGAGGGCCAAGGGGATCCTGGGGTGTATTAAGAAGAGTGTGTCCAGTAGATCAAGGGAGGTTCGTCCTCCACCTCTACTTTGCCCTGATAAGACCTCATCTTCAGTAGTGCATTCAGTTTTGGGCTCCCCAGTTGAAGAGGGACAGGGATCTGCTGGAGAGGGTCCAGCAGAGGGCTGCTTAGTCTGGAGAAGACTGAGAAGGGATTTAATAACTGTTTATAACTATCTGAGAGCTGGGCTCTCAACTACCCTTCCACCTTCGATCCACCCCTTCCCACCCTCTCCCTTATCTCGGGATCTCTCTCTTACATGAAAAGTGAATTGGAAGAGGTTGGCAAGAGGAAGGAAGGAAATGGTTGGTTGGGTTACACAGATGCAGGCAGAAAAGTTAATACCATGGCCAGAGCCAGGGAGAGACATTGCCTTATCTATGTTTGTGTTCTGGTTTTTAATATATCTCAGCAAAGCTATGAATAAAATAGACATTGCCATTGTTTTCTTTTCACAGCCTGTGATCTAATTTCTCTCATTAAAATAATGCAATTAGCCTCAAACCAGTACAATGTTTAGGTGCCTGAGTCAGAAAAGGAGTGCTGACTGTATGCAGGTTGCAAGTGCATAGCTAAAGTGCCCTTATTGCAGCAGGTCTGGGTGGTCAGCTCTATGTAGTACAGAGAATTGGTGATACACCTCTTACATCGTAGCTGATGAACCTTATGCCTGGTGTCAGTAGAGGAAGTCTTACTTTTGACCTAGACACTCTTCCAACTCCAATCTGTCAGACTTCTGACTCTTGGATTAGAAAGTTTACTGGGGCAATTTCCTGTTCAGCAGACAGCATGGTGACCTGGCTGGAGGAATGAGTCATATATCAGTTAATGTCAGTGGTCACCTATTTTGCCAGGGAAAGCAATTACTTATTCTCGTGTAGTTGTGGTCATGGCATTGGCAAATTAAATAAACATCTACTGAGACACAGCTTTCCTGGAGATTTGCCCAAGATGAAATTGCACATTCAGTGATGTTGTATCACCTGAGCTGCTGTAAAAGCAAACAATGGTCTGACAAGCTGTAAATCCTCTGGTGAAATGATTGCTTGAAGGCACAACCAGAGGATCACCAGTAACTGCATTTTGAGAAGCTGCTAAGTTTTTTGTCATGGTGACACATCTGACTGTGTGCTCACTGCTGCTCCACTGACCTGCAGTCAAAATCAATCATGTCAGGACTGAAAGGGTAACAAATAACCCATCCAAAGCAATGCGAGGAACCCAGGCTCCCCAGTACCTGGTCCTGTGGACTAGATCACATGGTTAAAATTACTTTATCTGTATTTAAGATCACTTTTTCCACTGTAATAACAAAGGATGAGCTTTCACATTACAATAGCCCATGCAGAATTCAACTACATTTCTCCTTCATGAACCTTAAAACTGTCTTGTATGGTATTTTGCTTCATTCCCAGGGTCTGAAGCAAGGTAGTTGGCATGTAGGTCTCGCTGCTCTCCTCCTTGTATTTTCGTAAGGATTTAACATAGCTTTTATTAATTCTCTTTATGTTTTGTTTTGGTTTTTTTAATTAACATTACACACTTTCAAAGATGCAGAGTGGCAGCCTTTTGTCAGGCTGGATATCTCTAATACATCTCCAGGACTTGCACATGTCCAATTTACCAGTATCAGGAGTTTATTAGACTCCAAAATCTCCAATTTGGTGGTTGAATTTCTTTCTTTTTGAGAAAANGTTCCTATCTGAATCTGTTGGTCTAATTATTATGAACAGCCACAGCTGAGGCAAATAGTATCTACAACATTTCAATTAATGCTCTGCTGCAAACACTTAGGTCTGCATGTGTTCACTCCACCCCTTCCACTTATTATCCCTTTTTTCCTCTCAATCTTAGAATAGGCCAGGTGGAAGAAAAATTGTGTGCAGCAAACCATACCTTTCTTTCAGGTCACCACACTGAGGCATGAAGAATGGATTGACATGGCACACAGCAAAACCTGAGCTAATTGTAGCTGCCTGCTCAGTCCCTACTGAGCAGCTGAATCTGTGCTTGGTAGAAAACACTTTGTAGTGGGAAATGGCTTTGTCTGGTTGTTTAGCTCACTTTCCATGGTCCAAATATTTGCCTAAAACCAGTGTGGGTTCTGGATACCATTGCCAATGAAGATTGTAGTGCTTCCTTGAATGTTCTTTCTTCACCCACCTAGCATATAACCCTCAGAGACAGTTGGAGACCCAAGCAAAAACCATGAAGAACAGCTCTATCTGAAATTACTCATTTCCTGACTTGGGATATCAATGAGAAAATAAAAATTCTTGCTTGAGATTGAGTGAGATAGAAACTTGGAGCACAGCACATTGATTTTATACCAGGCAAATGTTTCCTGCAGCGAAGGCTTCATAGGTGAACTGGCCTTCCTCACTTTGGGCCTCTTTGTGGCAATGCTGCAGATCAAAAGGGCTAAAGCTTAACAGGAATCTGGGCTGTAATCTTCAACTGATGTTATATACAGCTGTAAGAGGATGAATGAGATGCAGCTCTCTAAAAGTTGACACCAACACTATGCAGACATTTAACTCTGAGAGGGACACCATCAACTGGTCTCTTTGTAGTGGGTGGAGATGTAGAGTAGGGTGTAGGCTGCTAAACAAAATTGATCCTCTACATCAGACCAGGCTTGCTGTAGATCTCTGGCATCCCCAATATGAGATCATCTCTAATGCCAGTGGCCACTCCCATGTGGGTGAATTGAACTTTCCCCTGAAGACTGGCATGTTAACTCTTAAACACAGAGTCTAACTCATTCCCATTCCTGGCTGTGCCTTTAATTCATCCCAGTGCAGTTAGAGTAAGATTCCTGTTTTGTCAGAGAGAGGGGGAAAAAAATAATTACTTCTTGATTAAGATGTTGTTTCATGCCATTCTCAAAGGGTTCCCTAAATGACACAGGAAACAAGCTAAAATTTTAACAATGACAAATGCTATTAATATGTTGGAAGAGCTGCTAATTCTATTTTTTTCTAGTAGAAAGGCTTTCTCATCCAAATAATAGGATGCCTTTTGAAATATATTTTTAGTGGAAAAAATTATAGAGCTGTCATTCTAACCAGCTTCCTTTTCCTCCCTGGAATTACTTTTTTGTTTTCCCAAAAGCCAGGGAAGGGAGGATTAACTTGTCTGTTTGCTTTTTCTAGGTGGTCACTTCATATGGTTAATTCACCCCTGTTACACCAAATGGTGTACCTCTCATGGAAATGTGATGCTCAATGTATTTCCTCAGACAGCCTTGCAAGCCACATCTTAAAATGCAATCACTCTGCACTCCACTCAACACCTTAGGATGATCTCACAAGAAATGTAACTAAACCAGCTAGTTAAAACAGCTCCTCTGCAGGAAGAGCAGAAGCTATGCAGTGTTTCATCTGAGAATCACTACACGCAGTGTGGTGGATTTATCTGTTTTAATTTTGTTCCTCTGCATCTCTTTAAGTAACTACACCCTGTCCACCACCCCGACTGTGCTGGAAGATACAGATGTGATGTGGAGATCTGTGTTAATGCCTCTCAGCCACATGCTGAAACTATCTCATTACACACCTTGGCTTCTATTGGATTGAAGCCTAGGCTTGTACATAGGAAAAAGAGGATCCTAACATACTATAAAAAGACAGGAAGACCAGGATGATTGATTGGTCAGTGTGATTGATCCAGCATGACTGACTGGTCTGTCCTGACAGATCTAAGATAAGTAGGATGATGCCTTTCCTAGCAGTTTAGACAAAGCTATTATTGAGCAATGGCTTCAAATTGGAACACAGAAGGTTTCACCTCCACATGAAGGGAAATTTCTTTACAGTGAGGGTGACAGAGCACCCTGGGAGCAGGCTGCCCAGGGAGATTGTGGAGTTTCTTTCTCTGGAGACTTTCAAAATCTGACTAGGCACATTCTTGTGTGAAATACCCTAGGGGAACCTGCCTTGGCAGGGGGGTTGGACTCAGTGATCTCTGGAGGTCCCTTCCAACTTCTAAAGTTCTGCGATTTTGCTATGAGCAACAAAACACAAAGAAGAGTGACATTCACTTTTTGCTGGAGAATTTTACCAACAGTGATCGAATGGTTACCCTTTTTTCCCCTCCAATTATTTCAAGAAGGGTTGTGTTTTGTTTTTTTATTGTAATTCTTAAGGCACATCATTAATAGAGGTGAAAAGAACCTGAAAAATCATGGCTGGGCAATCTTTGAAGGCAGTGTTGTGTAAGAAGTAACTTTTTTGCCCATCCTATCTGGGAGTTGCAGCTCTGAATAAGGCTGCAATTTCAGTCAAATGATGCTCATCCAGCTGCAGGCTGCTGTTGAAGAATTGATTGGTGTCATCTAGTGACCCTGCACCATATCCTGCCACCACTGCTTATGCAGCTTTGTGTTGTGCTTTGTCAAAATAGCCTGCCTGAGTGCACCTTTGGAAAGTCTATCACTCTGTGTTCAGTGGAAAAGGAATCTCAGGTGGTTTGCTTGAGCAGGAGAGGTAGCCATAAGACACTAGGGATAGGACAGAAGACAGTTGCCTGAACACCATCATCTCAGACATCTCACATACTTGAATGGTGACATTTCTTTTGCTCCAGGACTTATAGGAAACTAATGCTCTGGTAGGTGATGGACAGGCAGGAATATTTTAAGCAACTATTTCTCAGCTTTATATGTTCTTACTGTGGAGTTCCTGAAGGTGTAGATTACAGACGTGGTTCAGTGGTGGGCTTAGCAGTGGTAGATTTTCAACCAGTATCAATGGTCTTAAGGATCTTTTCCAAACTAAGTTATTCTGTCATTCTATGAAATTGAACTCATGCTGAGCCTACGCTCAAGGACTTGTGTCTGGCTACAGCGTCTCCTCTAGAAAGACATTACTTTTGATGTGAAGATATCAGAAAATAAGAATTTATGGCTTGGCTTAGAGTTGTTTACTATTTAAAGTACTAAAACCATGCTTTGTTTCTAATATGATATAATCTGACTTTAATTACCAGCCATTCCTTTTGTGCTTTTTGCCATTAGGTTAAAGAGCTTATCAAAAGGCTTTATTTCCTTCTGATATGATACATTCATATTAGACCATTATCAATCATCTTTATGAGAAACAAAATCAACTTGTTTTTTTGTTTTTGTTTTTCACTCTGTTATTTATACAATTAAATATCTATTCTTACAACAAAAATATCTCTCCCGGAGTTATTCTCTCTTGGCAGTCACTGAAGAGCCAGTGAAAAGAGTCAGGGAAAGTCAAGACATGATTTATCTCACCATAAAATAAATATCTGAAATATGCTATCTGAATCTCACCTGAAAAGTGGCTATTTCCCCCTCCCATTCCCTACTGGCTATTTACTGCCACCTCAGCAGTAAATATCTGTTTTGCATATAAACAGTGTCAAACATTTTTTATTAATCTTTAGTCACTTTTTTTTTTTTTTTCCTTAATAGCAGAGGAGCAGAAAGACATTCAGTTTTCTTGGATGCATTCCACAGGAACAGTATAGAGAGCAAAAATAACACATCATTCCCCTCTTCACATACCCAGTAACTCTTTCCACTCTATTTTGCACTGACAGGCAGAGAGTATCACAGAAATTCTTCTCTCCCTCTGGAAATCTCTTTGAGATAACTTCTTATCAAAACACACCCTTGCTGCATCCTTCATCCCTAAATGTCAGGAGTGGAACTCCTCGAGTCACTAGAAATCATCACACTGGTCCTTGTGGATGTAAGTGCCTCATTCCACATCTAGGAATAACTCCTCTTTGAAACACAGCTTTAATAAGGGTTAATGCTGGTCATTAGAGCTATCTTGTCCTACCTATCTCTGGGCCTCCATTTCAGCTTCCATCTAGGTCTTATCAGGATGGTGCAGTTATCAATTAGCCTCATTATCTGCAAGGAAAAGTAGACCCAGAACTGCTGGCTCATGTGATAACTTTAGTGGTGATTAAGAGAAGATTTGGCCATCTGAAAACGATTCTATCCACAAGAGAGGAGTCTGGGTTTTTTTATTAGAGTCCTGGACTCCCTCCCTGATCAATCCCTTTGTGTGAGACTAGAAAGGTTCCTCTGCATGTTATGGAATTGTATTTACATTTAGCATCAGTGAGCTGGGTAGCTTCTTAAAGCTCTTGCATTTGTTGGCTTAGGAACAAAAAAGCTCTCTACTTTTTAAATCTCCTTTAATAGACTTTTTAAGGCTATCTGTTGCCAATTAGGATAGATAGTTGCATCATTTTCATACTGCCCTTTATTATATTTAGAATAACCTCCTGATTTTGCTCTGATAGGAATGACATCTTTGATTCCTTCCAGACCTCACTCTTGCATCACTGAACCATGGTACATGGCAAGTAAATGCTGCTAATGCTCATGAGTTATGTAAAAAAACCAGCAGAAACCAAAAACCAACACCCCAAAACCAAATCTGTTTGGGGCTTGAGCATCCCAGACAGCATTACTGTGCCATCATTGCTCAGGTCTTCCCTGTGCTGTTCTTAATAGGTACATGACACTGAGCTCAGTGACACATCAAAGGAGAGGTAACAAGCCCAGCTAGAAACCTGCCAAAAGTGAGAGCCAAACACTCTGACTCCTGAAAACCAAGTGAGATGACTCTACATCATGTCTCTTGATAAATACCATCTTATCTGGACATTAAAAGAGAAAAAAAACAAAGAAACAAACAAACCAAAACAGTCTATCTTCCTCCCCCCTTTATTATTCTTTCATCTTTTCACTTAAAAGAAATTGTGATTAGCTACTTAAGATTAAGAGAGAGGAGCATTGTTCTGAGAAAATATAAGTTAAGCTCCATGGTGCAAGGTACTGCACAAACTTCTACAGGTGATGGGCCCAAGAGCATCATAGGAAGCAAAGGAACCTGTTTCACTGACAAGATGAAGCAGATGTTTTTCTGTGTCAAGGGGATCTAACTGCAGTTTTCCATCTGAGGGTGTGATTGTCATGCACATGGACCTGACATAGCTTCCAAGAGGCTGACACCATCACTTTTCTGGTCTAGTTTTCATTTCTTCCGAATTTCCCACTTACTAAATTACTGATTTTTCCACTCTCTATTGCTGTCCTCTCACACAGTCATCACTACACAGGTACCAAGTTCCATCAAAAATGTGCCTTCATTTGTGAACAAGGTCAAATCCATCTCTGCTTCACTGACACCCAAAGCCTTCCTGGCCTGAAGGTGGGGCTGGTGTCATTGCACTCTTCCTTTCCTGCCTCTTACAGTTTTTCCATGGCCTGGAAAATAATCAGTTTGGATTACTCTAGAATGATGTTTGACCCATTTTTCCCCAATGGCTTATGGTAACTAACCTAGCTGAGATGTTTGTGGGCTTTAAATGTTCTGTATAGTACTGGAGGGAGGAAAAAATACAGAAGTTCACAGGTAAGAAGAAGTGCTCTAGATTTACACTGAAGAAGAAAATTGGCAGACTGCTTATGTTGGTTTTCTGGACATGTCTGTGATGAAAATTCTACACAGACAATGTTGCTTGTAGTTTACAAGGCAAGGCTACTTGTGTAGCATCTTGTAGGAAGCTCCAGGTACCAAAATGCCTATAAAATCCTCATTGAATTTCTGCAATCCCAAATTCTGCCTGTTAGCAGCTTGGGGCTGACTAGATGACCTCCAGAAGTCCTTTCCAACCCCTACCGTTCTATGAGTCTGTTCCCCTTTTCTGCTGTTTTTTTTTTTTTTTCTTTTCTCTTCTCTATCATGTTGACATTTATAGTCACTTCTTCAGGAAAAGTAATTTTGTTTGGAGAGGATCTAAATACAAAGCAAAGAGGGCAAGAAGCAGTCCAAGCATCACTGTGAATGTCTATCCTTCCTATAAAACCAAATTATCCAGGGGTGATGTGCTGTTAGCAAGGACTGTGCTTCTCTCTTCAGTGACGCAGAATACAAACCCTATACTGCCTGCCTCAGGGCACTGCAGGGCTCTGTGATGAACCACGTTGCAAGCACAGGGGAATAATTATTATTTCACCAACACTTTGTTTGTTAATCAGGAACCCCCAGGCTGCTCGGTTCCCCCATTGAGGTAATTCCGAGTCGTATTGCAAATTTCTGCCCACGATCTCTCCTTAGATGCAATGAAGTGCTTCAAATGAGAACAATCACTGGCAATTTCACTTGGAGACAATTCTGAGCAATGAGGAATGATTGTGTTAAGCCAGGCTGCTTGCCTGTCATGATTTGGGAAGCTCTTTGAAAAGCACCTGAAAGAGATGTCCACAGAAATTGCAGTTCCACAGTTTATAAAGTCTTTATTGCCAGTGATGACATCTTGGTTAGGGTTGTGTTTCCCCC
>VWZI01000780.1:1207850-1252294 GCA_013396835.1 Psilopogon haemacephalus | reverse complement strand
GGGGTTGTCTGATGATATTATTATTTATAACAGGAAGTAAGATGAACTGCTTTGAGGTTTTTTCCAGGATTTTGTTTTGAGAATGTGGGGATCTCCTCATTCTGTTGGATCCTTTGCCTAATCCAGTCTTTGCTTCTCCCAAGGTGTATTAAATGAAAGTGTAAGAAGAATCTACTGCCTACAATAATGTTGGGGTCTTTTTTTTTTATTGTGGGGTTTTTTTTCCCTGGCCTTCAGTAACCAGGGATTGATTAAAGCTCTCAAGCTTTAACATATACTACTTAATTCATTCCACCATTCAACACTATTTGTTTCCTGTGGATAATCTTAGTATTTTTCTTTTTTCCCAGTTCTTTCCACTCTGAACTGTACCCTTGTTCTCTCTCTCTCTTTTTTTTTTTCATGGAACGTGTGGAGAAGAGGAGGCTCAGGGGAGATCTCATTGCTCTCTACAACTACCTAAAGGCAGGTTGTAGCTGGGTGAGGGTTGATATCTTCTCCCAGACAACCGGTGAAAGAACAAGAGGACACAGCCTCAAGCTGCACCAGGGCAGGTTTAGGCTGGGTCTTAGGAAGAAGTTCTTACAGAAAGAGTAATTGGCATTGGAATGGACTGTCCAAGGAGGTGGTGGAGTCACCTTCCCTGGAGGTGTTTAAAAGGAGACTGGATGAGGCTGTGGTTTAGTTAATGAGTAGATGTTGGGTGATAGGTTGGACTTGATGATCTCAAAGGTCTTTTCCAACCTGGTTAATTCTGTGATTCTGTGTTCCACCACTGAAAGCTCATATTACAAAGTCTTTCCTCCTATCAAGGTTGAGTTCCCCACCTTTTCATTCAACTGACCATCATAAGCCACTAAATTTTTATCCATATATTGAAGTTGATGATTTATGTTTGGATAAAGAATTCCGTAAATGGACTTGACTTGCCATCTAGAGCGGTATTCATCTAGCCCATCTTTAGATGTTGACAACATAGTTATGTTTTTCTGACTCTAAGTTCCTATAAAGTTAGTGGAGAGAAATAACAATTTCAGGATGGGATTTTCTCATTTATTTTGCATCTTTACCTTATGTTCAGGTGATTCATGCACTGATTTCTGATGACTGTATGAACAGGACTTCTTTTGATTAGGAAGGGAAACAAGGATTAGTTCAGCTACATTGCAGGTACATCCAAGTTTTGACTAGATGAATCTCTCTTAAAGATTAAGAACCTTTCCCTTCCTCTGGTACATTATTCAAATGGTTACTTTTCCTACTTATCTAAGAAAGCATATTTTGTTTCTGAAATCTGCCTGGCTTTTGCTTCCAGTCACTAGGGGTTTTTATCTGTTCTCTGCCAGGTTTAACAGACCCCAAGAGAAAAATTTTGTTCTTGTGACTATTTAATCTAATTTATTGTTTTCATATGTTCGGGTTACAGGAGATGAAGGCAGAAATATTGTGTGAACCTGTCTTTGATTCTTTGCATAGCAGTTTCATGCTCAGAGAAGGGAAGTGGATGGTCATGGAAGGAGACTACAGTTTCCTGTAGGAGATAAGATTTCATACCAGTGTACACAAAACATGAAGCATGAGAACAGCAGAGGAGATACCTACTAGAAGTTAAAGGGAAAAGACATTTAGCTTGGTTATATTTGGTTTAAGACAACTGGCTTTTAGCCCAAAGTAAAGGAAGACAATTTAAATGGAAAAGAAAAATATGTATACAGGGAGAAAGCAGGAGGGAAAAAAAAAAAAGAACATATCTGAATGTAATTACCAGTTATGTTCCTGTGACAAAGTATATTCATTATTACAGAGTCTGGCTAACTAAATGATGACAAACTACTACTAGCAACAGTCACAGCTCTTCCTTTGATGCGAGTGCAAGTATGAGATACTTTGTAATGGTTATAGTCGCATCTTTGTTCACTGCTAATGACTCATCTTGGAAGGTACTCTTTCACATAATAAATGCTCTGCACCTAGGACCCAAGACAGTGTATTAAGAAAAAACAAATATATGTAATAAAAGAGTAAGAAGAAACTGGTAAAGAAGTTCTGAAAGAAAGATAAACCAAATAAATTTTATTCTCTAGACAAAAGATAATTTCTTAATCCCACATGAAGAATTGCATCATGTAAAATAGCCAGCAGGCATCCATCCCACAAGAGAAAACTCCATGAGTGGCATTGGCAGATGTAGCAATGAGCTCTGTCCATTAAAACCTTTTCATTATGGCTTGGCTAACACAGATTTGGTACTCAGGCTAATCATACACCTTCTGCAGCCCACAGTAGAGTGTTATTTGCTTCCTTCTCCTCTTGAAAAAGATTTGTGATTGTCTTCTGTATCTGAAAACTTGTTCAGCTATTCTCCTTCAACAGTAGAGAAGAATGTCCTTCTAAAGGTATTTCATGCAAGATGAGAACAACAGATACTGGACTTTGGTAATTTTGAGTGCTAGAATCAAAGGCAATGACCACAGTTGGATATCTTCATCTCCCAAAGAGGAGTGCCACAAGGAATTAATTCAAAACATCCTATCAATGAAATTAGAAGATAATAATTTGAATGCAGGGTTAGGGGAATATTGGAACAGGCTTGCCAGAGAGGTTGTGGAGTTTCCTTTGCTAGAGACTTTCTAGATCTAAGTTCCAAGTTCAGGAACACAGGGTAAATATTGTTGGTCTCTCTTTCAATCCAAGTTTTATCCAGGCTTGAGAAGGATAGAAATTCTCACATGCTTAACTTCCTTCTAGAGAGCAGCACAGAGCTGAGTGGTAGAAGGTGGACATTATCTGTTGAGATTGTTCATTTTGACATTTATGGTGGTGTTAGGTTGATGGCTGGACTCAGTGATTTTCGAGGTCTTTCCCAATCAAACCCATTCTGTGATTCTATGATTATCTCCCTTCCCTGTCAGTACCCTTCTCACACCATCATACTGTGCTGACATCTGCATGGCCAGAGAACATCCTGAGTTACACATCTCTGTGGGCTAAACTACCTTATACTTACTACAAGGTAAGAGTGAGGACAAAAGAGGATTCCTACTGCTCTTTAAATTTGCCATCAGACTTACTGCCTTTATCACAGTGACGTAAACCTTTGCCTACACACCCAATATGCCCCAGTTAACCATAGCAGGTGGAGTATTCAGCACACTGTGTTCTCCCTGGAAGCGGACACAGTTTTACTAGTAGAAATGTCTTTAAACTGTACAGCCCTTTTATGTAGCTAGAAAGGGAACAAATGACTGTTGTCGTCAGCACAAATAGCGATTTTCTCCCACTCTCTACCTCCACAAGGTCTTGTCCCTGGGAACCAGGAGATGTCTCTTTCTGCCTGATCTACTGGTACCAAGTGACTGAGGAATATGTAGACAAGAATATGGGGTGTCTCAGCCTTATATCTCAGCTGCAGCACAGGAGGACTTTCCTTTCCTCTGGGTCTTATTTTGATCTCCAACACAGCTGATCATCACATCAGATGATCTGCAAACCAATGGAGAGTGGCAGGTGGGATCTCGGTGTGGGTGGGAGGCATTATCTGGGGGGCAGTTCTTGCCTTGGCAAAGGAGAACAATCCAACTTGGTGAGTCTCAATATTTTGGACTTGTCAAACTTGATAGTGAAAGAGGGAATCATTTCAATAGAGGTCTAGTTTGCAGGTTCTGACAAGCTGGACTAATGTTCCCATAGTGTCTTAATATCAGTGGAGAGAAATAGGCACATTGAGGACACAGTTCCTCCAAGCTGTATTCAGTATCTCCTTGAGCTGAGATGGATCAAGATTATATGCCAGTGTCTGGACTGTTAAGAAGTGACCTTCATATGGAGGGCAAGGTAGCTGAGCAGCTAAAATTTACCAAACAGGTAAAATCTACCTGTTTGGCCAACTAAACCACCCCTGAGGTGTCAGAATAACAGAAGGGGACAAGGGCTCTCCAACTAAATATCTTTAACTCCATCCCAGCAAACACTCTTGCAGCCAGCTTGCTGGTGTCTTATGCCTATGTATGGTGACAGATGGATGGTTCTCTAGGTCATTTAGCATTTGCATTTGCATTTTTCTCTTGGGAAGCTTTCTGCCCCTGTCAGACTCATGCTAGCCAAAATAATGGCTTTTTATGCTTTATACACACTTAAATAACGAAGACCTATTTAATCAACTGCTCATGAGGATAGCAATAAAGCATCATTTTGCTAAAAATAGCTTAATTGTTTTCCCCTATAGAAAACTGTCTTTTCTGGAGAACAAAGTTCTTAGATAGACCTTTCTGACTACTTCAGCAGGAAACCTGATACAAATATCAGCTGAGATCATCTAAGGCAGTCCAACTGTGGCTGGATATGGGCCACTGGATGATTCTCTTGGCCCTTTGCCCTTCTCCTGGGAAGGAACAGGAGCAGATGTTGGAGCAGGGCATAATAATTGAACAGCTGGGAACCTTCTTCCATGATTATCAACCCAAGACAACATTTCATAGTGGATCTTATGGTTTTAGAATTAGCATTGTCATAAATTCTAGAAGTTTGGGGTGGGAGGTGGGCAGGGGGCAGGAAGGTGGGGAAGAAGCTTTTCGAGTCTGCAGAGTGTACATAGATACTTTTTAAAGGAAGAACATTTTGCTGTAAAGCCTTCTTTTTTGTCCTGCATCTTAGCCTTTAGGATGCAGAAAAATAAGGCTGGCTAACATACAGCTACCAATTAGTTGTCTACATCTGATTTAGTTAGTCTTGGCTCCCTCTGTACATTGCAAAAATATAATCAGGTGTTTTGTACTATGTAAACATCTAAAGAAGATGCAATGGATGGCATCCTAACAGCACCTCTCTTTTTTTATGTCTTTATAGAGCAACTTAACTCAGCTGTACAATGTAAACATTTGCATCTTTAGAATGTTTTTAGTTTTTCCCCCTTGTATTTAGTGAGTTTACTGAAAAGTCTGAGGTGTGTCTGGAGAAGCTGGCATAAATGGAGGAAAGCACATAAAGGAAAGCTTTGAAGAGTCTTTTTGATTCTTTGGATTGCCCCATGATGGTAAAATAAAGCCAAAGCTGAACGCATGTCCAATGTGCTTGTGCATGGTTTTCTCAAGAGAAGTCACCCATGCAACCATGGGACTCTTACTGTGTTAAAGGGCTGCGAGCAGAGCTGTCTGATCTAGTGCTTTGCTCTGTCCTGTGCCTGAACACACCAGAACGTAAAAGCAATTTGGTCAGGGATTTTCACACTGGGCAGGTAATGTATTTAGTTGCTTTCATGAACAAATTTCCTATTTCCTCCTTAGTTTAATCTGGGGACAGAATAAAAGCAAGGAGGATTTTAAATTAATTTACATGCTAAGGGAAATGGAAGATGGGAGATGCAGAGAATGACGGGCAAGTGGTAGAAGATAAACAGAGGAAAGGGCTTCCACAATAGGAAGAGGAACAGGATCCATAACCTAGCTGCTGTGAAATTCCAGGGTAATTAGGAGATCCTTGCCATCAGGCAGCTGCTGTTACAGAATTTGGGTAAGAAGTGGGCATTCAAAAGGAGTCCCATGAGATGCCCTGGCAGAGGGCTTCTATACACCTGTCATAGTTGTTCAGACTCCCTCAGTGATCATTTTCCAGGTCTGGAGAGCTTTCACATGCGTGCTACTATCTGTGAAAAGGAACAGTGATGGGATGCTTTTGTGCACTTACCTTGTAGGGTACATGTGCCACCCTTCTCTTTTGCAGATACAAGTCCAAGGAACCAGAGTGATATCCCTTGTCTCACCAACCATCTCAGCACTCTTTACATCTCCACTCCACTCGTTTTCCAGCAACAGGTAGCACTTCTGTACTGCTGTTGCAGGAGTCCTGTTGCTGTGTAGCTCTGAGGCAATGCAGGACAGAGCAGATGCTGCTGTTCCCGTGCAGTCACTTCCCTTCCTGTGTGCCTGTGTTTCTGCTGTGGGAGGGGAGGAGATCCTTTCCGTAAGCTCAAAGGGCTCGTTCTGGACGCAGGCCACCTTCCCGCCTGCAAACACCATCTGCAAAATGATGCTTCCAGGTGAAATTACTGTTCTGTTTCCCCTCAATTCCTCTCCCTGACAACTCCAGATACTTTATCGCTTTTCTTTGCAATCAGCTCCCCTGCAGCTTAAGGAGAAATTGCCTCCCTTCATCCTCCCTGCCACAGCCCCCTCTCCCTTCCTGGAGCGATGCCATCCTCCCTCCCATCACCCTGTTTTGCTGACCCTGTCACACTAATTAAAAGATAAAATTAAATCTCTGGGACAGCAGAAACGGTGCTTAGGTGACAGAGAGAAGAAGGATTTGGAGGAGGAAGGAAAAAGGGGGGGAAAAAAGAAGTGTTCGATTTAAGACAGTGAATTCGAATGAACCCCTCCTCCAGCTTCTCCTCATTGGTTTCTTTTCCTTCCTCCATATTAATGAGAGTAGCCAAAGCGAAGCTATTGGTTCCATCTCCCCTTTCCTTTCCTCAGGCACTTAGGGGGAGGAGGTGTTTGCATTTCTCCGCAGGACCAGCTTCGTTTTGCAGAGCATTGTCTGGGTATGAGAATCACACACAGAGAAACACAGGGACGAGCACAGCAAAGCCTTGACTCGCAGACAGAGCATCTGCTCCAGTCTGAGCACCCTTCTCCNGGGGGATCCAAGAAACCCACACGGACAAAACCTCGAAAAAAGCAGGGAAAAAAAAAAAAAAAGGGGCAGGGAAAAAAAACCCAAAAGCAAAACCCAAAAACAAAAGAAGAGGAAAAAGTTTGCAAATCTTCTGCCTCCTATCTTGGCTTTGGTGGGGTTTTGTGATTGCTTCTGTTTGGCTTTCGGTGTTTCTGGTTTAGCGATGGCAAATTCCTTCACGGCCAGGACCTGGCCCATCCCCTGAGCAAAGGCAGCTTGGACATGACCGGCAGGCGAGGGAGGAGGAATTTGGATTCCCTTCGGAGGCGCCGACCCCTCCTCCGCCCAGTGCGAACAGGGCGGGGGGAGCCCGGCTCCGGCCGCTCACTCACCCCGCGGGCAGCCGGGGCTGGACCACTTTCTGCCGGGGAACGGCTCTGTGTGCTCCCGCGTCTGGCTACGACCCCATCGGCACCCGCCCCGCCCCGGCAAGCCGGGGATGCAGCATCTCGAGCACCGGGACGGATCCCTGCTGCAATGGTAAGTCCTTTCCGCCGGCCTCTCCCTCCGCTCCATCCCGGTTAGCATCGTCCCGGCTCCCCGGCCGGGCGGGGGGACGGAAGGCAGCGACAGCCGGGCTCTGCCCCGCTCGGCCCGACCCTGGAGATGCCAAAGCGCCGTTACTGCAGCCGGGGAGGGGAGAAGGAGCCACCGGCTTGGCTCGGAGTGACATTGATTTACCGGCTTTCCCCTCATCTTCCCCATGTCCTGGGAATACTTCTTTTCGGGGGGAATTGCATGCAGGCTTTCTGCCTTCTGCCAGAACTGCAGGCTCTGAGGATGCGTCTGCGAGATGGTTTTGCTTCTTTTCAAACCCATAAATCTCCCTTTTCAAGTGGTGACAGGTTAACGTGCTCGGTATGGAAATCACGTCTGGTTTTAACACAATATGGCTGGTAAATAAAACCTGATTGCTAACAGACCCGGTGCTGCTGTTGGCATTTTCGAGCTCAAGGCTTCCTTTTTGCAGTTCTGCGTCTTCACCTGCCGCAGAAACTCTGATTCACCCTTCAAGCAGCGCACCAGGACTTCTCTGTTTTTTTACTGTGGGGTAGTAGTAAATATTGCCATTAATGTGCCGTTGACCTCTGCTTGCATGCCTTGGTGCACTTGTCCTTATCAGTATCCAAACAGCTGGTCCTGATAATAACATCTTTATGCAAAGCACATCTCAAGTCAGAGGGACAGCAGCATACAGGACAGACCTCACTGCTGTGCTGCAAATTTAACATGTGAACAGTTCAGGTATGTATTGGAATCCAAAGAGTTTACGGCCAGGGAGAGGAAGCTAATGCAGCATGCTGTTCAGGACTGGAAAATGCATGGGGAAAAAAGAGAGAATGTGTTTACTGACATACTGTTGTTTATGGCTAGATGATCATCCCACTTACGTAGAAGCAGGTCTGGAAGAACTCCCTGGAAGTGAGTGGCTTTTCACTGCATCTCATCTGCTGGTAAACAGAATTTGGGCTTTGGAATGAAGAATATCTTGGAGTAGAGGCATTTATAATAGTAATTTAAAATATTAGCCAAAGTAAATAAGGCAGTAATGTGACCTGATTCTTACCTGGAGTGTTATGTATTACCACGAGTCTTGTGTTTATTAGTTACAGTGCAGGTATTGGACTGATAAGGGAGTATGTCATGGAACTGAAGAAGCTTTTCGAGAGTTATTTTTAAATCTATTTGAGCCAATAAGCAATGAAGGGATTTTCATTTGATGTTATTTGGGTGCTCAACCATCTCACTGGTCAGGCAAAGTGGAGAAACGTATCCATGGCTTGCACATGCTAATCGAAGGGAGTGGATGATTAGTTAAGGTCAATGGTAGCGTGAAGGCAAGCTCTGTAAAGTGGTGTCGGTATAGCTACAGAGAAAGAACACATTATACAACCATCTATACTTGGCTCATGCAAAACAGACTGGAGCTGTCTTGAAATAAATTGTCCTATGAGATGGGCAAGGCAACATTGCTCCCATTCAGTGAATAATTAAGGAATGCGATTCAGTGCAATAATGACAGTTGGGTTGAAGTTGATGTCTCTGCTTGTGTCTCGGTTACAGTTCTGGGGTATGGTCTTCTACCTTCCCCCCCCGCCTTCTGTTTCTATGTGCTGAAGGCAATGGTTGCTGCTTTGTTGTTCATTGAGGAGAGCTACAATTGATCTGGTACTGTACCAGCAGTCTAACTCGGACATCAGAGAGTAGAAGGTTTCATTTGTTGTGTTGTTGTGCTGTGTACAGGGACTGGAAGGATACCCATTGGTACTGAACTAACTCCAAGGTAAGGGAAGGCTTTACTAGTGATAAGTACACATATTTATCTGCCAACAGGGAACTAATTTTGTGATAGCTCCTTGGCTTTAGCCTTCCATTACTTATTGGTGTACCTGCAAGAAAACAGGAGGGCTTCTTCCTCCCTTTAGATTCAAGATGTCTGCTGTTTGCATGGTGGTGCCATACCTGCATGTAGCTCCATAGATCTGCTGTTGTTGGGCTGTATGTGAAGCTCATCAACATGAAGGCAGAAGCTTTGCTGTGGGATGCTACCAGGGAGAGAAAAACGGAGATTTCTGAGACTGTGGGCTGCGCAGTTGATCATGTTCGGACCTTTGTTCCTCACATTTCTCTTAATTTGGCTGACTGAGAAGGCATCCTGGAGATATCTTTTTCTGGGCTTCAGTTCCATACGTGCCTACGCCTTTGATAAGTTGAGACCTGCGTCCCCGAGCTGATTCATTTCAGTGTAGCAGATTTTGTTTTCCTTTCCTTCCTTCTGAGCACACTTAGTACAAACAGCCTAATTCCTAAATTAGCTCAGATTATCTTTTAATGAAACCAGAATACTTGCATTAGGAAGCACTGAAAAAAAAGTAAACTAAGGACAGGATCATGCTGTAACTTGTATCTGGTGGAAATAGCAGATCTTATGGTTAGTCTTGGTGTGAGAGAGGAATTATTTATTTGCCATCCCATTACATGGTCCAGAGAGCGCAGACACAGCCTTTAAATCACTGATGTGTATTCTTGCATTGGCTCATGTTCCTTTGTTTCCATTCCCTGCTCTCCCCTCGCATCCAGCCATCTCAAATCACCTGTGAGGACAGCCAGGGCAGGGTTGGGTACACATTGCCATCAACAGGATTTTGGAGTGAGTTTTGCAGACATGGAAGAAGGGATATAAGTGCACCAGTGAGGAACTCTGTCTTTTTTCCCTATTTGCAGCCCTGAAGTTGTCCTTGCTGATAAGGTGTCTTCAGGGATAGCTGTAGCACCACTCGGTTTCAGAGTGTCCTTGCTACACATCATATACAACATCCCTTGACGAGACTCTTCCAGTTCCCCCAGTGATGTACTTGTTCTGCTCTCAAGAAATGCTTTGCATGCAGGAGGATATTTGGTAGTTTTTCACAGCTCTATGAAGTACCAGAATTCCTGTGTGTGTGGTGCCCAGTGAAACACTGGGAGGGTAATTGATGGTAATTGAATGGGCACAAGAACACGGGAAGAGGTCAGGCAGACTTTTTGCTTCATGGCAGAATGTTCAGTCGTCACCCCATGGCTTGCTTGGCTTGCATTTTTGTCTCTGACCACTTTTGCTATCTCAATTTATTGATCTGTATTTTTTAGCTTGAACTTTTATCTCCATGAGACAAACTAGGAACTCATGCAAACTGAGCCAGATTGTTCTAGTCTTGTTTATGTAACTCACTGCAGTTCATTGATTCGATCCCATTGCAAGAGTCAGCTTATCTGGAGAGTAGATGGATTAATAATTTCAAGGTAGAACTTTTTAGGAGGTGCTAAATCATTCCATCTCCTGCAAAAGAGGTAGAAACATCATCATACAGTGCATTTAAAGCTAACATGACTGTTATGTTGAGGAGTATTCCCTTGGAAAGGTTCCTGCAGGAATAAACAGAGGCAGTTGCAGGGCTCTTGTTTGCTGCTCTGATTCTATGCTACTGTTGAATCAAAATTCTTCTGACATAATCATCCCTTGAAATGAGCTGATCTCCATTTGTCATTAGATTTTATCTACCCTGGACACATCATGACAATCTCACTTCTGCTCATTCAGGTGTGACATTTTACTCTTGGGTGGCTTAAGGTAGGACTATGTTCTGAAGCTGCTCTCATCTATTTATTTGATAGATTCTTTTGAAAACAGATTTTTAAAGGTGTGGAAAGCTCTGCATAATAACAGTTGTCTGAAAAAACAAAACCAACCACCCCCCAACAATTAACTCAACATTTCTAGTTCACTTGAGCATCATCAGAAAAGGGGATGAATATTTATATGGTCTAATTCTTCCTCTTCATAATCATTATGGCAATAATAATAAAAAATTATAACCTGTAGGGAATATTCACTATTCACACCTAAGAGCTGCTTACTGAACATACCACATTAAACTTCTGCCACATATGTTAGCAGGTTTGGCCATCCAGTGTTGAGGCATTTCACAGAAAGCCTCAATCGCAGTGGCTTTTGCACTCCATTAGAGATGACTGGGTCATGATTGCCTAGGAGCTGCAAATGGAAGGAAAATTATAGTCTCTTATCTATGATTTGTTGGACCTGCTAAATGGAACTGAGGGTTAGGTCAGGAAAAGCCCTTTTAATCTGCATGGTGGGTTAATAGCCTGGAATTTTACAATTTTTGTTCCTAAATTCCTCAGGATCAGAGAAGTTTTGCTACTTTATTTTCCTGCAAGGGGCACTATGTTGTCCTATCTGACTGGATGGGATTCTTAAGGAAAAATGCCTTTTTGAAGGGAAAAGTGAAAGAATTGAGTAGATGTACCATTAGGTCCCTCTCGGAGGAATAGAGAAGTTATTAATTTCCTCACTCTCGAGGTGAAGACTTGGCCCCAAAGAATCCCTTGGTGAAACTATCATTTGTTTAATGTGCAGGAAGGCTTTCTCACTCAGGAGAGATGGTTGGCAGCCTGGATGATGTTCATCTACTCGCAAAAATATGAAAGCAAGATGGCTACATCCAAGCTGATGACTCCATTTCACTATATTGTAGGGGGGCGGGGGGTAGCTCATCTCATCCTGTGGTGGGTCAGATGATTGATGCTGTGGAGGTACTTGTAGCAGCTGGCTGCAAGAGGTATACATCCAAAATCAGTGAAGTGAATCCTTCCATGGTATATCAAAGATAGTCCTGTGAAGTGCAATATCTATCTTCCTTTTGGCTTTTCTTACAGAGATTGATAGTTTGTTGGGGTTTTTTCATTTGTGGGTGGTTTGGGGTTTTTTGTTTGTTGTTGGTTTTTTTGTTTGGGTTTTGTTGTTTTTTTTTTGGCTAGCTCACCAGAGCAATAGCAAATTGTGATAGATGTTATGTTTTCTGAAAAAGCCCAAGTCTACTGTGGTGATCCCTACAACTTCCTCTCTCACATCATCCCCTTATTCAAGCAAGAGCAGACCTCAGACTGTCTCTTGCAGGGAGAATTCATGCCACATGTCCCAGGCAACATCCTATCTGTTTGTCTTTTATTAAAATTATTCATTGATTAGTTTAAATCTCAAAGGCTTCCTCAGTGTATCAACACTTTCTGCCTTCCAAGCATATCCAATTACAGCAAGGGCTTTCCCAGCTGAAGGCTATATGCAGTTCTGTAGATAGGTGGGGGTATATCGACGTAAGGACACATCTAGGACAGCTATGTGATTCTCTGTAGGCAGATGCAAGCTTGCTCTGCCTGTTCTCTGAGCCAGCCAGAAGCTGTGTGATGTTCTAAGTCTGATCCTCCATACACTCCTTGTCAATAGCTATGCTGTGAGCTGCAAGAAGATGGAGATGTGTGCTGACCAGACCTCATTAACTTAGGGCTGGCACCCTGTGAAATACATTCTGGCCAGCTTGGAGCACTTGACATGGCTAGAATTAGGTGGCCTAAAAGGCAGCTTTTTGCCGTAAATCAATATTTTCTTATTATAATGCATCAACCCTTTGTCCTAAGCTAACAAAATCCCCCAGTCAATTGATAAATGGATTTAACTAATTCCTTCCTCCTTAACTATGGCCTTTAAAACTATCTGCTGAAATCCAACTAAGGAAAAGAAAAAAAGGACTCTCTAAGAACCCTGATATGGAGGCTGGGATTAAAGCTACAGTAGTTAGATATACACTTCTCCACAGTGGAAAGAGATCACATTTATTTTTGTAAGGTAGTTTTAAATAGCTAAGATCTCCTTAACTGCTAATTCATTTTCCTGGAATGGCAAGACTTTATTAAGCCATAACCTTTCTGTTTCTACTCTTACTGTCACATTTCTGAATTAGGTTTATATAAGGTTGGATTTTTTGTTTCTTTTATTGTATCAAAAACTAAAATTGCACATTCACGGTCATAAGTAAAAAAGCATTTCCTTTAAAAAAAACAAAAACAAACAAAAAAAGGCAATGTTTGTGATAATGATACTTATTTATAGCTCCAAATCCTTAAATTGATGTAGCTGGTACTGAGAGCCAAGTATGTGCTTGGGCTTAGTACAGAAGTAAGATGTTGGACACACAGCAGAACTTTCTCTCTCAGAGCTGGCCCAGAAACAAATTATATAAAGAAGCCAGCACAAATACATTACATAAAGGTCCAAGTTAAAGTTAGTAAAGTTACTCATTTCCTGTGTTTTAGAGAGCTGGATCTTTGGCTTCATTCCAGGAGTTTTGTGCCCTAACTTAAGATGCAGAGGAGATGAGAGAGCATCAGAAATACCACAGATGCTTAAGCTCTTCATGACTAAGGCTGTGAATGTGTCACAGCTGTCACTGGAGCCTTGCATTCCACAATCCACACTCATTCTTTTGAGTCGCATGAAGTTTGACAGCTTGGATGGTGCTTTTGTGCTAGTGAATGGGTTAGTTAGCCAAGATGATTATGTACAGTGGGCTAACAGCTGGAACAAACTTCATTAGAGAACAGTACTTGGTGACTGCAGAGGAGAGAGCAGCATGAAAAGCCATTATTAGCCATATTGAAGTTGTTTCTCTACAGCATTCAAATCTCTGGACACTGCTCTCTATTCTCTGGCTTTTGTTCTCTGACTTGCTCTTTGTGACACAGCTGGATGTAGTAATGATGGTCATGGAAAAGAGCCTTCAGAGCTTACCAAAGTCTGAATGTTGTCTAGGAGAAGAAATGAATGTCACAGCTTTTTTGGGTTCCTTCAGCAAGTGTACTCTTGACAGATTTTCACCTCTGGTATTCAGCTAATTCCGATTCCTCTGTGTGGAAGACTTGCAGGTCTTTTTTTGCTAGGATAGCTTCTCTCATGCTTATCAGAAATGGGAGTCATCCTGAAGATGAAGACACCTAAACATAGGTGTATTTTGAAATGTCTACCTCTGTCTAAGTACACAAACTCCTGTTATAGTCAGAGGAGATCTAGGACATGATTCAGACACCTAAACATGTGTGTTAAGTGCCATCTGAGATTCCCCAGCACATGTAATATCAACTAGGGGCATGTAGGTATGATGCTTATCCACACCATGCCTTTTACCCTCTGCATGAAGGCACATAAAATAACCCAGGGTGTTGGTGACTCCAAACACCAGCATTCAGACTACTTATTCTGGCCCCAGGCCCATGCCCAGTCAATGTAGATAAATATAGGCATCTAATATAGAGTGATCTCTGTAAGTCTATAGCCTGAAAAGCCTTCAATAAATGCCACTGAGGTGGTTTAATCTGCAGTCTAAATCATGTCCTGGGTTTCTGATCCCTCCAGATTGTTCCGAATGAGACTAATCAAATCTTGGCTCCAATGTTCCTACCACACAGCAAAAGTTCAGCTGATTTTCACATACTCTCATGCAGGGCTTGAAAATGCCCCTTGGTATCACTGTCTTGGGATTGAACTGGGTCACAATGGTATAATTACATTCAGATGTATCTAGTTAGCTCTAAACTATTCATGGAATGGTTTTCCTTGAGATAGCCTTGAGATTCACTCATTTTTCTCCAGAGTCAACTACCATAGGCAGCTCCTGGTCATCTCATGACTAATACAATCTTGAAAGTGTTTTTCTCCCTACACAATTTAGGGCTGAAGTATTCCTAGCCTGTGCTTCATCTTTTCCTAAGTTGCCTTGAACAGTTCATTAGTCCATGCTGGCTCTTTCCTATTACCTTAGACATTTTCTCTTCATCTGTCCATCATCACTGTCCCAATCTCCAGCAGAGAAAAAGGTTAATCCACAGCAGATGTGCTGAGGTCATACCTATGATCTGGCTTTACTTTCCTTCTGACACCTTAAGTAAATATTCTTACTTTCTCCTAACACTTCTGGGTGTGCAAGACAGAGCTCTGCTCTTGCCTGGCATTCCCCTGTCACTTAGGGTGTTTGGTCATGATTCACCAGCTTCAGTTTGGAGTTTTTCCCTTGTGATTTCTGTTCCCAGCTTCACTAAGATTTAGCTTTCCTGAAGTTTTTTGCATCAACAATGGTAGAAGACCTCTCTGCCTAAGTTCTCTAGTGCTGTTTGCTATTGCTTGATTGTCCCAGTTTCTGCAGACTCTCCTGTCTAGAATGAGGAATGTCAGCTACACACCTGCTTTGCAGAAGGTTTGTATTATTTTTCTTCACTTTCCTTTTTTTTTTTTTTCTTTTTCTGATATGTTCTCTGTCTTTAGGATGGGTCCAAGGTGATTAAAGGAAAATATGACCCATTTACAACAAAACTCTTCAAAGCACGAGGCAGTAATGTTATGCTAGTAGGCCCAGCTTGTTCAAGCTCTTCTGATGCTCTGTTAGCATCAATTCAGACAACCTCAGATGTAACTCTCTCTGAAAGAAAAAGATGTGGGTTGGTTTTCTTTTGTTTGTTTTGTGTGGTTTATTGCTGGTGGTTTTTTTTTTTTGGTTTTGTTTTGTTAAAAATTTTCAAGATCCATTTTATCAGTAGCTTCCTGATCTGGCAAAATAGGCCTCCCATCTTCCTAGCAGAAAGAATAAAGCATTCTCCAAACTTAGAGCATCCCTTTTGGCTCTGTTGCCTTGATTTAAAATATCTTCTTCTTCTGATAGCTCATTAAATTGACCTCTTGCTTTCCTTCCCCCCTGTTTCTACTCTATTAGGACAAGGCCATAATTTAAGCACTCTACTCCTCCCAGAGAGTTTCTGGAGCAAACCCCAAGAAGATTATGTATATTTTGCAATAAATTTAATGTACACTATCAACTGCATTACATAGTGCAATGGGTCTGACCTGTTGTCAATCCTATTCACAGCCGAAAAACTATGTGCAATGTTATCAAAAATATGAGCATGAAAGTAACAATATAAGCGCTGAACTACCCTACTTAGATCAGACTATTTCTAACACATCACTGTTTTCTTAAAAGGTGAAAAGGAAGCTCCCTGAACATTAATTTCTTTCTTTGCTGACTGGAGAAACTCTCAGCTGATATTCTACTTAATGAACTGACAGACTCTTCCACACTGCATATCATCCACTGAAATGTCAGAATGGTAAAATCCTTTTATTTAAATCAGACACTAGTGGAATTTTTCAGACAATGTTACGGAATTTGATGAAATTTTCCATTTGCTTCTCTTATAAGTGCTTGCAGATTTAATGGAATCATGGAATGGTTTGGGTTAAAAAGGGCCTTTAAAGGTCATCTACTGCAACCTTTCTGCAGTAGGTCAACTTCAACTAGATTAGGGTGATTAGAGCCTCCTCCAGTCTGACCCAGAAGGGTTTCAAGAATGGAGAATTTGCCAAATCTCTAGGTACCCTGAGCCAATGTTTCACCACCCTCAGTGTCAAAAATGTCTTCCTTTTCTCTAGTGCCTATCTTTTAGTTTAAAACCATCACCACTTATCCTGTCATAACAGGCCCTGCTAAAAATCCATTCTCCATTTTTCTTACAGGCCCCCTTTAAGTACTGAAAGGCCACAAAAAGGTCTCTTCCTAGAGCCTTTTCTTTTCCAGGCTGAACAACCCCAAATCTCTTAGCCTTTCTCCACAGGATAGGTGCTCCATCTCTCACTGGGTTCCAGCCCATTTCTGAGTGAACCTATTTATTATGTGCTGCCTTCACAGGCAGTGGTGTCCTGGTTTCAGTTCTTCTCATCCCAAAACAGATTGCTAAAATATTTCGTGTGAATCGGACATCTTTTTTTGTCTCTATCAATAATGTGGGGATACTGGGCAGTGAGTGCTGTGAAAGAGACAGGTAAGCCAGACAAAATGATCTAAACAATTTAAATGAGATCTACACATCTCATCTAAGCTGACCGGATTGAAAATAATATGCAGGTGTGTCTATCTGCATGTCCAATCTAATACATCTCCTTCTTCTTAACAGCGTGTTCAGACTTGCATTTTATAAATCAGTTTTGAGAGGTTTAACCCCAAAATACTACACCTTGTGATTCGTGGGCCAGTTCCAACTTGACTTTTTTTTCTACGCTTTCTGCTGTGTCCTTGCCATTTCCAAAATGCATCATCCTACTGTGTTACTGCTTCTCTGTGTCTCTGAAAAATCACCAGCTTTAGTCCTTCAGTGTTTACATTTAGCCTGTATGAGGTGAAAGATCAGACCAGAGATCAGAGCCTTTACTGTAAAAAATACAATGTGCACTTGTATCAGGAATGACAAAGGTGAAGGAGGCAGGCTTGAAGCTGGCAGGATCTTACTTGCTGTTTCACATCTCTGCAACTGCCCTCTAATGTGCAATCTCCATTTTCCCTCAAAACTCATCTCAGGCCTTGGCTTCTTTGGCTGGTAGTGCAACTTAGATCAAAATGCTGTCCTGTCATCCTCCTGCCTTGACTTTCAGCACCTCTAACTATTGTATTAACCTTTGTGGCAATTTTTTCTCCTCAAGAAGGCTAAGAAAAATGACTGATGTAAGGGAACACGAAGGAAGAAGAAAAATCTAATGTGCTCTAGGTGGGATTGGTAGTAGTGACATCATCTGAAGATGACCTTAGCCTCCAACAAAGAGCTAGTCCCTAAAAAGGGATAAAGTCCTCTGTACTTAGTGAAATCAACCATACTGATTTATCATTCAGTAGTCAAATGAGGAAATTAGTAAACAAATGCAGGTTCCTCCAAGGGCTTTCTGCTCCTTTATGTGCCATGTTTGTTCAGTACCCTTTTTGTTTAGTGGCTTCTGTGTTCAACTGGGATTCAGGCTCTGCTTACCAATGCCATGATTTCAGCCATCATTAAGATGAATCCACGGCTGGCAGCAATGTGTTTTCATCCCTGCCTTTGCAAAATGTTTTGTATGATTCCATGCCTTACTCTTTATTGCCTGTATCCATAGACTGCTGTCTTTAGTTACCCAGAAGTAACAACAGGCAAAGTGTAATGTGACTTGCACATTGCTCCACCTGTTGTTTTGAGATTTCCCCTCTTACTTTCCCATGAACAGTTTTGGAAGAGCTCCGACGTGGTGTTTTGCAATGTGCGAGGGGAAGGAACCACTGTTATTAAAGTCAGCAATGTTGAAGTGTTTGACAAATGTGTTCTTCCTGTTCCTTGCAGCTTGGCTTTACTGCAATGCCATTGAATCAACGAGAGATGACACTGGTTTATTAACGTGTCTCTCAGCAAATATTCTGCCACTGTTCCCAGAATTCTTTTAAAACAAATCCTTTAAAAGAATCAGTCTATATACTGAAACCTGTTTGTTCATTTGGTGATTTCTTCAATGTGTTGCTCCAACAGCAATGATGCTCTACTCTGAAAGGACATCATCCTGCACAGGACACATCTGGAGAGCTTACAGTTTAAATAGATTTCTACAGCTGCTCTATATCTGAGATACAATCTAGGAGCATAAGAATATAAGATTAAATTAATTTCTTTTTCTGAAAAAGTAATTTAAAATAAATCAGATGACTTGTACCCCAAAACAGCCTTTCCCTCCAGCATCCTTTAAGGGAGTTTGGAGTGACCTGGTTACCTATAAACATCCACAGAGTATACATCTGAAGTTCCTGGGAGGAAATCTATTTTCATTTGCATAAAGATATTTGAAGAAAAGGTAACAGCTGGGTACAATTTCTATGAGGCTTTATTCACTGTTGCTGTCACCCTCTCTTAACTCTCCTCATGGATTTAAAAAACAAAGGACTTACATTTCACGGAATGCACATTAAAGTTATTAGAGTTGAAGTAAAATAAAAATAAATAGAAGATCCCCTCCCCCCCAAAAAAAAACCCCAAGACCCACAACAAACAAACAGGCAGAAAACAACAACAACAAAACCCTGAAAATGAACCAAAAAACCCCACAAAACAGTCAATCAAACAAAAAGTCCGAAATATTTCCTTCATGCATTTCTACAGTTTAAAAGTGAATCCATACTCTTCTTCTCCCAAAGGATTTATTGAAAGCATCACCACCATTACCCTAAATTGGCAGTTAATAAGGAATGATCTGTGGAAAACATACAACCTCAGAGCTCTTAGGTGTTCAGAGGAACACAAAGGCATTCTCAAACATTTATCAATTGCTGAGGGTTTGCAGTGTCCTTTTTTCAGTTTTATGACACACAGCACAAATTTCTGTTGTCTTTTCAAGAGAAAACAGATCTCTCTTGGTATGTAGGAACTGTTTTTAGTAAGATCTGTCCAGCAATGGTGCATTTGCTTGGCTCAGCAGTGGCATGAATACCAATTAGACTGGCAATGGCTAGGAAAACAGATCATCTTTTACACTGCTGTGATGGGAGGAAACCAGGAAGAATCTGGTTTCCAAATGAGTTGCTCTCTGTGCAACATGTAATAAATAAGGTATTTAGCAAATAAAGGCCAACACCAAAGTTCCAAACAATGCTCAGGGAAAATCACAGCCCAGAGATTATTCTCATTGGCAGTCTGGATGAGGTGGTTGTAATTTGTGGTAAACCAGCAGAATGGGTGAAAGTGGTGATATGTTACTTCACCTGAGGGCCAAGGAAGGGTCCCAGACCTGATGTATTTAGCAATATAGTTGTAATATTAAAGTCCATTTATTTTCCCTGCCTCTGCTATGAAACTGCCATTAGCTACTCAGTTCAATTCCTTGAGTTGCTTCTTATCCACAAACAAATAGCTGACAAAACACTTCTGATACAAAGGTGAGTGATGAATTTAATATAAAAGCAAAGGCTCCTGGCAGGCTGGACAGATAGATTTTTATCTTGGAGAGGGTTGCTCAATGGTTATTGAATTTTTGCCATTGACAGATGGATTTACTCTGGTCCAGCTGTTTGCTTGGATAGAACACCTTTGCTTTTAGACCTTTCAAACATTTTTGGTCCAGAGGCTGCACAAAGAAGAGTTACAGAGGACGTATTCACACAAGGGGTAGGAAAATAGAAGACTAGAGACGGCAGGGTGAAGGGACACATCAGAAGTAGGCTTGTCAGTGGGAAGATTTTCTGGTTCCTGGACAAGCACAACAGTGCATAGGCTCTCCTTGACACTTCCAAAGAGCCTTAGGAAGTAGAATCTGACATGGACACTTGTTAGTGGTAACAAGAAAGTATTTTCAAAGCTCAAATGCTCAAAAATAGCATTATACTAGTGAAGTCTTTACCTGTATTCTATCTGGCCTGTTTTAAGTCTTGACTGAATCCTTGATAATTTAAACAAATAATTCTGTTCCTCAGTTGCTGCCTGTTATAAGCAATGTCTCTTTTCAATGAATTTAGCCACTATTTGCTTCTGAAACTGCAGCAGAACTATTGATGAGCTATCTGCATGTGTTCTTCTGTTTGAAAATATTTCAGCAGTGTGTCACTCATCAAGTGCTTTGGGATATAAGGGGATCTACAACTGTGGAATACATTTCTGTGCAGTGGCTGAGAAATTGGCTGAGAAATTGAAGACCAGTAGAGAATATCCTGGACCCCTGAAATTTTGTCATGTACCTACTATTAAATGACTATGAAGTTAATGTTAAATATCATGCACGTCATGTTGAATGGATTTGCAGACAGGTCAGCTAAGATTCTTCTTTACAATACCAGGACACAGTTAAGACATTATCAAACTTCACACATTGTTCCCAAATGACATTTTGAGAATAGCCACTCTGTTTTGCAGAGTGAAGCCATTCAACAATGTGTATGTATCCTGTTGCCATGCAAAAAACCCTATGCTTCTAAACTGTAGTGGAGGGGAGCTGAAGTATGACTGAAAGCAACACCACAAGTGAACAGAGAGAAAAAGATTCTGCCTTGTGTCTCCCATGTTCCGCAGCCTCTGTGCTATTCTAGGTCTCCTGGCAGTGCTGTTGGTCTGCAAAGGGAAGTATCTTAAGGCAAAATCTCTTGGCTTACTGGACTATGGGTTTTCTGGAGCATCAGAGTTCAATCTCCATGTGAAGTAAGGACTCAGCTGAGACAGAGCAGGCAAGATCTCCCTTGGTGGGCGGACTTGGTCCTCCAGAGAGTTGGGAAGTGTGCCGGAAGAGAGAGTTGGCTGCACATCAAAGAGCCTGTGTGCTCAACTTGCAGATTCCTAGGAGTTGTTTCCTTAGTGACAATAACAACAAGAACAATTTTAGAGTACTCTCTTCATGTCTGTTTTTAGTGGTTTAGCTATGTCCAGAAGTCAGAGTACAACTGATACATCTCTGCAAAAAGGATGGAGTTTTCTTGTTTGTTTTTCTTTTCTATTTTGTAGCTCACACTGGCACATAAGAATTCTTGTTTATAGTAGGGATCTATCTTAATACTGTTGGCATTTTTCAAATCCACAAATACCATGGGAGCTGGAAGTACAGATCTTGCAGAATTCTTAATGTCTAGCAAATGGTAGCAAGCTGAGATATAATCTCTGCATTGTGAGTGCTGCAGACCATGTAGGGCAGACACACCTTAAAGCCTACCCAACTTCAATGAGAAGGTACTCACCAACCATCAAAACAGGGCTTGTGACAGGAAAGTAAAATAGAAAACCAAAACAGAACAGAAGCAAACAGTAGAAACTTGTGTTTAAGAAACAAATCTTGACATAAGCCAGCAGCCTTCGTATCTGCTTCTCTACACAGTACATTTTGAAAACAAATTTGGAAGATGATTTTGGGGAAAAAAAAAAAAAAAAGAAATCAGCTGCAGAGTGGGAGTGCTTTAGCAGTGAGTGTTTGCTGAAGAAGCCCAGGAGAATGAGCATCCACTCTGCCCCTGAACAATTGAAGATTGAGCATAATCAGGTAGTGACAGGACTAGGGAGGAATTGAGAAAAGCTATAGGTGGGGACATTCAGACTGGATGTGAGGAAGAATTTCTTCACCATGAGAGTGGCAAGACCCTGGAATGGGTTGCCCAGGGAGGTGAGTGGGATGGGGCCACATCCCTGGAGGTATTTAAGGCCGGGCTGGCTGAGGCGATGGGCAGCCTGATCTAGGGTAGGGTGTCCCTGCCCATGGCAGGGGAGTTGGAACTAGATGATCCTTGTGATCTCTTCCAAACCTGACTGATTCTATAATTCTAATCAGAAGAATTTATCTTCCATTATACCCAAGACAGCAAGACTGAAACTGACAGTAAAAAATGTGCAGCTAGGAAACTGGGAAGTGTTGGTGAAACTAGGGGGTAGCAAAGCAAAAAGGAAAGGACTTAATGAATTAGGTCATAAGGAAGTCCTAAAAAATGAAACAATAAAGATTGTACTAAAGAGCAAAATCTATTATGTTTAATTAAGAGTACAGTGAGTGTAGCCTCCCTCTTTAACCAAAGAGGCACCTGAAAAGAGTGCCTGAAGTGAAAATGTGATTCATGCAGTGGAGGTGTCTGGCTCTTTTTATTAACACTAGAAAAAGTTTCAGATATCTCTGCTTATAGTTTAAATGCTAATAATTAACTGGGAAGAACTCCCAGTGACCAGGAGCAGTACAGTCAATTCTGTAACACTTTTTGATGCGTTCTTTGTTCAGGACATCCCTTAATTACAAAGAAAATTCAATATCACAGGGAACTTCATTTTTCTTTCTTCAGTCAAAGGGCTTAGGGCATTGTGTGTGCACATGTCTAAATGTTTGGATTTTTTTTTATTGTTGTTTTAATTTCTGCTCAATTCTGACACAGTAAATCATGATTACTTTATGAATTGTGGTAAAGTAAATCAGAATGCATCCTGTGGCAAGATCTAATATAGCAAAATTGATCTTTAAATAACAATTAAAGTATATGTCTATTTAAACTCTTCCTGCAATACCTTCCTCATGTATCAAAAATAATTTCCAAGCTGTGTTTCCCAGGTCAGTCAACTTTTATTTTGGGGGTGGAAAGAAAAAAAAATTAGCAGTGTAAATGATGAACAGAAATAGAGGTTATGATTAAAACATAGATTGTATGTGGTGCTTAAGGATGTGGTTTTAGGTGAATCTTATTGAGTAGGCTCGTTGGTTGGACTTGGCGATGCTGAAGGTCTTTTCCAACCTGGATGTTTCTGTGATTCTGTGATTGCATGTTTGTGACTTTAGCACTTTGATTTGAACCATTAACTTAAGTGGAAATCCCTGATAACTAAGCAGCAGGGTTAACTAAACTCAAAGTTCTGCTTTGGACTACCTGTGCTGATATCAAGATTTCACACCAGTGGTTTAGAACCAAGTTTCAGTCCCTTGAGTGAACTGTTCCTTGCTCTTACACAATGACTTCTTTTCAGCAATTCACTGTTGTTAAGTGGTTCCAGCCTAGACTTGAATCTTTATCCTTTCATCAAAAATCTGATCAGGTTTGACTCAACTCTGAAAGTCATAGGTGATTAAATCTGAGATTAAAACTGTACTCTGCAAGTATATTTTACATTGAACCACTAAGTAGTACCTAAGAAAATGAAAATGATTTTTCTTAGCATCAGCCTTCTGGGCTTCTTTGTGGGTAAATGTATTAGAGCAAAATACCAAATTAGGAATTAAAATGTTTAATGGTTTATACCAGAGAAATCCCACATGAGATGCAAAGTGATATATTGGTTGTGTAGTGGGGAAAGAGGAGGTAAGGAGGATGAAAAATAGAGAACCACAATAAGAGCTTAATAAATTACACTGAGGATGCTCCATTTAATGCGCATGATAAAAACACATTGATTATTTAGCAATTTGAGGAGAATTTGCTGCATATTCTCTTGCTGAAAAAAATGTTTCTCTTCACAAAATTTGAACATATGCATTACTAAGACCCATTTTTACCTGCTCTGTCAAGAGTGGCAGAATAAATCTCCTAGATGATAATTAAAATGATTAGCATCACGAGTGAGGCATAATCCATACATGAAAAAGGGGAAAATTCAACACAAACAGTTGTGGCATAAGAAGACCTTGGGGTTACCAGTTCTGTAGTCTGAAGTCTATGTGACTGCTATGAAGTCCTGTAGCTACCTGAAGACAACCACCTCCATCCATCTCCACCATTTTGTCACCAGCTCTTGAATCTGCCAGCCAGGCTGCTCGACAAAGCACTTGCTAACCTGATTGTATCACGTTGACCTTGGTTAGCAAAGCCTGATTATTTACACTAACCCAATTTATTTGGAGTAAATTGAGTTAGGCAATGCTGGTAGGATCAGCTCAGCGGGTGAATCAGAGGCTGTGCAGCACGGATTAGCTTTCTCCAAGATGACTGGGAGCAAGTTCTTTTCAGCATGGTTATGGCTGGAGAGGGAGATGTCCACAGCCAGCTGCAGATGTCAAAGGCAGCCGGGTTGAAGCATCTTATTTCTACAGAGGGTCAGCAGAAGGGGAAGTTTTACATGTTTTCACAGAATGATAAAGGCTGGAAGGATCTCTGAAGATCCTCTAGTCTAATCCCCCTGCTAGAGCAGGATGACCTAGAGTAAATCACTCAGGAACACATCCAGGTGGGTTTGGAGTGCCTCCTGAGACAGAGACTCTACAGTCTTTCTGGGCAGTCTGTTCTGGTGCTCTGCCACTGTCAAAATGAAGAATTTCATGTTTGCATGTAACATCCTGTGCCGGGGTTTGTGTCCACTGCCCCTGTCCTGGCACATTTTCATGAAGAAATTTCAACTACCTCTCAGCTAATGCAAATAAGTTCTATTTATGTGCTGGAAAATAGCTAAAAAGGAAGACACTTTGAAAGAATGATGAAAAGAATTTCAGTAATTCCCTGTATTGGTGCTGAGAGGAGATACATCTGTGCTCAGAGCTAAATTAATTCTACGTGTACCTGTAGCACTGAATATATATGGATATGTAGTACTGAATGTCTTCATTTCTCTCTCAAGTTGTTCAGAGTAGAACTCACTATTTTTGTCTTCAGAAATGTGGACCTTCTGTTTGCTTTAGGAATTCACTGACAGGCAAAAATAAGACTGGTGACCCTAGTGCAAATATGCATTTTATCTTCAACAACAGTGTGTGTATCTTTGTAGGGAAATGAATTCTAAAAGACCAGGCTTGCTTTCAGCATGTCTTTACATGTGTGAGCCAACTGGTGAGTTTGGTTTGCTTTGGAAAACAGATTAAAAAAGCAGAGGCAAAAATTCCACATTAATTTCCATTTTAGAGACACACTGATCTGTTTTAGAAGAAAGTCTTTAGGATTGGATCTGGATGACTGGTGCTGAATAGCTTCTTACAGTATTTAGGGTATATTTGCCTACCTGTCCATGATCTGTAAGTCCTATATCCTGGTTTAGAATCATAAAATCAGTCAGGATTGGATAGAACCACAAGTTCCAATCCCCCTGCCATGGGCAGGACACCTCACACTAGATCAGGCTGGCCAGAACCTCATCCAGCCTGACCTTGAACACCTCCAGGGATGGGGCTTCCACCTCCTTCCTGAGAAACCCATTCCAGGATCTCACCCCCAAGTCCCTCTCCTCAGGGCTATTTGTTGGTGTTTTGTGGGTGTTTGGTTTTTTTTTTTTTTTTTTTAATTTTTTTTTCATTTTTCTTGTTGACAGAGTTATTTTAGAGCAATCATAAAATCCTAGAATCATAACAGTTGGAAAAGACTTATAGGATCATCAAATCCAGTCCAGCTATCAACCCAACAGTAGCACAACCACTAAATCTTGTCCTGAAGTGTTTGCATTATTTTGCTTTAAAATTCTGACTGTTTTTTATTAGTAGCTTGAAGATAACACAGAATGCCACCACTGCTTTGCAGAACATGAGCCAGAATTAATTTCTGTAAAACCTGTGATTATTGCTCATCAAGGAAGATTTTGTGGCCAATTAGAGCCAAGCAATGCCGGATAAAATGAAGCAATCCAAAGGACATCTAAATCCATCTCATAAAATTTTATTTTCATCTGAATGGGAGACATGCACACACCCAAAATGTGCAAAATATTATTGGGAAAATTATTCCTTGTCTCACACAGCGTTCTCATTTCATGGCTGTTTCTGAACAAAGCAGTCCTCAATAAAATCCCTAAGTCTTTGGGCATGCCTAATGGCAGCCAAGCTGTGCCCTGGAGAGTCCTCTAGTTCATTACACAGTGACTGTGTAACATCCTTTCCAGACTCCATCATAAAATTCATTCTTCTTGTCCAAAAACAACCTCATGCTGTGCTGACTTCAGGTTATCGGACGTTTTGTTTTACCTGCTGAGAGAGGATCATTCTCTTCCTTTCCCTTGTGTGTCTCTACCCTGGTCTCCCCAGCGAGTTACACATTTCAGAACAGCAAACGAACTCATCCCATGCTTCATTTACTCCAGCTGGCAGCACACTCCAGGGACAGAAATGAACTCTGGGATGAAAGAAATACCATAAAAAGTGAAAATGTCAACTCACCACAACTACTGCATTTGAAGGATTTGGGGGTTGGAAGGTTTGACTGTTTGGTTGGTTTCCATTTTTGCTGGGTTTTGTTGACTTTTGGGGTTGTTGTTGTCAGTTGTTTGGGGTTTTTTTGTTGCTGGTGTGGTTGGCTGTTCTTTTCCCTGGTGTTTCAAGTTGCATCTTGGAGATCTCTTCCAACCTGGCTCATTCTATTCTAGTCTAGTCTAGTCTAGTCTAGTCTAGTCTAGTCTAGTCTAGTCTACTTCTATTCTATTCTATTCTATTCTATTCTATTCTATTCTATTCTATTCTATTCTATTCTATTCTATTCTATTCTATTCTATTCTATTCTATTCTATTCTATTCCATTCTGTACTATGTCCAGCTCTGGTCTTTGCTCCCAAGGGACAACAAAAGACCCTGAGTTGCCAGTTCATCAGACTGGGCTGTGACAGAAAATAAATGCAGAGGTATCTCAGAGTTACTCTGTGCTACCACTACCTAGGATTGCTTTGATGTTTGAAATCACAGATATCTCAGAGGTTAGCAGGCTATTACTCAATGCACAAATGATCCCTTAAAATTCAACCTGTGTTTTCTAGATGACGCTCACATACCTCTGGTCATCTCTCCTTTGTTGTTCTGGTCCACCTTTATTTCTCTGTCTTACTAGGGGATAAGAAAACCCAAGAAGGCTACTTGCATGTAGCTCTCTGCCATCTGCGAGCATGAGAGTTATTAATAATGCAGCCTGCCGAAATGAGGGCTTTGGGACATCTTTATTTCTCATCTTAATAAATTGCATCCTTTGGAGGCTGCTGATGTGAATCTCCCAGCTCTGAACATTATTAAAGCTTTCCCTTTCTTGGGTTGTTTTTCTTTTTAAGATATTTTTGTGAAACACTGACTAGGAGGGACAGGTCTTGTGTTTTTGTAAGAAACCAACCTGTGAAGCTGTGCCTGCCTACAGCAATATTATTGTAGCTATTTTAGGAGCTTAGAAGAAATCCTCTCTATAAAGCATAGAAGGGAATAGAGGAGTAATGGGGAACTGTTGTATTATTCACTGTGATGAAATAGTGAAATCCTCGGCCAAAATTTCTTTGCCCTGTTAAGTTTCCAAAGAATCAACATTTCACCCCTGAAGTGCTTGAAAGGCACATCGTGATGATGATCAGCATGATAGAACCATACCAATGCTTGAAGATTTTTAAAGCCTCAGATTTTACTCAGTTTATTTTTTTCAGCAACTAACCTAGATAATTTTTGCTTTTCATGACCACTCCACCTGCTTCTCAAGGCACTGTTTCTTCGGTGCTGTTTCTCCTGAGCTTAATTTATATATATATTAAATTCAAGGTGGGTGCAAATGAAGACCTGAACAGAGTTTAGACATGAGAAATTGAAAGTTAGAAAAGAGAGGTTGGAGCAATAAGAAAAAAAAAAATCTGCTACTGAATACTTCACATTATTTGACCTTAATTTGCTGCCCAGTATAAGATGATACTAATCAACTAAGTGTAGCTTTGTCTGAATTGTACTGTTTGGCTGATTCTCTTTTATGCTGTGTGTCTGTCTCAAATATATATATATATTTTTTTTTTTCTTTCCCCTCTCTCACTCTCTTTTCCTGATAGAAAATACAGAGAAATAGGACACAACTCATCTAACACTTTGAGATACATAATTTAGGATGACCTTACTTGTGCTCTAAGGATTACTGGCTGTATTGAGTGTGTCACAGTGACTCTACAAGGAATCTGTAGAAGTCAGCTCAGTTTTAGAGGTACACATTTTAATGAAATAACTCTCACCCGAGGTCCTGAAAGACCACCCATGAGGAAGAGACATTTTCACCATCTCTTTGATACATGAGTCAACCTATTTAAAAGTGGCTAATGGGCATTTTACAGAGGAAAGGGATCTCAGCCTGATTGAATTTGCATCCTTATGTCCTAGGTTTTACTGTTAAAACTATCCAATAGAAAGCAATAACATTTTGATTGTCTTCTGGGCCATGTGGGAAGTTCCAATTTCATGTGATTTCTAAAGGAAAATGGGACTCACCTCAAATGCAGTTGCAACTGATCTGATGAGTACCCTGTCAGTTTACAAACTTCATCATCACATCCACACTCAGGGTTTTTACAGAATAATAGAACTGTCAGGGTTGGAAAGGACCTCAATGATCATTTAGTTCCAATCCCCTTGCCATGGGCAGAGATTCTTTCCACTAGATCAGCTTGCCAGAGCCCCATTTGTTCATATTTCACCTCAACTACAACATCCAATATATCAAGATAACCCTCTCCTTTTTATAGAGCCCACTGACTCCTGTTCACACACCTTCTGCACGTAAGAATTCTTCTGTAGTACGCTGAAGTTTCATAGCAGTAAAATCAATGCTGTAATGGATGCAACTGTCATATTTCAGTGAGTTTCTTGGGTTTGCATTTTGACACCTCTTGAATTAACAAAGAAAAGAACATATCATACCTTGGCCAAAAGGTTTTGCATATTTTGGATGTTTATTTATATTTGTGTGTAGGTATACTTATATTGAACTGGATTGATCCGAGATTGTTCGGATCTTCCCAGGTATTCACTTAGAGCTATTTTCTGTCATCTTATAGGGCACCATAAGGCAAACTTACCTTCTAGAGTTAGCATGTGGAAATCCATGGGCAGACCATAAAAGTCAATATAAAAACAATCAATTTTAATCACAAGATGAGATGGTAATTATACAGGAAGTAATCGCTTCCATTAATTTATATTTAATTTTTTTTCTAGGAGCAGTAATGTTGTTTTATTCACAATAATAGTGAAGCAGTGGTGAAGGAATCAAGCTCAATATGGATGTTATCTAGAGTTTTAGTCTTTAAGAAGTAATTCCCATAAGAAGTTTCACTGTTGTAAGACATTGCTCTTCACATATTCTTAAGGCATTTGGCACTCTGAAATGTGACCTCAGCTATGACATTGTAAATGCACTGAACTGTATCTTGGGAAATCAGTTTTATAGTGTAGAATAATTTTACAGTGCTACCCAAGTTATTAGGATTTCCAGCTTTTTCAGAAGGCAAACTATCCAGAGACAAGCGAAGACAAAGAGTGGAAAGGACTGATATTACCTGCAACTTTCTCATCATTGTGCTATCTGATATGTTCTTGCTTCATGGAACATGGTGCTAAGGCCTTTGTAATGTGCTGGAAAATAAAAAGAATTCCACATTTTCTCCAGAAGAGTCCCATATTTTTCTAGACTAATTTCTTCCTATGTCAGACCAAAGGAAGGAAGCTCAGACCACCTTTTGTGTGAGTAGGAGCTTTTCTACCAAGGTCTGACCTTCTTCTGCATGTCCATGTGTCTAAGCTACACTCCCCTCATCACCTACTACCAGAACAAGTTCTGCAGCTGTCACTTCTTCCAGACGACAGGGAAGCAGGAGAGGCCATGAGCACATTGCATTTTTCTCATTACAGTTTTCTCCTGTGAGAAGAGTTCACTCTGTGCTGTAAGGTGGCTGGATGGGAGCCAGCTCTGAGTCAGAAGCCATGTGATTGAAGCTTTGTCTATCAGCACTGCAATAATTCATGTCAGAGAAATCAGTTTGTACAATATTCATATTATATAGAGGCCTCTAGCTTTTTTTGGCAATCCTCCACTTTCTGGAAGGCACTTCCAGGGCCTCTTTCCCTTCATGGTCTGAAGATTTTTTTCTACTCATCTTCTTGTCTGGACACAGACTTCAATGTCAACTGTTTTTCTCCCTCCTTTGTTTATACTTCTGCTATGCTCAGCACTGTCTCTATTCAACACAGACTCTTCTAAGCTAATCAAATTGGTCTTCTGCTTTATTAGCTCTTTGTTTGCCAGGATGAGTAGCATGTTGTCCCAGAGCAAGGCAAATCCATGTGCTGCTGAGGTGAATTGCTCATCTTTTGTTCACCATGGAGGCAGCTGAGGGAAACTGACTTGGATATAGTTATTTCACTTTTAGACAGCCAGATATATGTGACATGAATCCCATCCCTGGCGTTGCAGGAACACGTGCTGTGGAAGGTCCTAATACTGTCCAAATATAATGAGTTCATTAACCACAAGATGGAATACAGCTGGGTGAGCTTAGAGTGTTTGAGCTGCAATAGAAAAGAAGGACAATAGGAAATGTGGGTGGAAGAAAAAGGAATTATGCAACTTGCTAGTGCTTATTTGGTGAATTAACCTCATCGTTTTATGTAGGAATGAAACTGCTGGAGGAAAAAAAATACAATAAAAAGGCATTTCATTTCCCTAAGGACAGAAAAGCCAGCATTGTCTTTTCTATTCCCTCAAGCATCCCAAGAGCTTGAAGAATCTCAGTAGTAGAGAGATCGTTTTCTCTCTATAGCAAGGAATCCTGAATGTAATATATTTGTTATTTTCCTTCTTTTTTTCTTTTTTTTTTTTTTTATGAAGATGGGCTGAACTTTGACCCATGCAAGCTTTCTATGTTGGTGTTTAGAAGTTTGGAGGAGGGCAGTGGATATTCATCTGGGACACCATCATAGACTGCCAAGTCAAAATGCTCAAGCTGTTATATTCAGAATGGCTCTGCTGTTTGCATTGGAAAATCAGGAGGAACTGTACACTAAAGTAAAGGAAGACCATTTGGTCATCCTCTCTGAACACCTTGGCAATTTCTCCGTGCTTCCAGGCATGCTACTGACACAGGGAGACCAATCAGAACCTAATAGCCAATAGCTATTAAGCCAGTTATTGCCTTTATTAGTAGCTCTGGATGCAAAGGGGTAGCCCTCCCAATCTGCATAACCAAAGATATTCTCTCTCACATGCTTTATGTACACTTGCTGTGATGCATATTCATTACATTTCTGGAAAATTGTTTCCATGCGCACAGAATCATTTAAATAGATAAAGTCCTTTAACTTCTTGGTCTTTGCTGTCACTTTCTGACCTTCCAACAATATTACAGTCTCTTGTTGGTGTTCTGACCAACTTATTAGTGTATGAATCTTTAACCATAGTCCCTTTATTCTCTGCAGCTCTGTCTTATCTTCTCTCTAACCAGCTCAAGGCCTCAGCCTTATTCATGTCTGGAAGTCTAGAGACTAATCTCTTTCAACTACTTGGAAAGTTTCTAACTGTAAGAAAAGCAATTAGTAAGTCTCCCTGCTTCACTTCTCTCAGTGCAAATGCCACATCAGATTATTTTCTGCACACTGTCACATATTTATTGCTTTGGCATCAGGTAATTTTTCACCGTATTTACCATCTTCCAAAGCAAGAGATAACTCACTTTCATCTCTTACTATGTTATTTTGGTTCTGTTTTTAGATAAGGGTAGGCTTATTTCCTAGAAACAATACCAGATTGGTGTGCTGTTGCTGCAGCTCCAAGACTCTCTTGCCAATGGATCCATTACTAACTACAGGGCAAATCTTCTGAAGTCCGTTTGTAGTAAGTAATGTAATGACTTGTTAAAGGTACTCATGGTGTCTCCTCATAGCTGAGAGCATGCAGCCCCTACACAGAGACTAGTTTGTGCCTGGAAAGCAGGAGTAGCTTCATAATGGCAGCTTTATCTCAAGAGAATTGGTTCAGCACACCGTCAGAGCTAATTAAAAGTGCTGAGTGTTGTCACACTCCAGTAAATATATTATTTTGAGTTAAGAGGATGGTTTGAAGGTACTGCACAAGCACTGGACTTGAGGTGATCCTCAGACGCAATGGCAATAACATGACTTAAAGAGTCTCTGGCCTAGAGCTGCACTTTTCTGCTCTTAATCTTTTCTATGGCTGCAATAGATGTCTGTTCAACACTGATGCTGTTGATCAGACATATCTCCAGCCAGGCAGATTCAAAGAATCTCTGATGGGGAGGTAATGGAGTCCTTATGAGCTTCTATGTTATAGTGAAAAACAATAGTTACACCAATAGTCAGGGCAGGAAATGCAAACTACAAGTCAAGGAAAACAAATTAGTCAAGTAGCTCTTGTAAAACTTTGACATGCCAGATAAAGAACATATCTCATTGGTTGTGGATAAATGATTTTGAAGGACCTTGCCAAGCAGCACTTAAAGCTCTGCTGTAATAGAGCATCACATACTTAACTTTATGGTCCCATATTAGTTGTATATTAGCTATGAAGTACCGCATACATCACAGATGCTTCAATAGGGTAATTGACCTGCCTGTGAAGATAAAAACTTCTCACATCATTTTTTACCCTACCTAATAATGCTTCTTAAATGCGTGGTAGTTTATAAATATTTTCCTACAACGAATATCTGTGGTCTTTAATTTTCAAAGTGATGCCATTTTGCCAGGTCTCTGGGGATGTCAGCAGCATAGAGGCACTGTAAACCTGATAGATGACACAATAGGGAAAATAATGCCAATCAAGGCTAGAAATGCTGAATGAATTTAATGGGTGATGTTATATGGGAAATGTGCCAAGAATAGCAAGCCTGAGAACGGGGAGTAATATGTTCCATAATCTCTGCTTTCAAAAGTGTATAGATGCTGCAAGTCCCAAAGATAAAATAGAAAATCTTGTCTTGTAGATGGCTGATCCACTCATATCCATCTGAATTTTTAGAAAGGTTGAAGTAAGACTTCCAGCAAAGACTTCCAAAGTCATGATAATGTCAAAATGATCAGATACCTAGAACTATCCTTTAGATGTCAGTGACTTTCTATGTTTTACAACATTCTTTCATGGGTGAAGCAGCCAAATCTGCAGAAGAATTTTTATATCATGAAACTTTTTATTACGTATAAGACCCAGACATTTTAACTGGATTCTATTGTAAAAAAGCGTTGCTTAGTTTTATACAGTATGTCCCAGAAGGGCACAAATTTTCAAAGCTCAAGGGGGTCTGGGCTTTAAGATCACACATATATGAATGGTTGAGATGAAGGTGATTTGGATTTTCAAAGAGTTTTTTATAATGCTCTTACTGAAAGAAGAAGAACAATGACTTTTAGGGGAAAAAAAAATTACTTTTAAGGAAAATAACTTTTCCTTACCTTGAAGGAAAACAGATACAAGCTGAATTCAAAGTGCTGAGTGGCTTAGACATGACAAATTAAAGTATTTCAAAACATATATTGGCCTATGTTAACTTCTTGTGTATGCTTTCTGCCTATGGTGAAATTGGAAGTGGGGTTTGAATAATGTAAGTTGCTGTCTCTTGCTGACCTTGTTTTGAGCAGGAGAGTTGGACTAGGCAGAGGTCCTTGCCAACCCAAAGTTCTGTGAATCCCCCTTATCAGTTAATCTTCTCTCAAGGCTGCTTTGCTCTGGTTTCTTTCCTACACAAATCCTTGTTGAAGTCAGTGGTAATGCTAACCCTATTTCATGTAGAAATATCCAAACACCTGGACTCTCATTTGCCTATGGGTGTCATAGTATCTGCAGTTTACCATTTCCTATTTTTGTCACTGCACTTTATCTTCATTAAAAAAAAAAAAAAAAAGATACCTAGTAAAATTCATAGGTATTTTCTACATGTCATGTGAGAAAAAAAAGTAAAAAATCCTCTAGATGTAAAAAGATTGAGTGTTGCTGACAGACTTTGTTATTCTTTGACACTGCAATACCTAAGTCAGGCAGCAACTTGAATATATTTCTTTCAAGTATTTCCATGCAAAATTACTGCTATCATTATCTTGGCACCTCTCAAAAATGTTGTTTCCTGAAGCGAAAAGCAACCACTCACCTGAACAGTCTAAGTGTTGGATATTGGAAGAGACTACCTGATTGCATCTGTCAGTAATGGACATTTTTCAGCACTTGACCCTCACACCAGTTTGTGTGTTAGAAGGGTGGCTGGATGTCCTACAGTCTTGCGGACAGTAATTTGACAAAATCCAGGTTGTTGGTGGCCAACTCATGCAGGCAAAGGTGTGGCATTTCTGCATTTCTGTCTGAGGCCCTCAAGACTTTCACACAGAACTGAAAAGGGCTGACCTGTCCCTTGCAGCAGTAAATCCTTTCTGAAAATCCAACTCTTAGACCTCCTTGATGTAATTACCCTTCAAATCTTGTTTTGTCATTGACAGAAGATGTGGTGAGTGGAAACAAGGACACTAGGAACTTCCAGTTAGGCATGCTGAGGGAGAAATGTGAATAACTGTCTTGGTTTTTTAAAAGGAAGATAGATCGAGATGCTCAGCTGCTGTAATCCATGCAGATACTTTCACTTCAGTGAATCTGCAAAGATTAATGCAAGCAAGTGAAAACAGCATGAAGTATTTAAACCACAAGAAATAAGAAGTGGTATAGTAAAGAGAGTAGAGAGACCACCATCCTGTTCTTTTTGCTTGCCTTAATAGGATTGCTTTTTACAGACTAATTTCTGTGGAAAAGTTTAGATTTCTTTCTGCCTGGTATACTGTTAAGTTTTCTTTTATTTGTTTCTGGTATTTTGAATATGTCAACATTAATGTATTGACATTTTAAACCATTCTTCTCAAGCTTTTGTGGTAGGCCAAAATTTGCTGTTTCATATTGCTGATCCATTTATTTCAGAAGAGACTGAAAGTGAGGTCCAAATTTAGATATCCATAATATAGATGTCAACGTATCAGTTAGATGTTAAGAATTCCTTTACACTCGTGGGAGAGAAGCAGAAAGTTTGAAGTAGATGGTTAAAAATAGGACAGACAAATGACTTTCTTCTTATGTCTACTTCTCTCTGTTGACTGTATAAAAAGAGACTTGACAATGAGCTCATATGTGAGCTTCTGGGTTTCTAAAATTAGGTGGCATGTCCTAGGTCACTGAAGGATTGCTTCTTCAACTCTGCTTCTTGCTAGTTAGGTGTCACAGTTGACATGAGAAAAGGTTTGTTATGCCCTTTAATATAAATAATGAAGCTGGCGTACCTCATTTGGAATTTTCAGGATTTCACACCTTGTACTGAGAGCCTAAAGCAGTATCAGTTACATAATGACCTGTTCATATATGAACCAAAAATGCCCATCTAGCAAACTTTGTGCCACAAAGCTCTAGAGTTCCCTTCCTTGGGGGAACTTGGAAATGCCAAGGAAGTGGTCTGTGAGCCTGACTGACGGGTGATGGCTGGAATACTCCTTTTGGTATCTTTTTTTCATTAGCACCCCAAAATTATCCATCCAAGTTTATTCTGCATAGGGAGATATTCTTTATGTCATTAAGAAGTACTGGAATAACTGCTCATGGAGTAGGTGGCTTTGCTGCAATATAGAGTATTCAGTTTGTAAAAGCTCAACTAATCCTCTGTTTTGTCAGGAGCTTTCAGTTTCCCACGTAAGTGTAGTATCTTGGTTATGGTGTAGGATGAAGGATGTGGTAGGGTGAAGGATGTGGTGGGTAGCCTTGACTAGACACTGAATTAAGATTAATTAAGTCCTGAACTCACATTTGAACACCACTAGTCTAAGCTATTGTGGTTCAGCTTTGAAATATACTGCTTTTTTTTTTCTCCAATCCACTGGCACAAGTCCCAGAGAATCAAAATAAGGAGTCTAGCGGATCAGGTTCTTTCTTTTGGGTAAGATCTCAGTAACAGCTTATAACTGCCTTATGAAGCCATTAAAAATCCTCTTTGATTCATCCTACATGAGTGCATTCTGTCTGGGATGCTGTATAACAATTCCACCAGTTATGTGGTACAGTAAGGTTTGATTCCTTCAAGCAGTGATTCTTGTGTAGGAGTACACATCCTGAAAGTATCCACAGTGGACAAATTAATCCACCTACAGAGATGATGAATTCCTTTCTTAGGTCAGTAGCTGACCAAAACAAGTCTTTTTCAGCCATGCTTGGAATAATCTCCTGAAGCTTATTTCATTTTAGTAACTATCAACTGATTTCAGATTCTCAGGCACTTCAACATCCCTTCTGTTTCATCAGAGATAACTGAAGATTTTTCTGTATTGGCGAACTGTAAATGCCTTACTGAAACGTACAACCCCCATGCTATTAGCTGTTCTGACTTCACTGATTTTAATTATGGTAGCTGATGCAGATAAAACAACCTGAAGCACTGTAATTTACTAATGAAATTACAGGATTTGGCTACCAATAATGTCAGAAGACAATGTAAGTCAAGCTTCTCTCTGAAGTCCTATATTCATATATATATTTTTCACAGCACTAAATGGAAATACTTTACAAATACTGTCTGTATTTCTTGAAAAAAGTTGGTTTTGTTCTAATAAAACATAACTGATAGGAGGTGTTTGTGAGATAAGTAGCCTTGGTAATAGCTGGACCCTTCACCTGTGTCTCTCATACACGTTAGGAGCTCCTAAACAATATACACAGGTTCTGCTGCAGATCCAGGGCACAAGTTCACAGAACTGGCAGTTGTTATTACCTAATAAACACTTGAGTCTCAGTGGATGATATGAAAACCCCAGCCCAGTTTTTGATGCAGGTTTCCATGACTACCTTGAAGGCAAAAATGAAGTTGCTTCTCTTACCAAAAATGAAGTTGCTTCTCTTACTTTTGCTGCAAAATATGAGAAGAAAGCAATGAAATGTTTTGCAGATGTTCTTCTTATCTCTTTAAAAGTTTATTTGAAACTCAGGTGAAGCAGGAAATGTCTGCTCTCCAATTTTCAAACCAAGAGAATGGCAAGTTAAAGTCAAACTGGGTCTTCAGATTTTGGAGACCATATTTGAAAGATCACTTTTCTGGCCTATTCTATTCTATTCTATTCTATTCTATTCTATTCTATTCTATTCTATTCTATTCTATTCTATTCTATTCTATTCTATTCTATTCTATTCTATTCTATCCTATCCTATCCTATCCTATCCTACAGGGTATCTGTCCACCCATTTAGTTAGGCATCTCCTACCCTTTTATTGTATTTAAATCATATTTCTAGCATTCTAGAGGGGCAGAAACCAAGGGCAGAATTCAGTCTCCTCAGCACTCTCAGACCTTTCTGGCCTGCACACAAGAGTACAAACAACCAAGAAATAATTTCAAATCCAATGCTGCTAATGCATCTGTTTTTTCTGTTGCTCCAGTTAATAGAGTGACTTTCTTTTTCCAACTCCTCACTGTTTAATGTCACCACGGATGTTTGCTGTCCTCTTCAGCTGAGATCTTATCAGTCCCTCATTATTTGATAAACCATCAGAAATACAGTTAAGTAATTAAATTCAGTGCCAGAGCAGAGCGAGAGTGACTGATTGAGTGGGGATGGAAGAAAGCAGATCAGTTTAGAGGGAATATTATGCATCATTGTTCTCCATTTAGTCAGGGTCTGGATAGAGAAAGAAAAAAATTAGAGAGAGGTTATTTTTCCTTTTTTTTTATTTTTTAATGGAAATACTGTCTCCTTTCTAAATGCTGATGCCTTGGCACAATATGCTACAGTCAGTATGAAAATCATTTATATTTGCCTTTCTTATTCTTCTATTTATGTTGTGTCTTCAGTCTGTTTTCTGTTCTGCCTTTTCTCCTTTGTTGTATTTCCTCACAATTGATCTGAAATTTTAAATGGTTTTCTGATATCTCCGTGCTTCTTTTTTTTTGTCTAATTTTTTGTGTCCTTTATCCCTGATTTGTTAATATCCACAATCCTTTAATCTTCTTCTCTCAAGCATTTACTTGTGTGTTCAAATGTTCCTCTAGTTGTGAAAATCTATGTTGGATGTGTTTATTCCCATGGAGGTGATAAATGGCGACATGCAGAAAAATTAGCATCAGAAGAGATTTTAAAAGAGGCCTTGACATTTGAAGGCTTCATTTACACTTGGAAATAAAACAGATGAGAGACAATTCTCTGGCTATGACCAGTAATGCTCCTCTCCTAGTTGGTTTATCCGCCATTTGCATCAGGAATGTTCATCAGTGCACTGGAGGAACCTCCCGGCTTGTGGCTGGCTGGCTGAGGAGGCCTTCCAGCAAATATCTGGGTAGTGCAAATCCCCCACAAGAACCAGGGCCTGTGATTGTGAGACTGCTGCCAGCTGCCTGTAGAAGACCTCATCAGCTTCCTCGTCCTCATCGGATGGCCAGCAATAAACACCCACAACAGTATCACCCATACTAGCCTGCCCCTTCATTTGCACCCACAAGCTCCCAACTCACCCTCATCCACCTCCGGACAGAACTCAAGACATTCTAGTTGCTCCCACATATAAAGAGCAACTCCACCACCTTGCCTTCACAGAATCACAGAAAAATCCAGGTTAGAAAAGTCCCTCAGGATCACCAAGTCCAACCTAGAACCCTACTCTACAAGATTCACCTTAAACCATATCCCTGAGCACCACATCCAAACCACTCTTAAACACATCCAGGTTTGGTGACTCCACCACCTCCCTGGGCAGCTCATTCCAGTGCCTGACCACTCTACCACTCTCTCTGTGAAAAACTTGTTCCTAATGTCCTATCTAAACCTACCCAGTCTCAGCCTGAGGCCATTCCCCTCTTGTTCTGTCTCAAATTAGCTGTGGGAAGAGACCAACACCAGCGTCTCCACAACATCCCTTCAGTTAGTTAACCTGTCTGTCCTGAAAATGACATAGCCCTCCATGACCACATTCCAGCCATGTGAACTGCCCCACCACATCTCTCTAATTGCCACCAGGTCATGCCCCCTTGACCACAGGTGGATTTCTAACTCCTGCTGTTTGCTGCATGTGTTGGTGTACAGGCACTTCAGGGAGCAAGCTGAGCACACCCATTCAACCCTGGTGGGGTGAGAGACTCTGTGAGACTTTGCCTGTGCCGCTGTGTCCCTAGCATGCTGCTGGGCAATGGGCTGAAGGCTCTCACCAACACTCCCTGTCCCTCCGACTCTGGTGTGTCATCCCTCAGCTTGTCTCATGAAGTCCTGATGATATCATTATCAAGTGTGCAATTCTGTGGATGTCCTGACCACCTGTCTGTCTATCTCCTTGACAGAGACCAAGCAATAGAAGTCATAAATATGCACGACACCATCGTCTGTAGAAATCAATCCTGCCTTACATCATGGATGAATCTGTAGCCTGACAGGACAACTCCTTCCTTTGCTCTGTTGCTGAGTTCTCAAAGAGCTGTCAGATTATTAACAACTCTGGTCACGGGTGGTGTAATCTGGACAAGTGAGCTCTGGGAGTAAATTACCATGTCATACAGTCTCCTAAAAGGCCCCCAGACAGTTGTGCTTCTGAGACACTAGTGAAAATCATGAAGGTCAAATAACTTCAGAAATGAAGCAGACAGTTGGGCTCTTTTTCTGGTTCAAAATAATCCATTTTACCTTTTCCTTTGGGTACAATTTAGGTCTTTGCAGCTAGACAATCTGTATCAGTAGTTTCTGAGATACAGGTTGCCAATCATACAGACATGTCCTTTGGCTGTAAATTAACCATCCAAGACCATCTATGATAGTGGCAATCCAGACAAGTTTGTTTGATCTCTAATATGTACAACTTACACTTTAGCTGCCTTTTTTTTTTTCATTCTGTCCAACTCTTTTTCATTCTCTTTACGTTTTCCATATTTTCAATAAATTTCCTCTTTCATTGCAGATATCTGAGCCTTGATGTGAAGACCTTATTCAAAAGATCTGCAGAAAGTGTACTTCAGCCCTGATAATTGTATTAACAAGCAGAACTTCATTAAGGTTCAAGACTAAGAGAGAAGATGGGCATGAACTGGAATATCTGCTTCTTCACTCTCATGCTGCTTCCCATGGTAAGAAAAAATGGTTTCATTTATATTGTACTGATTTAAATACCTGTTCTCAAGGCAAACACTTGCTAAAAGTGAAGGATCTGTTGATGACACTTATGCTGGTTTTATGTGTGGCCTCACAGGTTATGTTAAGACTTTTCCAACCTCGTTCATGGATGGAATAGAAGTGTGATCATGGCTCATCCTGTAGAAGAGACCTTGATGAAATTTATTCACTATTTGCATCTGAGATTAAAAATTAAACAAAATAGAAAAAATAGAATAGAAAAAAATAAAATAGAATAAAAATTTTAACCTGTTTTAGATGCTTTTGCTAGTATGAGATATCTGTCTTCTTGCCTATAATAGTAGATTAGTTCAAATTTAGATGCTGGTGTTTTGGACACATATTAGAGTACATAAACACACTTTGTTACTTGTCCCTCAAGACTCAGAAATGGTACCCATCATCTCTCAGTTTCTTAGGAGTTCCCATCTGAAGCTAAACCTAGGACAGCCACAATATTTCCTCATAAAATCACTTTGGACCTTTCAGATCGTGGAGTCCAACAGTTATCCAAGCCTTACTGGGTCACCACTAAACCAAAGTCATCTATAAATGTTGATGAGATGCAATCTACACACAGTGGGAAGCAGACTAGTAGCTGAATTTCTGGGTGTTTAAGTTTTGTGGGTTTTTTTTGACTGGAGCAAAATTAGCTAAATGGTTGTACAAATGGAAAGGCAAAGGACCTTTCTTTAAGTGGCCAGTGATCTTCAAGGTTCCAATACTTTTGATATTCAGCTTGAGACACCCAAAAGGTGCTGAGCAATTTTTAATTAAGGGAAATAAATACAACTGAACTGAACTCTTGAGCTTTCAGATGAATGACCTTCTTGACAAATGTGGAAGGACTGAAAATTTCCAATTCCTAGCATTTCAGGACATAACTGTGATCGCTGAGCTGGATAATTAGTGATCAGCTCCAGCTTTTGGAAAGAACAGCTCTGTAATGAAATACTAAGAAGCAAACCAGAGCTAATAAGAACAAGTAAGTTTTCTCATGTGCTGTTTCAGCAAAGTTTATCATCTTGTTTATGACTGTAAGGCTTTGTTATAGTCTCTTGCAGGAATTCAGGTACTAAAGTTAACTGTTTTACTCACGTGAAGTTGTGTATTTCATAGAATCATGGACAGGTTTGGTTTGGAAGACACCTTAAAGATTATTTAGTTCCAATCAGATTGTTCAGTGCAAACACACATTTCTTTGCCCAAGCACACACACATACACACACACACACACACACACACAAACACACACACTTTGGGCAGTAAAGAGGTTTATGTCTATGGCAGAGATTGTGCAAAACTTGTGTACAGAATTTGTTCCTTATAACACCCATATGTTTCTTTTCACAGACCGAAGGTCAAACATGCTATTTATTGATAGTTCTTTTTTTCACAATGCTTCTGGTGACACATTTTCTCTGTGCCACAACATGCACTTTCTCTTCAAACCACCTCTAAACATGCTGTGCTGATGTCCTCAAAGTGGTACTTTTCTGATAAGCAGATTTTCTACCAAGGGAGTGATCTGATTTTTAAAAAATAAAGAACTAATAGGGTGAATTTGATTGTCATCTTAGTCTTCAAGAGGTTATCTTCTTTTATATTTCTTTTCTCTGAGCACACCTAGTAGTCTTCAAGAAATCTCCAGTTAGTCTGAAGGAGAGGTCCTTTCCTTGGCAGTAGGGATTGACTCCCATTTTGTGACACTTCTCCATCCCTTATGGTCAGTGTGGCTGCTCTAGCTCCTGAGTCTGTACACTTGCATGAATGTGCAGGTTTTGGCTTCAACAACAGACAAACCCATTTTACTTACAGAAAAACAGAGCACCTGGAATAATGTCTCCATTCATAAACAAGTTTAAAAAATGAGGGGGAGGAGGGAGAGAAAAAGGGGGGATTAATGGACATATTAATAGAGAGAATACTGGGTAGCCTCAAGTATAGGTTCATACCAAACAATAAGAAAATCATATGCTAAAAGATAATGAGGAATGGGCACATTAAATCCATCCTAATTGTCAGAGATGAGTTAGATTGCTCATGTATTAAACTGGCTATTTTGTATTTGCCTATCACAAAGACATCCCACCTACTTATTAATCATGTGGGACTGAAGGCAGGATCTAGAAGCCTTTTAGAGAAATTCTTGGGCTTTTTTAACCTCCTTATTTTAAATACTGTCCTAGATTTAAATGTCTATGTAACTATTTTATCTGGTTTTAATCCATTTTTGTTAGCTAGCCTGCTTCTTTTCAGTCACTCATTTTTTCTTTGTTTTGTCTGAACATCTCTTTTAATTTGCAGATCATTTTTCTTCATTCTGCCAACTTTTTTGCTTCTGATTTCTCATTCACTGCCATTTTGATTGATTTCTCACTCCACTCATCTAAGATAGCAGTGGTCTTGGGATTATTTTTTGTTGTTGTTGGAAACAATAAGAAAAGTCATCATAAAATTATTGAGGAGATAGGATCCTAAGCCATCACTCCTTTGTCTGGTTCCAAATGTACTTGAGAAACAATGAAATTCATGACTCACAAAGTTGGCTTAGTGTATGAACTGAATTTTAAATGTAACTGCAATGCAGGTGTTCCAACTATCTGTAATAATTCAATCAGATGTATTTTTAAGCTAATACTTGAAAATTCTTGTGGATGCACTTTTAATATTGCTAAGCTTCAGTGTTGCAAGTGAGAAGATATTCTTCATAGTGTTTCATTAGCTGGCAAACATATCCACTGACTTGCTTAAAAAGAAGGGAAAAAAAAGGAAGAAGAAAGAAAAAACAACAGGAAACACATAGATGAAAAAGAAAGGTGTAATTGGTGCCTCTTTTTTCCATCACCAAAGTGTGATCAGTCTATGAGGGTCAGATGGGCAAATATGGATTTGGATGCAGAGACAGCATCTCACAGATCTGAGAATGAAACCTCCATCTGACTATGGCTTAGTAATTCCTGAAAAGGTGAAGAGAGAAACTAGATCTGCTTGCTCAGACCCTGTTTACTGAAGGAGGTAATATTTCTCAATCTTTTGAGGGTCTGTATAGCCTACAGAGCAGAGAGCTGTCTATGTCCTCCATTATTCATCTGTAGCTGTCACTTCCAGTGCCAGGCTATGTTCAAACAGTTTCATCTACATTTCAATCTCTGACATGTTTTAAAGATGAGAGACAGCATATCAAGACATATTATTCTACTGGTTTCTCTCCAACTCTGCTGTGTTTGTTTAGAGCATCCATTTTCTGCTGCAACCCAAATGTCAGGTTCCTCAGGCACGTATACAGATGTGTTAGTCCCTGCTCTTTAATCAAGCTACTTTTTCCTTATAGGACTTAATGAGACAGCATTTAATGAGTTTATCTGCCTTGTAATCTGTAATATCTCATGACCTTATTAAGAAGTCAAGTTCTCTGTAGGATTGTAACTAACATAAGGTAGTTACATGGAACTTCCCTGCTACTTATGTAATGCAGATACAAATACGTACAAGTATAGCTAGGAATGTTGTCCAGAGTTAAAACTCAGTTAGCTAAGACTTGGCTGCTGCTGTGTATTTTCCTCTTTAGTATAAGGAGTTGGTATTGGGGCAATCAGCAGACTATAGACTCTTGAAAGAATTGTAGAATGATTTGGTTTGTAAGAGACCTTTAAGGGTCATCTAGTCCAAGCTTTGCAGTAAGCAGGGACATAGAATCATAGAATCAGTCAGGGTTGGAAGGTACGACAAGGACCATCTAGTTCCAACCCTCCTGCCATTGGCAGGGACACCTTTCCCTAGATCAGGCTGCCCACAGCCTTTTACACCCTGGCCTTAAAACACCTCCAGGGATGTGGCCCCAACTACCTCCCTGGGCAACCTGTTCCAGGCTCTCACCACTCTCATGCTGAAGAACTTCCTCCTTACATCCAGTTTGAATGTCCACACCTCCAGCTTTGCTCCATTTCCTCTAGTCCTGTCACTACCTGATAGCTTAAAAAGTCCCTCCCCAGCTTTGTTGTAGACCCCCTTCAGATACTGGAAGGCTACAGTACAGTCACCTCTGAACCTCCTCTTCTCCAGAATGAACATCTTAAACTAAAGCATATTTCTCAGAGCCCTGTCCAATCTAACCTCAAATGGTTTCAGGGATTGGGCATTTACTAACCTCTGTGGGCAACCTGAGACAATGTTCTACCACTCTCAGTGTAAAAAGTGTCTTCCTTCTATCCTGTCTAAATTTGCCTTCTTTAAGAGGGAGAAAACTGACTTCTTATCCAATCTATACCAGTCTGTCTTGCAGGCCTCAAAA
>VWZI01000780.1:1182054-1207840 GCA_013396835.1 Psilopogon haemacephalus | reverse complement strand
CATTAAAGAAAAAAAAAAAAAAAAAAAAAAAAAAAAAAAGCCTGCCAATGCCTCGTTTAAAATGAAGGAAAAGAAGTCTTAGGATGTGTAACACTGTGTGAGGTATTTTCAAAGAGAAAGTTCAGAATTTCTGATAAGGTGTACCACAAAACACATCAGAGAAAATCAATGGTGCAAAACAGTGCCAGCAGCCTTGTTGCCAGCCAACAACTTTCAGAGAAACAAAATTAAGGATCTTAGGTTCCAGATGGTCCTTAGCCTGTCAGGAAAGTGGGTGTCAGACTGGTAGGTATCTCAGGGTGATGTCTTCACCTGACATGTCTCTAATTCCTTGGAGTTTTCTGAGAAAGCCCAATGAACTGACGCTCCTGAGATGCTGCTGAGAAATCTCAATGGGGTGCTGGGGGCAGTGGCACTCTCAGTGGCCACATCAAGTGTCAGGCATGGTTATTGCAGAAGCTGAAGAGAGGCACACTTGGGTAAAACGATTTTAAGCTTATTAATCTCATTTGCACAAAACATAAATTGCAACCAAAAAAAGGGAAGAAAAAATGCTCCAAATGTTTATATATTCTACCAACCTGTGGTTGACACTGCTCAGCACAACCACAGGTATCTACTGCACCTTTCCTTTAGGCAGACAAGATATCCAGGTCTGAGGAGCACGTGGCAGAAGGTTGCAAAATGGTTGCCCTACATCAATGTGTTCACTTTTCTGCCCTCTGGTAGCAGCAGTAATTTCTGTGACAGGCAAATAATATGATGACCACACTGATCTAAGGGCATTAATATGATTCTTTTCCCTGCTGGTTTTGTATTCATGAGCTTGGAGGAGCGTGGGATAAGCAGTCAAATAACAAATTGAGAAAAAAAAAAAAAAAAGGAAAAAAAAAAGTCTTAAAAAATGAGCCTGTAAAAAATAAATAAAAAAAAATAATCAGAATCAGTTATTTTTCATGTTACTCTGCTATTAATATCCAGCACCTGGAGGGATATTTTTCAAGTCTCTAGCAAGTGTGCTGCTGGCCTTCTCCTCCTTGGGTTTGCTGAATCAGCAGCTTAAAAGATTTACTGTCGAGTCAGCTTGTAGAGATAGTTGTGATGCAGAACATGAAAAGGAAGGGGGAAATGAAAGCAAGGAGCAGGAAGAGAGGAAAAGAATGTGAGACATCCCAGATTCTCACTGTGCTGTTAGGCATTTGGTCTATTGTATGTCCTCCTGCCACTCTCACCATGGCTTGGCATAAATAACCATTCTTTACCTTTGCTTCTCAATCTGGGAAGCAAACAATCTCGGTGTGAATGTATGTCCTAGAGCAGGAATTGACGCCTTCCTGAGGATCAAGTAGGTGTGCTGTAAGCCTGCCTGGGGGAGCATGCAGGATCAGTGCTTGCCCCAGGGCTGCACACTGCAAGGGCCATCAGATGAACTATCCAGAGGTTTCCCAAGCTATAGCCATATGGTTAGGAAGAAGATGCAAGGCATAGCGTACAGTGCTTAAAGCTACTTCTAGGGCTTCTTTTTCAAAGAGATGGAGATGTGGCTGTTTAATCAACATCTATGGTGCCCACTAAATAGCACTGACAACCATAAAGCCTAAGTGTTGCTATCATTGCAGTCCCCAAGGGCACAGAACTCAACTCAACAAACCCTTCTTTGTTTCTCTGGACAGGGAGGTGAATAGCTCGCTCCAGGGTAGCCTTTGCTCAAGCTCCTGAAAAGAAAATTGAGTTATTTAGGCTAAATGCTGCCTGTTGATTTAGTTATTTGAGGACTCCTACAATAATTTGTCAATAATTTGAGCTACTGGTATTGGCATATTTGGGAAGGGAAAGAACAGAATTGCTAATTTATTTTGTTAGTCTTATTATAACCTGATACATGCAGCTGAAGATGTTTTGGCATAAAACTGTTTTGGACTTTTGTTTTGGCTTTCTTATCTGCTAAAAGCTTGATGGATAACTGCTAATGCAAAATGCATATCAGATAAGATTAGAGAAACTTTAAAGCTCAAGGGTACGGATTTGTGTTTACTTCCTCACTGATATTAATGTACTTTTTTTTCCAGCTGCCTTCTGGCTGAGCTGATTTTAAGTTATTATGTCTCTGTTAGCCAGTTTTATGACAATTTGCTCCATTACTTAAAAACTATAACAAAATACTTGACATGTTTGTGTTGCAATAGAAACTAAATTCCAGTGCAACTACAGGCTAAGCTAGTCCATTTTAGCAATGCAGATATGGAAAACCTAACCCTTTTTAGCCATTCTGTGCTGGTCTGCTTCATCTGAACTAATGCAGAAACAGCAGGTGAACAAATTTATACAGTAACTTAAAATTGCTGTTGATTCTCACACTGTATTTTCAATTTAAAACTTCGATGTCCAAAGTGATGAAGTTGTTATCCATCCAGCAACTGTCTGGAGCTGTAGGCATTTCCTGGCATGTTCCATTTGCAGTGAAGCTGTAGGAGAGTCAGAAAATTTGTACAGACAGGTAACATTGGTGGGAATGGGCTGGAAGATGCTGAAGGGTCTCAGAAGCCGTAAGAAAAGCAGTTTAATGTGATCACATCTACACATAGATATTTCATTTTATATTCCTCCAGGTGGTCTATCTGTCCCTAAATCCTGAAAGCTATGAGTGGTTTCAACAAAGTCAGGAGAATCACACTCTCAGAGAAATTGATTTTTCTAACAGTTTCATACCAAAGTTTAGACAAAGACAGATTTTTTTTTTTAATTCCCTAAAGAAAAATGAGCTTCACCTTAAGCTCAATCATTAGACAGCAGAGTTTCCAGACAGGAGACACTACTCCATGAAATCAATGGCTAAATCTTTGTGCTACTGGAATTTAATGTTACTATTTCAAGAAATTCAGAGATATGTTTCCTGCAGGTTTTTTTGGTCATACTACAATTCAGAAATAAATGGAGAGGAAATGCTTTGCATGTCTTTATTCCATTCCAGATATATGGCTGTAGGACAGGCAATAAGGGCCTGAACTGCCTGAGAAGTAAAAATAATGTACATGGTGGAAATGAGTTTCCTTTCTGTAAATGGAAATACTTTATTAGAAGATAAATTAATTTCTGAATATGAGTAAGGAGCTGCAAGTTAAGCTCTTAAGGCTAAGAACTGTGAAATTTTGGCCACTTCAGGTCCTGGGCAGACATTCACATAGAGAAATTAATCTGAACCTGTGCAACAACGTTCTCTGAGACTTTTGCTTCAATAGGAATGGCAGTTGAGAGAAAGACACAGGCATGAACTTGTAGACATCATACAAAGCAGGACCTGATGTTGTTGCATGTATTGTATGTGTCTCCAACACTGGAACAGACTGTCTAGGCAAATGGTAGAGTCACCATCCCTGGAAGTGTTTAAAAATGTGTAGACATAGCACTTCAGGACATGGTTTAGTGTGAATGCTGATGGTGGGTTGATAGTTGGACTTGATCTTAGAGATCTTTTTCAACCAATTCTATGATTCATCAGCTACCACTATTGCCTATAGAGGTCAAATAGGCTTGTGCTACTGGGTTGGATGTTATGTCAAGACATATCAAGATGTGTGGGAATCTAAGATGGTTGAAGCTTTCAGAACCAGATATCAGTGATGCTGTGATGTGATCATTGCCACAGATGAAATAGGATCCAGAATTTTCACATGTGAATACATAACGTTAAGCTCTCTTAGCCAGCATACCAGGAACCTCTTATATATGGCATGCATAAATTCAGCAGCAGAACCCTGAACTCTTTCTTCACAATGCAATTTTATTGATGCTTCCACACATTTAGCAAATTATATTTTGGAAGAGGGGCTTGGACGTACTGGCCAGCTATTATTTTTATTGTAGAGTAGTAGTCACATATGCTGGGGCTTTAAACACCCACACCCACCTCTTTTTTTTTCTTTTTTTTTACTTCTCTTTTTTTTTTTTCTGACACTGAAAAATTCTCTTGTTTAAATACGTAAAAGATTCTGAGTCCTGAATGTCTGCACACTGCAGTCAGCTGCAAACAGCACAGCTGAAGCATCTGTTACCCTTGGAGAGAGTCTCTGTGCCACCGAGTTCTGGATCAACAACGCCCTTGTACCTGCCAACTGTGGTGACTGGCTTGACAATTTTGATTCCTGATGCATTTGGTTTGAGCTGAGAACAGGAGGCATATTCATAAAGATAATAAAATGCATGCTGAAACTGTCCTTATTCAGGAGGATATCCCTTATCTGAGCAAACTTCTGTACAGCAGTAGAGCAGAAAATGCTGGAGCAGAATCTGGGTCATGACAAGACTCTGAAAGTGAGACCTGTGGCTTAGCTGTCAGGGTCTGAAATGCATCCAAGTCCTGCTGGTTGACTTGGAATGAAGTCACCCTTTAAGGGGGAGATCTGTGCTTAGGATAAGACCATCTCTATTACTGCATACTGTCCCTCCTTAAATCAAATTGCACCCTGCAGTGATATAACAGTAAAATAGGGATTTTTATATAGGATATGCAATCTGGCACTATGTTTTGCTGGTTTGGTTTGTTTTCTAGCAATTTTGCAGTGTTATTTTGTAACACATTCTATTTCTGAACTTCTTGATGCATGCTTGAGGTTCAGCTCATGAAATGGTGTAGCCACTGGTAGCATTCTCTGAGAATAACTTACGAGCAGTGCATATGTTATAAATTCATTGCTGCATTCATCTTATGCTGATGGAAGAGCAGAGTCTGGATCACAGCTATCTCCTACCTACATGATTGTCTCATGGCAGTCTGTGCAGCTTATCTCTCCTCACACTCATATCCTCACATTTGGATAAGGAGTCATGCAGGAATAGGAATCCAAATTTTGCGGGAGGTGCATGACATGGGCTGGAGATTTGATCATGCATTGCTGATTGCCATCTCTGCTCTCCTGCCATGCAGCTGCTGCTCTTAACTCCTCAGAAGGTGGATTTAGGTTAGTGGGTCTGAATTTGTTTGAACGTGAAAAAGTAAAATCCTGCTACATATCACAGCTCATCTAAGGTGTTCTGGAGTTCAGCTCTTGTGATTAAAGAATTGAGTGCAATTATGCTTCTGTATCTCTGAAGCTCCTGTGAAAATGTCAATTACTGCTGTCTGCCTGTTGTGTTTTTATTGCTGCTAATAGATGGGTCCCTGCTGATAGTGAGTCTGGGCATGTGCTTCTCTTTTATGGCAGATATGAAAGTAATACATTTTTATTGTTCCTTTGAAATATCAGGAATGGGGGATTGAGTCCCAAAATTGTATTTCATCACCTGTTCACTGTATGCTCTTCAGTGAGGCACATGTCAACTCCATTCAAATCACAAGGCATGATCCTGGTTGAGAACAGTGTGTTCTCAGGTTCTGAAAATATAGGAGAAAGGGTTAAAAACAAAGGCCAAACCTCTCCTCCTAAGTAATCTCTCAATATACATTAATTGAGAAGTTGACACCTTTAATGAAACAAATGCTATGCAATATGTAATGTGGCTTCTTATTTTCGGTGGCTAATGAAGGCTGGTCACAAATGTATTTGAAGATGACTCTCTCTCTTTCTGGTAATTGCTGGTGGTGCTATTTTTTCTGTGCATGGCCTCCCCATTTTTCATTAGAAAGTTTTTCTACATTGCCTCTTCCTTTTCGATCCTCTCTGTGGAGCTCCAATCTGGCTCGTCTCACTATGCCGATGCTCCCACACACCATTCACTTTGATCCCCTCTTTCTTTTGTGAATATCTACTTTATTTCTCTCCTTGAGTTTTAGAGTGAATTAGTGGTAAAATGCTCCAGAAACAGGAAGGAAAAAGAAGTGTTTGTTGAGAAAGCTACTCTAGGCACAGGCTTTTCTGCAAAGATTTGATTCCTTGTGGGTTTTGAGTGGGTTTTTTGATTGAGAGACTGTTGTGCTTTTTTTCTCTCCCACTTTGGCACAATATCTAAACTAATGTCTCTCAGCACTGAAAGGAGAAAGAGAGAAACTGAGAATGAGCTTGAGCACTTGCCATTACTACTTTTGTAATGAGTTCTTTGCCTCCATTCTTCAGATTGTCCCTAGACCCAAAGCCCCTTTGGGGAATATTAGAGCGAGAGCTGTAGCAGGACGCACTTGCTGGAGCTGCCTGTAGGGAGGACTGAAAGGGAGGAATGTGTGTGATGGTTGAGGGCAAATAGATTTAATTTAATTAGAAGATTAATTAAAGCTTTCTCCCTTGGGTAGGATATATGTGTGTGTGTGTGGAGAAAGTGTTTCTGCAACCTCCTGTAACTGTTCATCGCAGGTTTCTGTTCCAAGTGTGACTCAGATGGGGCTTCTATTGAACTTGATGGGAGCCTGCACAAAACAAATTTCCTGCCTAAGACCTTTTCTCTTCAGGGTTTTGTTTAAATGTAATGGAGTATAAATGGGCAAATAAGGAGTAATGAGAAGAACTTGCCTTGCAAATGAATGTAGCATTCAGCAGCACAACAAATGTTAAACTGTTATAAGCTCCTGCTTCCTAATGTCCCCGTAGTGAGAAAAGTCTGATGTTAACATAGATTCCCTCAGTCTTCATCAGTGAAACTCATCAAGATTTTGTCGTTTGGGTTTTGTTTTTTTTTCCCAATGTAATAAACCATTCAAGTCTATTTGATAGCCTTGTCTCTGCACACTTTGCAGAGATTCTGTGATTCTGAGGAAAGGAGATTAAGGCCAACAGTGTTCTGGGCCATGGTAGCAACATGATACAGGAAAGTGATTATCCCACTCTACTCAACACTTGCTGGACCACTTCTAGAATACTGTATCCGGTTTTTGGCTCCTCAATGTATTAAACACCTCTATTAACTGCAGCAAGTACAGAGGAGGGACACCAAGATGGCCTGTGATGAAGGGATAAGGAAAATGGGCTTGTTTGGATGGTGGAAGGATAGAAAGTTTTTGGGTCAACTTAATAGCAGTCTTACAGTGTCTGAGGAGATCCTGAAGAGAAAAGAGAAAGGCTTTTCATCTTAGTGCAGGGCAGGAGAACAATGGTCTATGGGCATAAATTGGAACAAGGGAAGTTTGTTCTAAAGAGAGCCTTTTTTTACCTTGAGGATAGGTGAGCTTGCAGTAAGTTGCACTGAGGTTGTACAGTCTCCATTCTTGGGGTTTTCCAAAACCCAGATAGAAAAAGCCTGATTGCATTTCTGAGCCTGCTTTGAGTGAGAGGTTGAACTGGAGGTACCTACCAAAATGAATTATCCTGTGATTCCATGATTCTGCCTGAAAGATATGTAATTGGAACTTTAAGGCTTCAGAGTAGAACAGTGTTTTCCACAAAGACAGTCTTTCTTCTTTTAACAGAGAAAATTTGGGAACTGGCCAAGAAAAATAATCATTGTCACCCACAAGTTTGCCTCATTGGATCAACAGTTTCTCAGATTAGATGAACAGCGTGTCCCTGTCTGGTTGGGAATTAGAATTCCTCCACTTTCAGATCTCTTATTGAAGGTGTTTAGATGAATATGACTTATTCTCCTTTGACAATCCTTGGGCTTCTATATTGCAAATGACTATTCCACGTTAAAGGACTGCTGTTTCAGCAATCTCTGCAAGCCCCGTACTCACTAATTACATCTTGCAGTCAGGCCACACAATCTTCTTTTGCTCCATACTAGAAGCTTTTGAAAGGATAAGAATCTTCCCATGAAGCTGCAGTCAGATTTGTAAGAGGATAGACCTTGATTTAGAAATTTATATCCCATTGCTTTGGGATACTTTTGAAATTAGTTGGGAATTGCAATGTTGATAGGAGACTGTCAGCTTTGCTAGGCTAGACTGACCTTTGAGGAATCAAGGTGTAAAACACCCAGCATGTGTTATTGACAGTTGTGCTTCTGGAGTCTTATCTTTGCAAGTGAAAGTTTCAGGAACAATGGAAGACAGACACTTTATGAAGTGCAGTCAACAACTGGAGGGGTAACTGAACCTTTGTCTAGCAAGATTCTTAAATGTCTTTCCAAGGAGTGGCTTCATCTTGCCATCTTAAGGCTTTGAGAAACATCACTTGGTATTGCCTACTATTAGAGATAACATAAAGGTGTATGTGGATTTAATTCAAGAACTCAGTTTCTCAATGTGGTTGATGGATTCTAAAGGATGTCTGATCATGCTCAGAGAGGTTTTTCAACTGATTTCCAAGATAGAAAGCCTGCTAAGGCAAACTGAAAGATAGGTTTCTCCCATGTTGCATGAAGCATCTTTTGTCCAGAGTTCCCGCTTCAGGAGGTCTCCACTGAGGGGAACTGTTGAATATACTGCTGCTATTTTCCAATCTGCAGATAGGCATCTCTCCATGAGGCATCAGTGTTAGAAGGTGACTGTGTCTTAAATTCTTCTCAGCCACTTTGAAAGGGATCAGTGCCTTTTTTTTTGGCAGTGTGCTCTATTCCATGTGTGTGCATGGAGGGGATCTGCACAATTTGCCTAAAGCATGGTGTCAAAATTATGCTACTGATTGGACAGTTGTGCCTTGGTTTGACTATGTTTGTGATGACTTTACCCTTCCTCTTAGTCTGAACTGTTTTGAACTACAGTAGTTTGAGTATCATTTTTACAGGCAGGCAAAAATGCAATCAAGTAACAATGTAAGACCTTCCCAGAAACCACAATTTTGTGTGACTGCCAAGCCAGTATTGTGGGCACCAATAATGATGTAAATCCATTCTGAGAAAGGCCAGATAATCATAGCTTCTTCCTAAACACCTCTATTTTTAACACAACATTTTGCAAGTTGTGGTCCTGGTTTGACCAGTTGACTCATTGCTTCATTTAAAAAAAAAATAAAAAAATTAGGTGCATAAGATTGTTTCCATGACAAAATAAACTTCTTCAGGAAATGCTCAGACAATAATGTATCATTTTAAAAATTTAATTTCTTAAAACTGAAAGTCTTAAAAATTGCTAAAAAACATAATTCAGCATGAAGTGAACAACCCAGTACATCCAGAAGATTAAACTCCTCTCTGGCATTACTTTTGAGACCACACCTATAGAAAAGATGAATCAAGCTGTGTGCTGTAGATCTTTATGTGCCAAATCAGACAGCTTGGCTTGTCTTTTTAGTAAAGAAATTTTGGGGGATGAAAGAAACTGCTCTTAAAGTTACCTTCCCCTGTCTTTCTCCCAGCGTTTGATATATTTAATCAACAGCAAGAAGAGGAAAGTGTATTTAAATTTCCTGAATAAGCTGGCAACAAGTATATATTTCCATGAGCAGGGAGTATAAGGGACTCCTCTGATCTGCACGATTCCTCCTGTGTGGTTCCTTCACCTGAGCATCCCCATATTTGAGCATCCTTGCTTAAATGCATGCCTCTCAGTTTATTAATCTAATTTACATATAGCTACAGCAAGTCTGGGAGCAGAAGAGATGTGCTCACCTGGTTCTCTCTTCAGGTTTATGTCGTAGCAGTGATGTTCATAATGGAAAATCTCACAATAAAGCAGTGCCTTGAGAGCATGTGGGAGAGAACATATGCAGGTTGTAATATAATAGGGTTGTTATCAATATTGTCTTCATGTCAAGGGGACAAGAAAGAGTTAAGTGCTGCAGGTTATAGCACATGCCAGTTTGTTTCTGTAGTGGCCACCTTAATGAAATCAAACTGAGGCAAATGAAAGCTCTAAATTTGTTGTACATCTGTAGTGTCATAGCTGCTTGCTTTCGGCTTTTTGCGTTCTCTCAGCACTGAGCAGTCATTGATTGCATTTGTTCCTATAGAAATATAGGTAATTTCAAAACTGCTATGAGTCAGATCCTTCACTCCACTGAGAGTAGTATGTTTTTGAGGAGTAAATTTCACGCACTACCCATTTGATTACTTGGGTTTTTTTGAGCGTGTGTCAAAGTATCCTTTAACCGTACATATCACGGACATCTTCTGGGAAACTGAAACCAGACAGCCTCTGCTGAACTCAGGAAATTGCAAATGTCCTTGAGGCAAAGAAATGAAATCAGGAGGCCATGAAGTTCAAGCTCATGCTTTCGTTCGAATTGTGCTCTGCCGTTCAGTTGTTGAAGACTGACTCAACAGATTAAAGGCTCTACACATATATACTTAATGGAGAAATGTGAAGCATGTGGATCCTTTCAGGAAAACACAACAACATTAGAGCATTCAACGGGGAAATATCTTGTTGATAACAGTCCTGACCTGGTTTTACTTCCTCAGTTCTTTTAAGTATGTTGATGAGGAATGCTACAAAGCAGCATAAAGATAGTTAGAGGAAGTAACATCAAAATAGTCTGCCAAGGAGGGCGGAGACAGGCTCTGCTTCATGATGTCCAGTGACAGGACAAGGGGCAGTGTGTGGAAGCTAAGCCATAGAAAGTTTCATGTAAACATGAGGAGGAATTTTTTTCACTGTGAGGGTGACAGAACACTGAAACAGGCTGCCCAGGGGTGTTGTGGAGTTCCCCTATTTGGAGATATTCAAAACCTCCCTGGATGCATTCCTCTGTCATCTGTGAGGTCCTGCTCTGGCAGGGTGGTTGGACTGGATGAGCTTTTGAGGTCCCTTCCAGCCCCTGACATCCTGAGATCCTGTGATTCTGTGAATCTATAAGGACAGATGAGACACTCTATTTCTCTCTTTCTGTGCCCATCAGTCTGCATTCCAAATACCTCCTGAGCCAGAGTTACTCTGATACAATTGACTAAATTTAGTTAGTTTAGTCAAATACGTCTGACTAGATGTGCTTGTCTGCAAGGAAGGAGATTTTTAACCTTAGGCTTTCTTTAAAATCAGTGAAGCCTTGACTTCAATTTGCATCTGCTAAAGAAGACACCAAAATCAGGAAGGATAAATCACACTCTTTCATCCTTTCCCCATAGGACATCAGAATCTGGACATGTTTGATTCCTTTGTTTAGTATCCTTTGGCTTTGCATAAAGACATACAGGTTTTAAATTGCTATAACATCTAATATCCACAATATCAAGCTGAAAAGGGTTTTGAAGGTTACCAATCAATGTGTGAAGATACATTTTCTTCATTCTATTGCTTGTGCTATGTTGCTCTTACATTACTATTGCTGTTACTATTATGGTTGTTATTATTAGCAGTAGTAAATGACAGGTATTCTGATCTGCACACAGAGAATTGTATAACAGCTACCCCTGGACGCTCCTTTCACACCTGAGCAACTGTGGAAAGTGAACCTGTACCAGCAACAGTACTCCAATGTACTTGATATTTTTCTTTTATCTTAAAAAAAAAATCTCCTAAGAACTTGAATGTCAGCCAATGCAATGTTCCAAATTTTAGGGGGAGGTTTAGGGGATGATGTAGCAAAAGCCTTTATGTTCTTGGGGGATGCTAGAGATCTGTGGCAATATATATTTTCCAGGCCCTTGGGAGTCCTTGGAACAGAACAGTGTTTGTTTTGGAGATAAGTCTACTGTGGCTATGTCTGGTGTATCCCATGAGGAAAATAGCTGAAATTTATTATGAGAGTCTTGGAGGTGGAGCTGTAGCATTATCAGTTCCTACAAATGTTGTAAAAAAAAAAAAGCTTTTCAGCAGAGGTTTATTAGGAAACCCTCTCTGTCTTTGACGTAGGGTTGGTGGCTTGTATTTATTACAAGGTCAAAAGCATATAAATGGTTCCTTGCCTCTCAGCACACACCAAAGCATCCCACAATCACCACCAAGTTAGGATTAATGTATGTCTTGGGAATTACTGTAAATGTCTGTTGTGTGTGGTGGCATTTTGATACATTACTGCCCCAAACTGTTCACTCCATTCCCTCTGTTGGAATGTGAGGGAAGCAAAATTAAGCCAGGCTCACAAACTGATTGATTTCAGGTATTGCTTTCCCTGTTTGCTTGTTCCTGCTTGGCAGGTAAGGAAAGACAGACTGCTTGACAGGTACACTCTGCTTCCTCTGTAGTTCTGCTGTAGTGAAACAGCAAAACTCCTTCAATGAACCAGGGTGACCTATCCCAATTTAAACCAGTACATAGATTCCTGTGGTGCTTTCCACAGAGAGTGATCTGAACCTTAGCTATGGCTTTATAAAATGATCTAATGAAACCTGAGATTGTATTGCCCTTGAATTGATATGCCCTGGCTTCTGTCTGCAACAGGAATGAAATCCTATATTGATTTCTGGGAATGGGTCGCATTCTTAATTTGTTGCTGCTTTGGGATTGCCTGCATTCTCTTGGCTGCAACATTCCTCTTATGCACTAAATTATCCTTTTTTTTACGCCTTTTTATCCTCCCACCACCCGTTTTTGGGGTTTTTTTTCTTCTGTTTCTTTTTTCCCCTTTACTTTTACTGGGCTGCCTTAGAACCTTTAAGATAGAGAAGAAGAAGGAGAAGAAAACAAAAAGGAAGAAAAGATTTGGATCAGCTCATCCCAGTTTAATTGGTATGGCATTCTCATTTGGCAAGAAAGCTGCCCTGTATTTACCAGGAGTAAAAGAAGAAGGAAATACTAAGGAGTAGACAGAGATCAAAGACTGAGAGAAAGAGCTTTAGTTCGGAGTCCTGGATGATATTAATGGATTTTGCAAGATTCAAGAAACTAATGGGAGATCAAACTAAGCCTCAGCTGATTTTTGGTTCCTCCTCAAAATTTATTTTTTTATTTAAAGGTGCCTTTACTCCAACCTTAGATGAACTACAAAATAAAGCAAACACATTAGAAATTAAACTTTAACAGGATAGCAACATAAAAACCCCAAACAATTTATGAGTGCAATAGTTCCGTGAAGTGGCCCGTGGTATTCTGAGAAAAAAAAACAAACAAAAAACTTTGTTTTTGCTTTTTCTATTTGGATTGAGACCACAAAACTTACTTATCTCATCATAAACTCCCTGGCTGTTTTAAATTTGTAATGGTTTGTAATTTTTTTTTCTCTTCCTTTTCAGGCTGCAGCAACCCACTCCAACTGCATCATTAAGAAGGAGCAAGAGACTTGTCTGGAGAAAATACGGAGGGCAGCTGCCCTGAACCCTCTCAATGACTCTTCTCCAGGTGAGTTTCAGGTTGGGATACACCATGGACATTAAACCAATGGCTGCTAAACATTTCCTGTCGTGTCTGCAGGGATTTTCAGCAATGTCAATGCAAACATCTTACAATAAGAGGTTGCATCACTGCAGCTAAGCGAACTTAGAGAATCATTCTCAGGACAAAAAAATCAACCAAAGGGGATTCACCAGAACAATTGTTTTTTTATTATCAGAGGTCAGGAATTTGTTTCTGTACTTTAGGTGATGAAGGGACATATTTACAATATTAATCAAAAAGTAAATATAGACAAATAGATAAAAATACACAGTGTGCCTAGAAAAGTCTTGATAATATTTGTCTTTTGCTGGTACAGGTGGCACCAGCTGTTGGGAAATGGCCATAAGACTAAGTGCATTACTGTTCTGCTCTGTAACAGCTCATTCCCCCTCATCAGCTCAGCAATAATGTCTGCCTTTCTCTCACATGATCTGAAGACCTTTACAGGGATTAACATTGTGATGACTGCAATCTTGATGAAAAATACTTGTGCTATTGCTGAGATAAGAAACTGAGGCAACAACCAAAAGAGAAATTAATAGTTTAATATCCTGTCTCATTTCCCAGTGACTGCAGCAGGAACTGCCTGTGGCCAGCACCAACAAGAGAAGGGCAGAGAATGACAAAGAGACTAATTGGAAATCAGGGTCTATTTTCTGAGTCCTGTCCAAACTGCTTCTGCCGTGACTAGAATTGATAAAACTGCAGAGAGAAGCGGATAAAGCACATTGTGTGTATGATAAAAGAGGGAAGATTTCTCCTTTTCCTCACCACATATTTAAGTTGGAAAGGAAGAGAGGAGGGCAGGGTGCAGATATCTGTGTTAGTGGAGTGCCCTCTGAAGCAAGCCAGTTACACCATGACACATACATAAGATTGCTTTTGTTCTGCTTCCCAGCATTGGGCAAATGAGCTATGTGGTTTGGAGGAATGGAGGAAAGCATATTTTTCAGGCAGCTAATTTCAGACCCAGGGATGTTTTCTTGAGATCTTCTTTGTGAAGGAAAATACCACAGCTATCTATTTGCTCCCAAATCACTTTGGTTCCTGCTCTGCCACTGGAATGGAACACTGTTCATCACAGCTGAACCTGCCTCATCAAGCATTGTTTGGAGAAGTTTTGTTAGGAAATTCCCTGAAGAGGTAGTAACTGCCCACAAATTAAGCAGTCATATGTGCAGTGTGTTGACTCCTCAGTTTTCACCTGCTGCAAACAAATTATTTTCAGCTTGGGAGAAGTGAAAATTTCCCAATTGTTTTATTTATTATTTGTCTGCAGCAGTGAGACTTACTAACAGTGGCAGGTAGTGGAGAAAGAGGTTATGAGATTGCATCCTTCAAAGAATAAGAAACATAGGAAATAACACCCTTGCTTGTCAGAAATAACAGAAAGAAGGAAGAAATCCCTCTTGGCTGGTGAGTAAACTTATGTTTATTCAAGAGCAAGGAGTAACACAAAACTGCCTCTCCCTTTCTTTGGCTGCTTCTGCATGCAAATTTCCATGGAGAAAATGGGTAAGTTTTCTGAGGGCTTATTTATCCTCAGGGGTGTTGCAAGGTCTAAAACAGAGTTGTGAGATTTTAGAGAGTCTGCAGAGACTTGAGAACATGTTCCAGTTATTGTGGGTTTAAAAAAAAAAAAAAGGTAAAAAATGCACCAAGTCAACTAACTGCAGTAGTCTCTGTAAACCAGGTAGTTTCGTATTCTTCTGTTGCAGATGACCATGCATAAGACTTGAATATGGGACATGAACAGTCTTTTAGACCTCTGTTTCTAAAGCATCCAGAAAAATAGATGCAATATAATATAACAAAATATGACAAACAATAATGACAAAACCAGGTTCTCTTCTCCTGTTTGGAAACCTTGTCTTCTGCACTGGTATTTCTCCTGAGTGGAAAGCAATATACTTTGAAGTCAAAAAAAAGGAAGAACATATCATGGGTTCCTACAGTTTGCAATATCTCAACTGTCTCACCTTAGCTGTGCCCCCTTGCTGTGTTCAGCATCTGTGAACACAGACATACACTAAAAGGCTCCCCAGAGGTCCTCTGGTTGCAGTCCAACACAAGTACAATGATGCTGCAACTGCAACCACAGGACTTGAAAAGCAAGTCTGGTACCATGATATGGAAAACATCCAGCCATGACTTGTCAGGGCTCTTATGTTTTCTCTTGTTCCTCCCCCTCTCATTCCCAGATGTATGCTCATTACTGTTTTATTCTTCACAACAATCTTTTCACTCCTGCTGCTGTGCAGTGCTTATAATTCTTCAAAGACAATGATTGCCTTGAGATTTTCTGTTTGTTATGTTCTGTGAGTTTTATGATGGCTTCTTCCTCTTGAATGATTTAAATTCTTGAGAAGCCTTTATGTAGAGTGAAAATAAGGAACATGTGCTGAGCCTATGTGTCTGTCCCTGTTCAACCATCTCCTACAGCCTGAATGAAAAAGAGAATTTGAAGAAAGTGAGGTCTCAGCAGGACCTAGAATCTGACTCCTTTGCTCTGGAGAGGGAATTAAACTGATAAAGGGAAATAATGAAAGCCAAAGGCAGAAAAGAAAGGAAGAAGGGAAATGATTATTTCATACGCAACTTCTCCAGGCTGTGGAGTGTTTCCAGTCTCCCTTGTTTGAGGGTTTTGTCACTGTTCTAGTGTAGAGCTGCCCTAGTTCCTGATGGACCGTGCTCTAGCTGTCAGCAGCCCGCAAGGGACTTTCTGCCAGACAAGAACTGAAAAAGCTCACAGCTGATTCATATGCATCCTTTTTCATTTTTATTTTTTCCCCAACCAGACTCTGCTGACCTGTTCCCAACCCTGAGGCTAGGAAGGAATGGCACAGAAGTTACTCAGGTACTTAATGACAGTCTCCTGGATTGTGTAGACTTAGCCTGGGATTCACCTAATTAAATATTGATACCTGCCAATGCATTGGCACTAGAAATGAGAAGGGCACCCATCTCATTTTGTAGCTCTGGATAGCTAAACCTTAGAGCCTCAAGGTAGATTAGATGAAGTTTGAGTGATTTTTTGTCTCTCTGGACATACAGAAGTCAAGGTTACCATCTCAGCTATGAACTTCACTGTAGGTGTCTATACATTATCAGAAAAGTTCTGCCTTTAGCACCTGGCTCTGTTATACTGACTATGTCCTTCTAGATACCTGGATTGCCAAGAACATCAGGATGTTTTGATATCTAGGTGTCTTCCTCATGCTATTTATGTACTTAGCATGTAGTGATTTACTTAGACTTCTGTGAGCAGGCTTTGCAATCAATGCTTCCTAGAGTGGTGACCTCAAAAGACAGGCAGGTGTTCAGCAGCCTACATGTTCATGCTTACCACACGTGAATGCACTGATGAAAGGAATCTCCCAGCTGTCTTCTGCTTCCTGGTGGGCTTCGGTCTCTCCTAGTCATAACTTCAAGAACCTTATACATTTCCCTGATTTTGATCTGGGATTTACTGACCAGCTGCATCTCATAACTGTTCATGAGGGCACAGGATCACAGCCAGGAAATGCACAGCTCGGAGAAATCCCATGATGGACAGAGCCCTACTTATGAAGTGTAAAACATTCTTCTATCTGTAAACTAGCCTGTAATCCATCTTTCTTTCCACTCTTGGACCTTGATATTCCAGGCTTGTCCTTGAAAGTGGCTTGCTTTCAAATGGTAGGGGAGTGATCTGCAAACTTGAGGCTCTGATTTATTGTTAATAGTTCCTGCAATGCACTAACTTTCAATGAGCAAAGGTATTGTAAAAGTTGAATACAGCAGAAGAATTTGAACAGAAATAGAAGTGGTAAGGATTCATTGGTGATTATATGGTTCATGACTCACTATCAAATTAATCTTTAACTATTTATCTTGCCCCACTCCTTCTGTCCTTGCCTGGGGCAGTAGCATTGCCAATGAAGTCAAGAAATTCAAATCAAAAGTATTTGCAAGGTTGTGATGCCTATAGTGATCTTTGTTAAGAGGAAACCTGTCAGCAAGTTACCATGTAAATCACCAGGAAAGAAACTGGTAAGGATGCCAAAGCAGAAGGAGGTGGTAATTAGAAGGTAATAGAAGGTGATGGTAGTAATGCATGGGGAGAGTAGATTTTGGAAAGTGTTTCCCACTTCATAACAGGATGGAGCAGGACTTTTTTTGGTTCAGATTTTTATTGGGTCTCTCATCAACCTCCTGTTCTTTCTGAGACCTTTAATTATCTGCACTTATTTCCCTTGGCACCACTGAGAAGACATTACTTCATTGTGTGCCTGTGTATTTGTCCATGTGTCTCTCTTAATGATGCAGCTGTGCACAAGAACAATAGGACCAGGATTGTTCTTCTCACACTCAGCTTTTTACAACTATTGAATTCTTAGAATGAGGAGGGTATAGCTTAGAATGTGTCCCTATGGGTAAATGTTTTCTATGTGACTCCTGTTTCATAGAATCATAGAATCGTGGAGTGGTTTGGATTAGAAGGGACTTTTAAAGGTTATCTAGTCCAACCTTCCCCATGCAATGAGCAGTGACACCTTCTACTAAATCAGGTTGCTCAGAGCCCCATCCAGCCTGACTTGGAATGTTTCCAGAGATTGGATATCTGCCATCTCTTTGGGCATCTTGGTCCAGTGTTTCACCACCCTCATCATAAAAGTTTTCTTCCAAATCTCTAGGCTGAGTCTTCTCTCCTTTAGTTTAAAACCATCACCCATTCTCCTGTTGCGAAGTACCCTGCTATGACTGTCCTTACCTTTCTTGTAAAATCCCTTTAGTATTGAAAGACCACAATCATGTCTCTTTAGACTTTACTCCCCTCCAGGCTGAACAATTTGAACTTTCTCAGCCTTTCTTCACAGAAGATGATCATCATGCCTCATCATTTTTGTGGTGTACTCTGAACCCACTCCAACATTTGAGCCAGGATACTGACTTAGGTCTCTTTGATATGACGGAATACATTTGTCATTGCTCAAAGATACAATTTTGAACTGATGGATTTATCCAAGTGACAGTGCATGAAAGTGTCTTCTACTACTCTTGCATCAGAGATGGTAGAAACAAGCAAGAATTTCAACCCATCTATGTTGTACCTTAGATGCTATATGAAGATGCACATTACCATGCCAGCTGAGCAGGGTTATTTATTTGCCATTACAACTGAGCTGAGATCATGGTCTTGGGAACAGAAATTTACTTGCTGCAGGGCAGTGCTGTGCTTGTCCAATCCTATAGCTTTTCATACCAGATCTAGATTTGTTTCCCTTTTTCATTTGGGATCTTTCCTTAATATACTATCCTTTCCTTTTCAGCACCTCTTGGTACTCACAGTATAGTTGGTGGAGTGTGTAGGGTCATGGGTGCACCATGCAGTACCAGAGCCATGGATTTTCTAAAGCAGATATGATAGATAGGGATACTTTACTCTTTGCCCTAAGTATCTTAACCCCAAATCCTACTAGTTCTTGTATGATACTTTGTCTCCAGGAATGTGATTTATGTTTCTAAATAATTAGTGCCTCACTTGTGCAGGCTGAACTAAATCTTATGTCTCCACTGAAGAGCTGTGAGTCCTTCCTTAGAGAGATTCCTTTTAAACTTCTATGGGTTCTTGACATTCAGGGAATGATCATTCTCTGGAGTGGCCTTTTTGTCTGCTTGCTCAGGTGGGAAGCTGAAGGTCAAGTTAAGCTATATAGATTCTCTCAGATAGTTAAAAAACTTGGGTGAAGTGATCATCAGCCTGTGAATGGTCAGTTAAGATGACTCAGAGAAAAGATGCCAAAATTGCTGTAACAGAGCAGAAATTTCTATTATCTGCCTGGGCAGCAGGAACAAGTTCTGCCGACACATTCAGCAGCATTTTGATGATTTAAATGAGGACTGCCTCCTTTGCAAGTCCTGCTAATAAATCTAAGTTTAGTCATCTTCCCAGCATTTGCTGGACTTCCATTCAGATGGGAAATGAAAGGAAGGAAAAGTACTGGTATTTAGCGCTTACAGCTCTGAAAACACTTTCAACTGCAGAGCATGTGTATGAGCTACTACTCCCATTCCATAGTGTACTCATTGTAATAATTCCTACCTAGTCATTTTAAAGATATTACTTTTTGTAATCTCCAGAATTGCCAGGAAGTCCTCCTTCAATAACTGAGGAATATGAGTTAAAAGATGACAAAAAAAAAAAAAAGAAGGGAAAAAAAAAAAAAAAGTGGGGTGGAATTTGTCCAAGCAGCTGGGTGAGCTATTGACTTGGAAAGCATTTCTGGGAGCAGGATTGAATGAAAGTCTTTTTCTACAAGCAGTTTAGTCATTGAAAACTGTAGGCTTAGGTTTGTATTTTAATAATATATCTTGAAAAGTAATAGCCATTAGAAATTTTGTAAAAGAAAATAAAAATATCTCACCATTTCATGACAGAGCACTGGTTCTGAAGTATTGCTACTTAAATTTAACTAGGGTTGAAAAAAAAGGTAAAATTAAAAAATGAAAAGCTAAACATAAAATCTCCTCTCTGCTTGTCCAACTCTCTGTACTTCACATCAGCCAAAGAGAAAGGAAAAACCTCAAGTATTTTTTTTTGCTCTTTCTTGTATTTTCCTTTTTTGTTTTGTTTAATCATTGAAATAAAATATCAATTATTTACACAGCTCCACAGCTCCCTGTTTCTATGACAACAGCCAGTTCATTAAACCACACCACCTCTCAATTTTTTGTCCAGAATTAAACAGAACCAAGAAGACCAATCTTGCCTTCTGCTGCATGGCTAACAAGATGTGCGGTGAGAAGCTGATTTACTGCAAGAGGGGCAGATTCTTTATAGCATACACAAAAGTTGTAAGGAACTGAGGGTTTACTTTGCATGCTTATTAACTTCTGGGGTTTCTGTGGATTATTATGTACTTTAGCTGTTTTTATTTTTCTTATGCTGATGATTTTTTTTTGTTTCTTTATTTGGTTGGGGTTTTTTTAGAATCATAGAATCAGTTAGGGTTGGAGGGGACTACAAAGATCATCTAGTTCCAAGCCCCCTGCCATGCACAGGAACATCCCACCCTAGATCAGGCTGGACTGAGCCTCATCCAGCCTGGCCACTCCCATGCTGAAGAACTTCCTCCTCACGTCCAGTCTGAATCTCCCCACCTCCAGCTTTGCTCCATTCCCCCTAGTCCTGTCACTACCTAATATCCTAAAAAGTCCCTCCCCAGCTTTCCTGTAGGCCCCCTTCAGGTATTGGAAGGCCACAATAAGGTCATCTCGGAGCCTCCTTTTCTGCAAACTGAACAGCCCCAACTCTTTCAGTCTGTCCTCATAGGAGAGGTGCTCCAGCCCTCTGAGCATCCTCGTGGAGTGGGTTTGTTTTTTGAAGTATCATTTTTTAAATGCAAAGTCTAGAAGATACATTTGGAATGGATTTTACTTGTAGTTCAGGGTAGATCTCACTGTCTACAACTACTCGAAAGAAGGTTTATAGAAAGGTGGATGTCAGGCTCTTTTCCCAAGTAACAAGTGAGAGGTTTGAATTTGACTTCAGAAAACATTCTTTTCATAGAAAGAGTTATCAAACCCTGGAACAGGCTGCCCAAGGAAGTAGTGGAGTCACTCATTGAAGTGATTTTAAAGCTGTGTAGATGTGGTGCAGAGGAATATGATTTTAGTGGTGATCTGGCAGTGCTGGACTAACAGTTGGACTCATTGATCTTAAAGTTCTCTTCCAAAGAAAATAGTTCCATCATTCTGTGCTGCTGCAAGGTGCAACTGTGGGTATTACATGTAATTTCAAGCATGATATACCAAAAATAATAAGCCCAAAAATAATAATTACAATAATAACAGTAAGAAAAAGGTATGCAGTGAAACAAGTGATAGCTTTTGCTTTGATGCTGTGATCTGTCAGTATCTTCAGTTATGGACAGCTGTTACAACTGACAATCATTTAGCTTTCAATTGTTTGTAGTACCACAGCTGAAAAAAAAAAAAACACCTCCCCCCAGAAACTTATAACACATTACCTAAATTATAAGTGAGTGATCATCTGTGATTTCAGCATGGTTTTCATCAGATCTTTACAGCTTCTTCAAAACCGTGTGCTTGTGCTATTTATCTCATCAGACAGCTACTTCAGTCTTCCTTAGAATGAAAGTCTTCACTGCATTAAAGTCTTTCCTTGCCTGCAAACTGTTTTCATGAAGGTCCTAAAAACGTATTATGTTTCTGCGAAAATGAGTGAGCCAGGTGTCAGACAACTGGATATCCTTTTAAATGGTAATTTGGGGAAAATGCTCTTTTGTTCCTGTTCCCATGGCATATTCTGACAAAAGTGAGCCTTTATTGCTTTTTTAGATTGTTAGTCTCCCTGAGAAAAACACAGCAGTGAGAGAGGGAATTTGATTCTTGCTGAAATCAATGACACAGATCACTGGTTTCTAGGATCTTTATTTCTAGTGAAGGAACATGGATTAAGACACCACCAATTGAGTTTGAATCTCTCTGCACTGCAGTGACTATATTTCAGAGAAATTCCAAATGAAGCCTAGGCTTTGCTTGTAAATTATATGCTAGTATCCACAAAATTCCTGAAGCAAGAGAATTAGGGAATTACTTTTGGTGTTTTTAGGAACATAAATAGCAAATAGCTCTAGGTTCCTCTGGGTATCAAGATATTCTGACATGAAGCCTATAGAAGATCTGTGTCTATCTGGACTGGCAACTCAATGCCCTGAAGCATCTCAGATTGCCCTAATAACCTATCTTGTTGAAGCTAAATGAAATCGTTACAGTGAAAATACCTGATGCAGCTGTTTACATTTTCTATGTTCAAGTCCAAGTTAGTCACTCAGCCCCCCTCAATAATGAGTAATAAAACCCAGAGGACTTCTAAGCACAGACCATTACCTGTCGACACCTTTATTTTATTACTGGAATTACTTTCAGGGCTTCAAGAAACACTTTGACTTTGTGGACTATAGTGGAATATGGGACACCAAGGAAAGGTTTTTATCATAAAAAGACAGATATCCATGTGGCATGTCTTTGTCTTGGGCCACTCTGACACCCACACAGTTGCAGAGGAAGCAACATAGACTTATTTGAATAATAATATCAGGGTTCTCTTAGTAGTAAGACAAGGTGGAGTTTCTCTCATGGAAACAGGCATTTTTATCTCAGCTGTTGTCCTGAAGCTGCCTTCACAGTCAGTAGACAAAACTTTGCTTTTTCAAGGCCATGACTCATCTATTTCAAATGCCTGCTTTGAGAGACATTGTTCTCTAGGATTACCTACTCCTATCTAGTCCTGCAAAAGTTCTGAGGGCTGTTCAAAAATAAATGGTACTTGTTCAGTTCAATCCCACTCTGGAAGGCAGGTTTGCCAGTTACTGCTTCCTTTGTTAGTAGGAACTTTTGCCTGTACTTAGGGACAACAGTAAGTATGATGTGAACTAGAAGTGCTTAGAACAAACTCCAGTGGTAACATCAATAGGAAGATTTTCTGGATGCTCTTAAGAATTTCTTCCTTTCACCTGTGTATTGGCTGGAGGAACATTCTCACATACTGTATTTTGTATATATAGATTCAATTTATTTCGGTCTCTGAATGTACTGCAAGATCACTTGGAAAGCTCTAGTCATGGATCAAGTGTTATTAGACCAAAGACTCAAGAGTGTTTTCTTAGCTTGTTCATTACCATATTTTTTATTTCCTTCTGGGACTTTGAGCACTGATATTTTTACAGAGATGGCCAATGACTAAAATTGCCTAACTGTACAATTTCATTTCTTGTTTCATCTTATTCTGAGCTACATCCACTACTTCTTAATACACTTTACAAACTTAAGCCAAGAACTTCATTACAGGAAACTGCCTACTCAATAATACATGCAACTGAATAAGTGTAATAATTTGGACTCCTGACAGGTTTTGCATATTGATTTTTCCTCAGCAAAATAAAACTGAAGAACAGTAACTTAAATCATCTTCTACAGTACTACAGGAAGTAATTAACTACTCTATTTGCTAAGCAGTAGAAAAACATCTGTATGTACTACACTCACTATGGCTAAAATGAGATAATTGAGTTTTACCTACCCTAAAGAAGAGATGTGCAAAGCAAATTACATACGTAATAGCACCTAAAATATCAGCTCCCTGAGCCCTCACTAAGTGTTCCATTTTTCCACAGAGTTCATGTTTCTGCTTCACTAGACACTTAAACTATTCCCTTCCTTTGTTGAAAATTACAATGGATCAGGTCTTGATTACCTCTGTAGGATGCCAAAGGGATTTAGGAATTGGAGGCAACCTTGTGGTATCTTCTGAACATCATGGCCTCTTCCTTCACTGGAAGAGCAAGGAAGTAGAAGTTTCTTCTGGACAAGGGAGGATGGGGATGGGGAAAGTGAGACACTTGGCTTTGCCCAAGAGCTGCCAGCCAGCACTGCTGACTCAGACTGGGCATAGTAATTTGCTCCTGGCAAAAGAGAGGGAAAGAAATTGTACAGTTCCTTCCTCAAATTCCTCCTATGAAATAGGAGGAACACAAAAGGAAAAAAAGGAAAGATTTCTCAGTTTCATATAAAACAAATGAAGTAAGGAAGAACTCTACTGATGTGTTTTAGCTTGGGGGTCATAAAGCTTAACATGTTGAAATATTCTATTCCAGAGAGAATCTTGAGTGCTAGACTAGAAAAAAAATAGCTTGGCCTGTGCTATTGTTATGGTTCCCAGCTTGAGATTTCATTTTCTTATATGAATTCCAACACAGAAGTAGGTTATTCTGTGGTGCAGAAATATTTGAGCAATATCACACCAAAGTCTAAAAGTGAAATTAATCTCACATTACCTGGCTGTAAGTGGAGAAAAAAAAAAAAAAGAAAAAAGAAAAAAATAAGGAAAAATAGTTGGTCAGGCTAGCTTTTATACAATATTTTTTGACAGCTGGAATACCTTTAGGATTGTCAAATCAAACTGAGAGAATTGAAGGTCACCACTAAACCATGTTCCTCAGCACTACATGTAAAATTTTAAATCCCTCCAGTGATGGTAACTCCACCACTGCCTTGAGCAGCCTTTTCAGCAGCTTGATAACACTTTTAGAGAGGAAAGTTTTTCCTAATATCCAAACCAATCCTCCCACAGCACAACTGGAGGCTTTTTTTCTGATTGTCTTTTCCCTTGTCACTTTGCAGAAGAGACCAATCCCCATCTCACTACAACCTTCTTTCAGGGGGTTATATAGAGCAAGAAGGTCTCCCCTCAGCCTCCTTTTATCCTGACTAAACAACTCCAGTTCCCTCAGATGCACCTCGTAAGACTTCACCTTTCACCAGCTTCATTGCCCTTCCTTGGACATGCTTCAACTCTTCAGTGACCTTACTGTAGTGAGTGGCCAAAAAAGAACCCAGTACTTGAGCTGCAGACTCACAAGTGACAAATACAGGATGACAATAACCTCAGTTGTCCTATATTGTAATATAATATAATATAATACATTATAATACTGACTCATAATGATACAATAATATAAAGTATTTAATGCATAACCAAGTAATATGCCACATTGTAACCGTATATAATAAATAAATAATTGAATACATACAGATAGATAAATATTTCTAGTTACTACCAGCTCGTTTTCTGAAAAGATCACTAACACATCACACTTTTAAGGTTTTGATAACTTTTAAACACCACCAATCTGAGAGGAGCAAATACCCAGTGAGTGGTGGGAGTTGTGGCAGCACCAGGAACAGCTCCTCATCATTTTCCACATGGAATTCTGCTGCTGCCGATCTGCAACCACAAGTCTCACTGAATCCAACTGGAGTGTTCAGCTCGAGTTTCAATACAGAGAACTGTGATGGGCTCTGTGATTAGGGGGAATGGCCTCCCTGGGGAAGAATTGCATCACTGGATGTTAGATGTTGAATTTATTGGCTAAATTAGCTGGCTGCTCTCCCAAGACTCCTTGTACAGTTGATAGATGGTGAGATTTACATTCCACTTGTATATTAAAACATGTAAATTAAGGTCTCTCAATATACAAACTGAGTCTCACTCAAGATATATTAACAATCTCTAAGAGTTTAGCTGCCTATTTCACTTCCCAGTTCTGGATTTCCTCTTTCTCCATAGTTCACAGGTACTATTTTATACTTTAGATTTCTTCCTTCTTTCTTTCTTTCTTTCTTTCTTTCTTTCTTTCTTTCTTTCTTTCTTTCTTTCTTTCTTTCTTTCTTTCTTTCTTTCTTTCTTTTTCTTGGCAGTGAGGGAGTGATTAGTGGGTTTGGGGGTTTGTGTATTTGGTGCTGGTGGTTGGTCAGTACTTTTTGTTTTGTTTAGTAATTATTTAAAATGCACTGAAGGTCTGTTGTTTACATTTTGAGAACATGCCTCATCTTTGTCCTCAAGGCATGAAAGTCCTTGAATCTGCTTCAGTTTTTGGTTGCACAGCCAAATGACTAATACAATTCTACCTCTTCTCTAGTAACCTACCAACTACCTAAACCAGAATCCATTGTTATAATGACTCAATAACTTGGAACAAAATTAAATACAGTACTCCTAGTCAGTAGAAAGAGTTTATAATAGTTTTTTTAGAGAATATATCAGAATCACTGATTTCTCTCCTATTAGTCTTCTGGACTGAGATTGCTTGCTGGTGATAGTTCTGCTCTGGATGTGATGACAATAGTTCAATCCCATTCCATTTCTTCTCCATGTTTCTCTGAAAA
>VWZI01000780.1:1139374-1182016 GCA_013396835.1 Psilopogon haemacephalus | reverse complement strand
AAAAAAATATATATATATATATCCAGGAAACAGAAAGGAAAATATCCACCGTTCATTATGAAGAGAATGATCATGGCCATTCTCCACGCTTCACTAATATCTCCTTTGTCCTTTTTTTCATCATTCCCTTTTTCTCTATTAATACTTCTCACATTGCCTTTTCACTGACTTCAGATTAGAATTTGCCCACACCAAGTTATATAATTTTATTTAGCTTTATTTTCAAGTGGAAGACATCTAGTAGCTGGGAACTCACTGAACAGTAAAATAACTTCCTTTAGTTTCTTACATACTGATCAAGATTTCTCGTGTGTGTGCAAGTCCTTGTGAGGTAGAGTTGCATCTATTTTTGCAGTGTTATTTATTCCACTCTACAAATACACTGCAGGCAAAGTTAGAGAAGTTCAGCATGAAGCAGGAGACAGACTTTGTTAAACTCTGAGCCTGTTTTTGAGTTACACCTTTGCTTCAAGATTTCTGTTAGTTATTCCAAAAGCAAAATGCAGCTTCTGTACTAATGTCTGGGCATATGAAATGTGATAACATGCTTCTTTGCAGACTCTGAACTGGCTTTTTACAACATATTTATTTCCTTTGCCTCCGTCACTAAATCATAAGGGCTCTAATAAGGCTGTAATAAGGAATGGCTTGACTCATCACTAGAACAATTTCTAGGACAGATTATGGAATTTACACACTGGAAAAAAATATTTAATTCAGACTTTTCTCATTCTCAGATGCTTTGGAAGAGTAAACAAGGAATAAATACCTCTCAGGAGTATCCACACTGGCATCACTGTGTTTGCATCAGGAATGTATTTTGCCCAAGATCTGTTATGAGTTACTGTCTTTTACAGTCCTGACTGTTCCTCTAAGATAACTATTTATAAACAATAGAAAAGCAAGAAAATGAGGAGGGAAGGAGTCTGCATATGAAGGGGCAGCTTGCTTCTGAGGTCTCTTAAAATTCTTGCTCTGAAGAGTCTTTAGCTTTTAGCATCACCATTTATTTTGGTTTGGTTTGTTTTCCAGCTGTAAAAAGAGCAGAAAATCTTTTTCCCCACAAAGCTACAATGAAGGTTAATATAATAAAATCTGCAAATTCCTTTGAGGGAACTTAATATATGTGTAAAAGAATTTAACATCCTCTCTGAAATTATCAGCTGTACACACATGAGGTCAGTTAATATTTTCAACTGCTTAATGTCTGTCTGGGTTTTTAAAATCCATTTATCCTTTAAGAAACAAATCAAAATTGCTGGGAAGTATTATTGAGTAGGCAATGGCTGGCCTCAGGCTTTATATAAAGTAGTCCCATTGAAAATCCTGTTCCACCCCACTGAGATTTTTAAAGATTGAATTGTAACCCCCAATCCAAAGACTGTTCCAAGGTTTGTGACTCATTTTAGTCCCACTTCAGTGTTGTTGTGATATTAGCTAGAAACCAACAAATCAAAAGAATATGTTATGGGTGGGGTTTTGGTGTGGTTTTGGTTTCAGTTGTTTCATTTTTTGTTGGTTTTGTTTGTTTGTTTCATGACAGAACAGATTCAAACCCCTAAATTTATTGCTGTGAAACCTCAAAGCTCAAGAGATCTACCACTAAAATCTTCCTCTCATCTTCTGTGCAACTAAATCCTCTCTCCATTCTTAAAGGAATGCAGACTCCAGAACACCAAAAAGACACACTGAAAAAAAATTCTATTTACTCTGTGTCTATGGGAAGTAGTTATCCTATGGAACTTTACAGGTATTTTCTTCACAGGTCCCTAAATCCCCTAATGGGCCAAATATCTCTACTCTTCATGGGTGGCAAAAGTGGCAATGAACTGTTTAACTTGGAAAGATTCTTCACCTACAGCCCTACTTGAAATCTGTGGTTTGCTATGAGGAACACTAATGCATGTGGCGAGGAAAGAATATACATCATGTATAATACTTTATATGTATTAAATAAAGAAACAGAATCAATAGGTTAGTTTAGGTTGGTAAAGACCTTCAAGGTCATCCAATCAAACCATTAACCCAAGTACAGCACTAAACCATGTCCCACAACAACACATGTACAAATACATAGTATGTATTTAATTTTTTCCAGGTCACCAAAATCAATTGTAGGCTTAGTTGATACTATTAATTGAAAATATTCCAAGAAGTGATACACAGCTGATATTGCTTTACTTAGCCAATCAAATTCCATGCACAGGTTGTGCATATGTTGCCTTCTTCTCAAAATCTCTATTGTCTGCAGTACTCAGCCAGCATTTTTACCGTGTTCTTCTCAGAAATAACTTTGATCACAGACACTTTGACATATGTAAAGCTTTCTAGGTACTGGCAGAATAGCTTCCCTTTTCTCCTGACATATATCAAACCTTCTAGGCATTGGTGGAAGAGCTTCCTGTTTCTCCTTTTTCTCAATTTGGAGAACTAACAGAAGATCGAGTTGCTAAAGCATAGTACATGATCTCTTCTTCTCCCTAGAAGGAAGGGAAGTGAGTCACAATGGCATGGTGGTGGAGTAGGACAACAACAGTTGTTTCACTGCCACCAGCAATAAAAGAAGTGAGGGGTTCCAGCTGTTGCCAAGCAAGGCTGCTTCCAGCAGTACACCATGAGCTCACATAGCCCATGTCCTGAGTGGTGCCAAATTATCCACAGCTGGTGAGCTTGGCACTGACTCAGGTTCTGGCAGCTTGTAAGTGTCATTCTGTCCTCCAGCAGAGTTGGAATAAAATCTCCCAGTCTTTTGAGTAATTTCAGAGTTTCTCTGCCTCCAAAGCAGCAAAGTGGTGACTTTTTAATAGATGAATAATCAAACATTTTAAAAATTATTGCTAAAAAAATTAAAGTATTTAAAACCCAACCTCTCCTTTTCCCAGATTATACACTCCCGTATAATCAAGACCAAAAGTTTTGCCAAACTGAAGTTTCCCTTAAAAACCCCCCAAAGCTCACCTAAGGCCACTTGGTTGGCAGCTTCACTTAAAGGATTCTGAAGGTTTTCTTGGCAGGCAACAATATAAAACCAGCAATAAGTGTAAGCTTAGAGTGATTGTAGACAATTGTACAGCTTTGAAGGAAGAAAAAATATTTGTACCTTTGTAATTATAGATAAGAGCTCCTATCATTCAAAAGCAGATCTTTGCCATATATATACACAAGTAAAAAAAGAAATGATGTTAACATTTGCTTTTGAGGTTATTTCACATGAGACATAGCGAAAAACCTTTCACCCTCTTCAAGGGTATTAATTCTAATGGTTGAATTTTTAACTTGTATGTGTATTGTGTCTACCATTTTCTCTCCTCTCAAAATAGAAGATAAAAGGATGGGGTTCTAATTTATAATATGTGTGGTTCATTCCTGAGGTGGCTGGAAGGTGAGCCAAAACTTCTTGAATATCCAAACCAAATTAAATCCTCTCAGGTCCCAGATCTAAAATATACAATTTATGTTTGGCAAAGGCAAAGCATACACATAATCTTTTTGGAGATATAGCCTCCTATCTTCAGCTCATCTTTATCTTCTGTTATGCTATAAAGCTCACTATTCCACTCCAAGAAAAAAAAAAAACAAAACACTGATTCTTTCAATTTTAGGATTCAATATAATCTAGGATTAATACGGTACATAAGAGGTGAAATGTCTCAATTTTTTTTCTTTATTTCCAGTGTTCCCTTCTGTAAATTACAATGATATTTTTAATAGTTCTTGGAAAACAGTCCTGCACGCAGAATATCTTAGATCTCTGAAAATGTCATTCCCTAACACAATCCATTTTACTGATAGTGAAAATGCTGTAAGAGTTTAGAGAATCATTATCTCATAAACAATAGATTCTAAGCAGTCATAATCCAGAGTTGCCTGACTATAGCAGGGGCAGCAGTTACAGAAAGGTGATGGAAAATATTAGGGTGAGCCAACTGCCAGGGAGTTTGACCACAGTTTATTTTTCTCCACATACAGCCCTAAACTCAGACACTTGGACTGTGCATGTGGAATTCCTCTGCTCTAATTCCATCTGGTCCGAGTCTAAGATTAGACTTTCTTTTGGTGCCTTTTATAATCAGTGCAAGAAAATATGCATCTCCAGAGGATAATTCATCTTACAAACGCTTTAGAAGTGCCCTCCAGAGGTGTCTGTTTTCCTTCATGCACAGTAAAGGAAACATAGAAGAACTTAGCTCAGATTTACATAGATAATGTTTATTTATATAGTTAAGGTGAATGAATAACACGACAGGCATTGTAAAGTGCATCCTGGTTCAAGACCCGGGTAGAGGAAAAAATTCTTAGTGTAATAGCTGGTCTGGATGACATACATTGAAAGAACAAACAGACTTTGGTAAAATATTTCTAAAATCTATCAGATACAGAACTGGGAGAGGAAGAAAAAAATTTTTTTTATTTTTTTTTGGCTGCTCAGCTTCCCCTTGTACAGAGTCTTTCATGCTGGCTTTGTAGATAAGGCATTTTAAGAAAGGAATAACTTTTATTTTATCTTGTGCATGATCAAGTTTTCTCTTTTCCAACAGAGAATGTCTTCCTTTACTGATTTTTTTACCCCTTTGTGGTTTTCCTCCTTTTATATAACTTACTCTGAAATTTCAGTTGATGTCTCTGTTTTTGCTCTCTTATAACCTGGACTTTCAAAAGAGGCTATTGAAACTGACAGTTTTATGAGTTTGCTGTCTCACTTGAAACACCTACAGGAGCTCCTATAAGATACCTTTACTTTGAAATGTCAATTACCTCTGAAAATCTAGACCCCATACCCAGGGTTTGCTTAAACCTTTATTTATTTTGGTATTTACCTGAATTTACGAAAGAACAGAGAGCACCTCTCTCATATCTCCCCCTCTTTCTAAAAGGCTTTGAGTGTAGCATGCCCTTTGAAAGTTATTGTACATCACCTAATTCAGTTTAATATGCTGACTTGTAACATTATGTTTCCTTTGATATTACTCTTCTGAAGGCAACATGACCTTGAAGGTGATATTTGAAACTAATAAGTGAGGAGTGGAATTGGAAATCAAGCTGTATGCTGTAAGCCAAAGGGCTGGGTTTTCATCCCAAGCCTTTATATCCATACATGAAGCATAAAAAACTTAACATTTATATAATTTTTTTTCAGTTTCCAAAGCAAATTATTTTTATGCAGATTTTTCCCCATTCCCTTTCATATGTTGATGAATCCATAAATGCCTCCATCCATTGCCCTGACATTCCTTATTTCCCTTCCCTCCTTCACACAATAATTTTGAGTCTGTTGAACAGTCAGCAACATTTGACAGATGTGCACTAATCCCAAAGCTGCAAATTCCTGTATGCTTTTTGAAAATCACATGCTGAGTAAAAGAAAGATGTCGAAATAACTACTTTTATTAAGAGATGGGCAGGTTGGACCTACCCCCTTTACTGAGCGGAATGGATGAATGGATGAGCAATGAATTAGTGCATAGGGCTTGCCATCCAAAATACATGCATCTGTGTTTGCACCTTCTCTTGCCAAAAGGTTATCAGACCTACAAAGGAGGCATGCTGCACTAGGGATAGTATTAAGAAGAAGTTCTTCACAGAAAGTTTGATTGGCATTGGAATGGGCTGCCTGGGCAGGTGGTGGAGTTACCTTCCCTAGAGGTATTTAAAAGGATACTGGATGAGGTACTTAGGGCCATGGTTTAGTTAACTAGAAGATATTAGGTGATAGGTTGGGCTTGATGATCTCGAAGGTCTTTTCTAGCCTGGTTAATTCTGTGATTCTGTGATTCAGTTCTGGGCTCTCCAGTTCAAGAGAGACAGGGAGCTACTGGTAAGAGTCCAACAGAGGACCACAAAGGTGCTGAGGGACTGAGGCATCTCTCTTACAAGGAGGGGCTGAGAGACCTGAAGCTCATTAGCATGGTAAAGAGAAGACTGAGAGGAGATCTTCTCAATGTGTATAAATATCTGAAGGATGGCACTCACGAAGATAGGACTGGGCTCATCTCAGGGATGCTCAGTGATAGGACAAGGGACAGTGGGTACAAACTAGAACACAGGAAGTTTTGCTTGAACATAGGGAAAAAAATATCTTTACTCTGAGGATTCTGGAGCACTGGACCAGGCTCCCCAGAGATGTTGTAGAGTCTTCTTCTCTGGATACTTTCAAAACACACCTGGACACATTTGCTGTTCAATCTTACCTAGGGGTATCTGCTTTAGCAGGGGCGGTGTAACTAGATGATCTCTAGAGGTCACTTCTAACCCCCACCATTCTGTGATTTTGTGATTGTGTTAACGGAATTTAAATAAAGTGTAAATGAGAGTATTTTGTTAGAAATGCCATGAGAAAACAGGATACAATCTGGAGAAAACAAACCACTTTTACAGTCCTGGTGGCATAGTGACTCCATGCTGCTGGCAGACAACAGTCTCTCTTGCTAGTGGATTTGAATTGAGGTCCACTCCTTGAACTTGGTGAACTTCAGCCATGGGACTGCCTGAAATCTTGCTTTAGATCTAGGCACTGCCACATGGCAATGGAGACGTACCAGCAGTGCCAAAGCAAAACCCCACTGTGCAGTTTCACACTCAAGTCACATTGATTTCCGTGGGCAGGTTTCACCCAGCAGGAGTTATTGGCTGTATCATGGTTTACAAATGCAAGGGGATTACACATGCTGGTCCTCATTCCATTTAAATTCTTTGTCATCCTTTTCTTTGCTCTTCTAAATTGGTCAGTTCAAATGAACTTTTCTATGCAGAATCGGGCACCCTTCTCATGGATAGTGATTTTTTTTATTTTCCAGTCTCTGTCTATCACCTATCTTAGTAAGTAAGGCAAATTACTTGACTCTTCCTCTCTCCTTCTCTCCCAGTGTCAGCATATCAGTGCTTTCTAGCACAATGAACTTATAATGTCTTTTTGAACGGGGCTATTTTTCAGCTCTGCATGGTATTACCACAAAAGCAGCCACCTGCTATAACAAAATCTAATACACACTGCTATGAAATATTTATTTATTCAGTGGCTGTGATTTCTTTTCTGCAGCGTGAAGATTTCCTTGCATTTCTCTAGGTCTGTTTGCAGCTTCTGTTGCTATTCCAGTGTCTGGAAGACAGCTGATGTTAAAGTAATGATAAGAAATAAGAAAGCTTTCCCTATTCCTGTCAAACACATTGAGTTTAAGCGAGCAAGGCTAGCAGGTGGCTCTCAGAAGATCTCATTAGCCACTCTGATTGTCTCTAACACCTCTTGCAAGCAAATGTCTCATTACCACGGGTATTTGCATATCCTTTACTTCTGTACAGAGTGCCATACATCAGTGAACTATAAACTTATCTCTACATGTCTTCAGATTTACATGGTAAATACAGTTCCCACTGCGTGGACAGGTACCAGCTATCAGAGACAATAAAATCTAATGGTGCTCAATGTGATTTCTGTTTCCATCTTTTGCATCCTAACTGCATCACACAGCTTTTCAAACTGCAGTCTTTGAGCCTTTTGGAGATCTTCTAATGAACACTCTATTCATACAAAGAAATCCTCAGCTGGCAAAGGCAACAATTTGGGGTAAGAGTGGAAAAAAGAAAGAATAAGTGGAAAATGTAAAGGACTTTTCTAGCTACTGTGATGATTTAATGAGAATATTTGCAGCAATATTGGATTTTTGTGAGTTTAGCAAAGCTGAGGGACTTTGATAGAATAAGGACTCCATGTGGTCTTTAAATTATGTAATCTGACAGTGCATCCTTTAGTTTGAAAGAATATTTGTCAGCTGTTCAGTATATACCATCTTTGAAACATCTTAGCAGTGTTGCTTGATGCTGACATAACTCTTCAAACACTTTATCATCCAGAACTGCCCTTTCTACCACACTTGGCAGCAATCTGGTTTATATTCTTCTGAGACAACACAAGGCTTGATTCCCTGCCACTGAAGCTGATGGGGAAAACACTATTCCAGTCCTGCGAAGATTCGTTCTCCATGATAGAAATCTGCTACTACCTCCAGAGCTGATAAAACCCACACTGTTTTTATAGTTTGCCCCCTCATGCCTTGTAATATTGTACTTCTGCCAGTCCAAAAGCATGACACGTCAAAGTTTTATCTGCTTTTCCTGAAGATCTTATTTTTCTTGGCACATAGTCAAAGAGGGAGCACATTAACAGAAAACCGCTTAGAAAATCATGGAGCTTGTGGCTCTTAACAGCTGACAAGATTATGTCCTCGATCTCAACATCAAATGTGTATAAATAGCAGAGATATTTCAATTTAGTTTGACTTTCTTTTCCTGCTGAGGTAGAAGATGATTCTCCTTTGAGATTCTGCCGCTAACTCTTTTCTTCCAACATTAGCAGGAAAGTTGAGAGTTTGCTCTTCATTCTTCTGCACACTGGATAAATATCCGAAGTTTATAAACTATCAAGATGGTGGTTCACAGAATTACAGAGCATTTTTGTTCTCAGTAATTTTAAAAGAAGCTATATAGCATGAAAGAGGTCAGTTTCCCTTACCTATCCACAACACTGCCTGTAGGATGAAGCAGAATCTAATTCTCAGTTTCCAGCCCTCTGCCTGGATCACATTCCAAAATGTGCCAGTACCTCTGACAAAAATTAGAGCAAACAGAAATGTACAGAATTTAAATCAAAGATGTGATCCACAAAGATAGTGGAAGGTGGATAAATGGCAACAGATTTTATGCTCAAGTGAAAAATTGTTTCTGGTATATGTTGGAATGCTCTGAGATTAAGAAATGTGTTGTTCTGTGAGGGTAGAGTCTGGTCATTATTGTGCACTGCAACCACACACCTAATGATATTCCTATATAGGAAAACTATTTTATTGCTGAGAATTCTTATTAGAAAATGATAGTTTGTTATTCTAAGCAGATACATTTTTATCCACAGAAGAGAGAAACAGCCAGAAAGTACAATAACAGCATTGAGAAAGGAATGGATGTCCACTGTTATTTTTTTCCTCCTTCTATAGGTTGTCCAGGAATGTGGGACAATATTACATGCTGGAAACCTGCAAGTGTGGGTGAAATTGTCTTTGTCAAGTGTCCTGCACTGTTCAGATTTATCATCTCTGAAGACGGTAAGGTTCTTTTTGCCCTCTGCCTCATTTTGTAAAGCTGCATGACTAGCATAAGTATAAAACCTCACATAGATACTCAACAAAATCAAGAACTTTGCAGTCATCTGGAGCTGGGCTACAATTTTAAAAAATGCGACAGCAAACCAGCATGTTTGTATGCATAGAGATGTGTGTATGTGTGTGTGCAAGGGTAGGAGGAAATGCATGCAAAGTCCTTCACAGATGGTACAACATGAAAATATCAACTATAATTTCTAAAGTGGATGTTGTACCCTTGAGTCTTCACTGAAATCAATGAAACTTGAAACTGTATTTGAGACTTGGGCAGCTGATCATCAAAATTCAAATTCATTTTCGAAATGAACTAAAAATCAGAGCAGGTCCTGGCCATGCCTGTAGGAAACATAAATATGAGACAAGATCCCATGGTAGGAGTTAAGAGAAGTCCAGGAAGGCTCAGTGGAAATTAAAGGTTTCTGGAGAGATGTAGAAGCTACTCCATGCCTTCTTTTGATCTGTAGAAGTGAGACATTGCCATCCAGGAGACAATTTATACTCTTCCAAGAGACGTGAAGTGAATCATACCTTGGAGACTTCTCTCTTTATCCATTAAGCACTAAGGGCAATTCACTTAAACAAGGCACCTAATTTTTGAACTGGGAAAGATAAGTCCCTCTTTAAATGACCAGGTATAAAAAATATAATTACTACTGTAATTCTGTGTGCTTTAATTACAGCCAGTATAATTAAACATAATCTTTACTGCTGTAATATTAGTTCTGTGTTGACTCAGTGGGTACAGTGGCACTTACTGAGCCATCCATGCTTCGTGATAATAGAAAAAAAAAAACAGGTCAGCAAGCAGTAAGGTTTGTTTCGAGCATGGTTAAGGAAATAGTCTTCCCTATTTCAGGTTCTGGTGGTGTTAGTGTTTGTTTTGGGTTTGTGTGTGTGGTTTTTTTGTGTTTGTTTGGCATTTGTCATTGTTGTTGATTTGGGTTTGGTTTTGGATTTTTGTTTTCATTTCTCCATGACTTTGTAATAAGTTTTTCCTTGGTTACTGGTCATTCAGCTTGATTATTAAATCAATTCTCATCATTTGGCCCAGGATTTTTAGACCTATTCACATAGTACTTCACATTTAACTTGTAGCAGGATCACAATATGACCCTAAGGATAGAGTAGTCACTGGTGTAAACATATGCCCTGCTTCTTTACCTCTTTATCAAATCACTGATAAAAGTGACAGCTGTTACCTCTTGTGCTGGCTTTGAGGGGTTTTTGGACATCTGCTCACTAGGAACAAGCCCAAAATTTATAATTCATTAGATAATCAAATAAACATTTAATCTGGAGTAGTCTGGAATCTCTACAGATGCAGCTGGATTTGCACTAGTGACCCCAAGGTGGAAATATCTACAACCAGAATCATTATTCTGGGTGAATCTGTGTGAATTTCCACTAGCATTGCTGCTAATTTTATTTAGCCAGGTATATTTGCTACAATGAGGGCTTAATGGGGAAAAAAAAAAAAGAAAGTTACTGGTTGCTGAAACAAAGGGTTAGTTATTGGATAACTGAAATATTTCTAAAACATGGCTAATCACATTTTACTGATAGTTATAATATCCTCTGTCTGCTTCTCTGTTTCCAGAATATATAACTAAGCTGGGCACTGACACTAATATTAATTAATATCTTGTTCATTCTTAATACAGCAACATTTTTATATGGCCATAAGTCATTTAAAAAAAACAAACCAAAACCACCAGCAGTAACTGTAAATTCTACATTGAAAAAGTTTGTCCTGTGGAGCACTGAGGCACCTGTAGGTACAGCTGCTTGTATTACACCAGGCAAATCATATGATAGACTAGACAAGAGTAGACTAGACTACAATAGACTAGACTACAATAGACTAGAGTAGACTGGACTAGACTAGACTAGACTAGACTAGACTAGACTAGACTAGACTAGACTAGACTAGAATAGAATAGAATAGAATAGAATAGAATAGAATAGAATAGAATAGAATAGAATAGAATAGAATAGAAAGGGAAGGATTTAGCTCACTTGGCTCTGGGTGACTAAAAGTTACAGGTGTAAATCTGAAGCGATCACATGGACTTCTGGCACAGCACCTGGAAGACAGTGGATACATGTAGATGCTTCCTCTGACCTATCTCAAATGCTTGTCTTGAGATGAGTAGAGTCACTGGAGGAGATTGTTGTTTTATGAAAGTCATTTGGCTGCCTTGACTTGGATGACTGATTTCCATATGCAGTAAAATGGGGAGGAAAAAAAAAAGATATTACAGAATAAAAATTAACCAACTAAACTGTCATCTGGAGAGTTGCTTTGCTGAAAATATTATCTTTGGATTTAATTAAACATGCTAGCTGTGGCTGGTTTCAGTTTGATGATGTACTCTGCTCTAACCTTCACTGCAACTGAACTGAGGAGTAATGTTTGAACTGCTCTCAGCATCATACAGAAAGCCTAATGTTAAATCTCATGCAGTGTAGTTGGTGATCCTTCCTTGGAAAATTTCATTTCACCTCTCTGCTCCTCCAGAATCACTAGAATTTTTATTTCACTTCAGATGAAGACTGGAGAGAAAGATCCTGCTCAAAATCTCTTCACAAGAAGGAAAGCCAACATACTAGATCCTGAGTTTCCTCTGATTTAGTACTTAAGGATTTACAGTGGCTTTCTAAATATTGATTTATTTTCATCTTCAACATTTATTTGTTTGATATCCTTCACTTCCATTTTCACTGGAATCTGTAACTTCCACGTTGCCACTGTTGTATATTATGCTTTTTCCCAGTTCCTTCCCAGTTCTTACTCCAGAGACTATCACTTTAGAAGCATTTTTAGCCTTCTAAGGCATCCTTGCAAAGAAAAAGAAAAAGGAAAAGTATGTCAAGCTGTGATATTGCATTTCAGTATGACCTATCAAGACCTAGAGATGGCCCCAACATAGTGATCTGTGCTCCCAGCTGGAATGTTTTCTCAGTTTTGTTCTTCTTTTCCTTTTTTTCCAGTCAGAGGTGATACTGCCTGGCAGTGGAAATCTACAGAAGCCAGATCTATGCCTTTCTTTATTTGACCTGCACAGCTGAGATATTCTGGAAACTATAAAGCCACATTACTCAAACAGACCTTTGAAAGAAACCCAATAGCCAGATTAGAAGTGAGCTTATTTTTAGATCTTTGATTTGCAGTGAAAAAAACTAATATAAATGATAATAGGCAGATTCTGAGCTTTGTCATATGCTCCACTTTGAGAAAATACTTTCATTCACAAATCTAGATAATAAATATGGTTAACTCTCACTGCATCTTCCAGCCATTCAGAATGCTTATCTAATGCCCAGTCGAGGACACAACCTACTACAGCCAGAAAAGCACTACTGCAAAGCATGAGTTACTATGTAAGACAGAAAAAAATCTACATCATTTTTACCCAAGACATAAAGTGCATCTTATCTTGATACCAGGCTTAAGGAGTCCAAATTAGAATCTAGTAGAAGGATAAATGTATCCAGGTATTATAAAATTTAAGAGAGAATTATATCCTATGCACATATTTGTGAACCAAAGTGTTCAGCTTGCTGCTGCTTTGGACTTCGGTGCTCAGCCAACAAACTTTATTGTCTCTAAGAACCATTGAAAATATTCTGTTACAGACCCCTTTAAAAACACTGGGAGATACTCAAGTATTTTGTGGTAGAACACCAAGCCTCATATATTCCGCACCAACAATATCAAGGATGGGCAATGGGATTTATGGCTGCAGGGTTAACTGGATATGGGAAGCAATCTGTAGCTTTTTTATCCTATCTGAGTTTAGATATTATCCCTAATCAGAGTATAACTTAATGAGTGAGGAAAGGATACAACATGTTCATATGCTGAAAGCCCTTCTGTGACATTCCTGGGGAAACACTCCTGGTAAAGACTTTAAGTGGTGACTAAATACCACTGTGAAAGTAGAACCTAACTCTTAAGCTGAGTAAAAAGACAGCTAAAGTCATTGTCTTCCTAAAGTGAAAGCTATTGAAAATATTTGCAAGTTACAGTTTCTATTACTTTGGGTTCTATATTGATTATTAATTTTTTATTACAGAGATAGATAAATAGAAAGAAAAAGTGATTGTTAAAGATCAGAGAATTTCTAAGATGTGTCTGGAGGATTATGTATTTATTTTCTACTGAAGTAGAAGATTTCTTTGCTACCAGCTGAAATTAAGGTCAGCATTGCAGCAGATTAAAATTGGAAATTGCATTTGCCTGTCAAATAGGCAAGGCAAAAGATCAATGCAAAGGTCTAGATCACTCTTCAAGTGTATCTCACCCCTGGTGGGTATTTCAACATCCTGCATGAAAATCAAGGGAAGAAAAACATCAGAATGAAGAAGCATTCTCTGAAAAATAGACATGACCCCATCCCATAGCGTTTTCATCACGAGAATAATAATGAGCCACTTAATTAATCTTTGAAACAACCTGGGCTCTGTGCATACCTTAGCTTTATCCTTTACTTTATGTAAGATCCCATGTAGCATTCAGAAGTAAGTTCACTGCAAAGGTGTTTGATTTTTTCTTTTTCTTTTATTTTTTAATCTATATACCAGGTAAAGGTTATGGCACCTTTTAAAGCTGTCTGCACATGTGTTATTCTTGCTTAGCCTTTAGCAAGTCCTAGAAAGAATTGTGACCAAAAAAAAAAAAGGCATAAAAATAATGAGTCATGCCAATGACCAAGATAATAGTGCGTACTAGATAACAAGTCCTTTCCTGCTGGTTTTCATCTCTAGGCTTTCCACAGGCAGTAAAGCCATCAAATTACTCCAGCTTTTCCAACTTGAGGAGGACAAGCTGTAATTAAGCATGCTTGCTCGGTCACAGCATCACAAAGTCTATCTGCAATGCAGAGGGAAACAGGAGGAAAATATTGCCATCAGAGATCAGTGACTGTATCTATATTACCAATCAAGTGCTTATGGCTTCATAGATGCTTTTTTTAACAGGAAAAGGACATTTTATGGCCTTTCTCACCAAATTATGGGGAGGTAATTTTCTGTGTCTCTGGTGCTCAAACATAAAACATGAGCAAGAGCATTTCAGCTAAAGATCAAGTCCTTTGCAAGGTAACAGCGTTCAGCGGCCAGAGGAAAGCTATAACATAGCTCAAGACCTTTTTCAATGTGATCTGAAAGCTAATTTGGCCTTGGAAAATAAAAAGAATCATGCTTTTCTGGAAAGTATGCAAGCAGTGGAGTGTGAAGTGTGCTACTGAGTAGTTTGGAGCACGCTTGGACAGCCAAAGATAATACACTGAAGTATCACTGTAGGTGCAACAAGGGCAGATGCTTCAAACTTTAATAGTTGTCTTCATTCTGTTTGCATCTCTCCTGACTCAAAAGCCTTAGAAAGGAATTTCAGTTGATTGTGAGATTTTAGATGTGATTCTTGCAAACAACAGCTTTAATATGCTTTCTTCTCTATGAGTTATTTCATAAGTGATAATCTCTACTAACCAACCTATCTAATTCTCTGTGTTTCCTTTTGGGAAAAAAAAAAAAAAGAAAAGAAAAAAGAAAAGAAGAAAAGAAGCTCTTTGGAGCCTATGAGACCCTTCAGTAGTATTTGTATTGATCTTGCACTCTGATGGATGTTCCTGTGACAGCCAGCCTCTTAGGAAGGATACACATAATATTTAGATGATGCCTAGCAGTTGCTATGGTGACCTCAGTCCACTGCTTGTTTCATAGACTTTGATAGGAAAGAGGAAGAAAAGAAGAAAGCCATAATTTAGATGTTATTTTTCATACCTGTACTTCAGTCCTGATTCACCCAGCCCTATGTGCTCTGGCCTTTATATTCTCTATATGGGTCCTCACTGATGTTCTCATGTGAGCTCCAGGTATTATTCACTGGGACTTCTTTTCTCTATATCATGAAACCATGTGCCCTGAAAACAGTGTAGGATATTAGAAGCAAAAACCTGTACATCAGTTCCATCACTGCCTTTTCACAAACCACTGAGTAACAAAGATGAGGAAGCCAGTTCATCTCATCCTATGGTAGATACTTAAAACAGATCACTCTCTGGAAGTGCCAGCATCTTTGCCCTTTGTGGGAGGAAACTTGAAAGACAGGTGAACATGACTTCAGGTGTGTAAATTAGACAGGATGAATTGGCTCCACAGGATCAGTTTCTCAGATGTCTTTAAGTACCAATTCTTATTCAGACTTCTTCCTAATGTCTAATTTATATCTACTCTTCTCTAATTTTAAACCATTGCCCTTTGTCCTGTTGCTACAGGCATTTGTAAACAGTCCCTCTGCAGCTTGCTTGTAGGTCTGCTTTATGTACTGGAAGGGTTCTATAAGCTTTCCGCAGAGCCTTCTCTTCTTTAGGCTAAACAACCCCAATTCTCTCAGCCTGTCTTGATAGGAATGGTGCTCCAGCCCTCTGATCATCTTGGTGGCTTTCTCTGGACCCCCTCCATCAGGTTGATGTCCTTGTGCTGTGGGTCCCAGACCAGTAATCCAGATGAGGTCTCACCAGCATAGAGCGGCAGAATCACCTCTCCCGGTGAAGGAATCAGGATGGTCACACTGTGTGTGTGTGTGTGTGTGTGTGTGATCATGTGTGCTTGGGTACAGGATTGGGCAGAGAGCTTTAGAAGCAGTGGGCAGAGTGTGAAAGTGGTATGTGTGTGAGGAGCTCAGAAAGGTCCAGAAAAGCTGCTAAGTAGACTGCTGCTTCTGAATGCAGCTTTGCCAGCCGGCTGAACAGATTGCTGGAGCATCAGAGCAGCATGCAGCTACAGGGAAGCGAGAGAGCAGGCACAGCGTGGGGGATGCTGTGGAGTTGGGCATCAGAGCTCCCTCATTTATTTTGTATTTATAAATTAAATCTTAAGCTTCTAATCAGTGCTGTATAAAACAGGGGGGGGAAATTGTATTTCTGCCTAACCAGCTCATTATCCACATAGCTGGACAGCAGGATAACAAGTGATTGGAGCAAATCTCCATCACCTTTCTCTGCCCCAGTCTCCAATCTTGCTGAAGGGACAGAATTAGCATGCAATAAAAAACAGTGTGAGCTTTGCACATTCACCTCAAAATTGTCTAAATCGAGCCTTTTGGAGGATTACCTGTGAGGCCTAGTCCTCCAACCCATAATACTGAGATGGGAACAAGAGGAATAAAGGAAAACTCTTGGCAAGCTATTCAGGATAGTTTTGGAAGCCTTTCAGTCCTCCCCTCCACACACACTAATAAAGGGCAAATGCTGGAACAAAAGGGTTAAATGCAAGTTGTGCTCAGATAAACAAATCTGTGGGAGATAAAGCAGTTGCCCTGCCAGCTGACACTGAAAGCAGCCAGCACAAATTTGGCATGCAGGAGAAGATCTAAAAGGCTGCACTGAGCTCTGAGGCTGATCACAGAAGGGCTGTTTCTTGGCTTTAGCTTTGCCAATCCTGCTCACTGTAAATCAGAAGCAACAATTGCTTGCATCAAATTTCTCATCAGCTGGAGGATAGTGAGGGGGTGGTTATGTTTTCTGGGATTCAGTAGATGAAACCCAAAGAATAAAGTGTGATAAACATGCAAGGCAAAGGCATGACAGATTGGGTCTCTGCCTTTAGCTCTATGGGAAGACCCTTGCAAGCCTTTTGAATTGTTTTTTCTTCCCATCTTTTACCTTATCATGTATAAAATAGAAACAGGCAATATTTGCTGTGTTTCATTTCTCTGGTCTTTGGAACTGGCAATTGAACATTCTGATGGATCTTCTCAAAGGTGTGTAGTAGTACTAGAAATAGCACCTAATTAATAGTGGCAATTAAAGCACTAATAAAAGATTTGCTGTACTTCTCATTTACCTGTTCAGCCTGGTCAAATAGTGAATAACACTTTCTGTCAATACACTGGATAAACTATCCTTTGTCAAGGATAACATTAGCTTCCTCTGGAGTTTATTGACTAATGTGAGCAATTATTGATTTAATAGATGGTATACTAAGACACTCTTTAATAGCTGCTGTTTGCCCTACCTTCCCATAGCTTGGGCTGTGCTGTTATTTAACTAGATGTTAATGAGGTGCCAAAGTCACTGTCTACATTTTGCACATCTCCAGGGCCAATCTATAGCAGTTGCTCTATCACCCAGTGATCCCTCTCCAGCTGGGAAGGGAGATTGGGTGAAGGTGAGGAAGAAGCTGTGGGTTGAAATGAAAAATGGGTTTAATGATGCCAATATAATAAATATAATAAAATAAATACATAAATAAACAATTAATTAAATAAAGCTATGCCAATATAAAGTATACAAAGTTATGCTCAGCCCAGCAAGTATATGATAGTCACCATGAACAGGAAAGAAGTCCTCGGGGAGGAGAATGTCAGTCAAGTGTTTACAGGGATGGCAAGAAGCAGCATGAGGAGGAGCCCAGGCAGGAAGTCTCTAATCCTCACAAACTTCCCCCTTTATTCTGAGTGTAACATTTGTGGTCTGGGATGCACCTGCAGCCAGCTCAACTCTTCTGTCTTGGCTGACTCCAAACTGCTAACAGCCTGCAGACTGTGGGTGGCCTCTGATTCTGTCAGTGAAAACCAGGATGGCCATATAATCCTTGAATTACAATCCTGGCGAATGGGTTTCTAGTCAAAATGCAGATGAAAAGCATCTTTTATTTATTCTTCATTTCTGGAAGTGCAATATATTTCACCCAGCCTATTACAGAATCATCCTGATGGGTGTTCTCTTCTTCATTTGGGACATTTAATGCACCAGTTTCTTACTGTAACATGTCAGGAGCTTCTGCCTTCTACCTACGTAATATTGTTCTGGTCTTCCTCCAACAGTAACTCTGGAAAGTTTGCAATATCATGACTGATAAGCTAAACCTGGTTTTGTGAATTTTTCTTGCAGCTTCTTCCCCTGCTTCACCATAAGGATGCCTAGACACTGGAACAGGTTCCAGGTTGCCACTGGAACAGATGGGGTGGAAACCCCATCTCTGGAAGTTTATAAGGCCAGGCTGAATGTGGCTCTGGGCAACCTGATCTAGTGAAAAGTGCCCATGGCAGAGGGGTTGGAACTAGATGACCCTTGACATCTCTTCCAGCCCTGACAATTTTTTGATTATATAAATCTCTGGTTTATTGTAGGGTACAGTCTACTCTGTGAGGAATTGGTTACATTATGTGTTACTGATTTGAATGGCAGCAGGTTATGAGAGACACTATTAAAGACAGTGATAAAGGAGTAGTGGCTTGGCTTTGATCCTCTAATTGCCTAACAAAACCACAGATAAAAATTCCACAAGGGATACCCTAAAGTTGTTATTCTGAGTCCAGAATCTATGAACATAAACATCTATATCTGAGCTATATCACTGTTACTAAACCTGGGCTTGGGTAAACTCAAGAAAGAATTTGGTCCGTTCAAAACTATTCTGCAGAGGTATCCCTGTTACTCTGCCAAGAATCTGGAGCATAAACGTAATGCTTCTGCAGCATCTGGTCATTTACTCTCATGCAGTAGGCTGAACGATCTTTGCTGAAAATTGTTATCTCAGAGCATTGGCAACTTCTTTTTGGAATTATGTATCAAATATTTACAAGCATCTGAGAATCCTCATATGTGAAAACTTAAAGGAGCTGAAGCTGGACAGAGAAGCCACAAGACCGAGTGTGTTCTTATCCTGGCTTTCAGTATTAACCCTCCAAAGCTACTAGTCTGTTGAAAGTGTAGGTTTGGTGTTGAATATACCTATTCAAAGCCACAGTACAGCTCACCCAATGCTTCATTTTGGTTTTCTAGATGCCTATCATCATCCTCACAGTAAATCCATTGACTTAGAATCATAGAATCATTTAAGTTGGTAAAAGCAGTAAGATCATTGGGATTAATGAGAAACTAACACTGCCAAGTCCACTACCAAACCATGACCATAAGTACCACATCTTTTAAATCCCTCCAGGGATGGTGACACCTTTTCCCTGGGCAGCCTGTTCCAGGGCTTGATAACCCTTTCAGTGAAGTAAATTTTCCTAATGTCAAACCTAAGCCTTCTCTGATACAACTTGAGGCCATTTCCTCTTGGCCTTTCTTAGAAGGTCAGAAAACACATCTGATTTATTTTAGATGAAGATGAGAAAGATAAATCATTGAATTTAAAATTGTTACAGGATAAAGATTTTAAAAGTATCTAAAATACAAACCAAATTTTATGTTATACTGAATTCACTCCCTGTAGTATTTTGTTTCCTTATATCCCTTTCTCCTGTCCCATGGAAGGATACAGAACTAAGCTAATTTAAAAATTTAACCTGCCGTGGTGCCCATTGAAGGCTGGAAAGCTTTTTTCACTGGTGGGTGGGCAGCTGGCAGAGCTATTTACGCCAGTTTTGTCAGGCTCTTCTGTGTGCATGATGCAGCAGCACCACTCGGTGGCTTGAAGCAGCTTCACTTGAAGCATCCCACAACACAACTTGAGCCAAAATCTATTGACTCGGGAAAATCTGGTTTCACTGTCATTCAGGTCATTTAGTAGGATAGGTGAGAGATTGGGAAGGACAAAATAAAGGCAAATTACATTTTTTAATACTAATCCAATGCTTTATAAGTCCCACTGTAACATTCTGTAATTTTAGTATAGAAATCAGCATGGATTTTAGCACAGTATTTTGGAAGTATGTGAGTTTTTCCTGCTTCAGAATCCTCCCTTCCTTCTAAGAAAAAAAAAAAAAAAAAAACCAAATTAAAACCAAACCAACAACAGAAAAGAAACAACAAACAAATTAAACCAAACACTCCCCTCCCAAAAAAACCCCCAACACAATAACAATAAAAACAAACAAAAAAACCACATGAAAATAAATCTCATCTCTTTTTCATGTCCTTCTGAGAATTTGATAAAACAACATGATAAACAGAGATTTAACAATACAGTGCAATCAATCATCTCCTGAGAAACCATTTTCAGCCATAAATACATAGAGTTAATCTTGAAAAAGGGATTTCAACATAATTGTATGGCATTTCTTATCTGGGCTTTGCTGCATCCACTCCTCTTATGCGAAAGAAAGTATCATCAAAATCAAATAGCAAAGAATTATCAAAATCAAACTAATTATTTTTATTCTTCTCATTGCAGGTTGGGAAGTAGATAACTTGGGGCAAACACATGCAGGTAAGAACCAGCTGTGCTGCCTAGCTCCTGTTCACCTGTGTTCTCCAGAGCTATATGCAGAGCACATGAAAATATATTATTGAAAAGTGATTTGTCTATCAAAGGCATGATAATGAATGCATGTAGTTTGTTGTAACATGCTGATAAAAAGTAAAAGTCTGTTAAGTTTTGAGAAATAGGTTGAGAGTGGTTCTCCTGCCCCTCTATTCTGTCACGGTGAGGCTGCAACCGTGTCCAGTTCTGGGTACCCAGTTCAAGAGGGGCATAGAACTGCTTGAGAGAGTCCAGTACATGGTGATGAAGCGAATGGAACATCTCTCTTATGAGGGGAGATTGAGGGAGCTGGGGCTCTTTAGCTTGGAAAAGAGGAGACTGAGAGGCAACCTCATTGATGTTTATAAATATGCGCAAGGGTGTGTGCCAGGAGGATGGGGCCAGGCTCTGCTCGATGATGCCCAATGACAGGACAAGGGGCACTGGTGGAAGCTGAGGCATAGGAAGTTTTATGTAAACATCAGGAGGAATTTTTTTTCACTGCGAGTGTGACAGAACCCTGGAGTGGGGTTGTGGAGTCTCCCTCTCTGGAAATATACAAAACCTATCTGGATGCATTCCTCTGTGATCTGGTATAGGTGATCCTGCTCTGGCAGAGGGGGTTGGACTGGATGGGCATTTGAGGTCCCTTCCAGCCCCCGACACTCTGTGATTCTGTGTAATTAGTGTGACCTAACCTAATCCCACAAAACTGGACCTAAAAGGAATTAATTGTTGTTTTTTTCTACTGATTGATAGAACTTTTTTTTTCCATGAATGCTGTGAAAACTGACCATACTGAAATTTCTATGGATTAGGAATATACATTTCTAAAGACATAATATCTGACCTTTACATTTTTACAACAAAACTGGTCTTAGTTAATTTGCAGGTGTTTTTAGTTGTGTGCTCACTGCTTGCAGTAGCAATTTTTAAATTTTATTGGTTCAGTTTTGATTTAAACTCACAAGTAAAACTCTATTTACTTCCTGAGAAGACAGAATCAAGTATTTATTGCCTTTGGGCCTGATCCAAACAAATAAAAATCAATTGGATTCTATTCACTAATTTCCACGGAGACCACTTTGGGTCCCAATAGAAAACACAATCAAAAACCGTTTCATACCAAATTTTCACTCTTATAGGTGATTATGACCTGCTGGAAAGCACAGCCCAGTCTCCCCTAGGTAAGTAACAGAACCTCTTCTTATTTTAATTCTGTTGAAAAGAACGATCCAAGCTTTTCCTCCTGACTTTCAGGTATTATTTCCTGATCAGTTTTAATTCCAGTGACACATTTTTCTGGCGCATTACTTTTTAGTGGTATTATGAAAATTTATTCCTCCACTATTAAGCCTTGCAACCTAGCAAGAATGTTATTATAAATTATATCTACCTGCTTCACATTGATTCCTAAATGGTGTTAAGGAAAGTCAACCCCATGATTCAGTGGTTATCTTCCATGGAAAACTAGAATGAATGTGCAAGAGTAATTTACCAAAATTTGCCAAGTAATGCAATGTTCTTAAATGAGTGCTGTGATTTAACAGATATATTCTGCTGCATGAATAGAAAACAGATTCTCTAAAAATAAGGTCACTGCTACTGTTACGAGCTACTTGACTAAACTGCTCTAAGAATGCAAAGCAGCACAACATTAATGAAAGGGAAAAGAAAAAAAAAACAACAAAACCAAACCACAAAACCAAACTAAAATGACAACAAAACAAAACCTTGGAGATTTCCATCAGTTTTTGTCAAGGTGCAGCTCGAATTCCAAAAACTATATAGCAGTTAGATAAACTGCTCTGTTGTGTTGGAGAGGAATAAGCGCAGTCAGCAGCCCAGCTCTAGTGTTTTCAACCAGGTCACTGAGCTCTGGAAAGAACAATGATGCTTAAAAACGGCACTATGAGGACCATCCTACCATAGAGAGCTTCAGTAACAAAGTGAGTGTCAAGAGACACTATCTCTTCTACCAGCTCTTGCTTCTCCATACAGCTTTGAGTCTTTTGACTGAGTCAGTGAAATCCATTAAGGAGGTAGTCTTTATATGAGTTAGAGTGAAAAAAGAGAAAAAGAGAGTTGAAGTTTTTATCTGAGTGGTTTTGAGACTCCACGCAAACACTTGCTTCAGAGTAAGGTTAGAAATCAGAACTGGATTAACAGGGAGATGGACATTAGATGCTCTGAAACAAGTTTGAAATTGTCATCTGAAGCCACACCTGGTCAGCTGGAGATGTAGCTAAATATATTTGCTGTGAAAACAAACGGCTTCCCACTCCATCTTTTCTTTGCTTTCCTACAGACCCTTCTCAGAAAATCACTCTCAGATTAGAGCCTAGACCTGAAGATAGAGTGTGATATAAGTTATCTCACTATAGCAGAATTTCCTCATCACAGTCGTATAATGACTATGGATAGCAAGATATATAGTGTTCCTAGTAGCACTGTGGGGTTTTCTTTGGTCATGTACCAGAGCTTTGCTTCAGCAGTGTCACATTCCCAACTATGCTTTTCACAGGGGATATCAGCAGAAACTGCACTGAAGATGGCTGGTCTGAACCTTTTCCTCATTATTATGATGCCTGCGGCTTTGATGAAAATGAAACAGAGTCTGATAACCAGGTGGGAATTAATCTTATAATTAAAAACAAATGAAGGAGGGGGGAGCAGAAGGCTGCTTTTTGTCCAGCCTCTGGTCATGTTCTGATTTGATGGTAATTAGAATGAAACAATCAGGTATTTATGGGCATAAAAATGTGACAAGAGAATTTGAGATTTAAATCCTTCCTAGCCCTGTACTGCATGTTTCCAGAATATGAGTGGTTACAGTTCATGCATCTTGTAACTGCTAGAAGCATAAATTAGCCCCTAGTTCTTCCCTTGTTGAATAAGGAATGCAATAGCCAACTCCTTTCTTTCTACAGAATATATACACAATGGTCAAAGAAATATAGAGAGCCTTTCTAGCTTGTGGACAAATAAGCCTCACGGTGTGCAGACTCAAGGGCATGTCAGACACAGCAATTCTGTAACATACAGTGAGATCTCAGGGGAACCAAGAGATGAAAACAGCCAGGCTTGAGTTCAAGAAACAAATCCTGCCTGTGATCCCCCTGCACGCTGACAGGGTAAAGAAGATGTGCCCATAGATGAAGTGCTTAACCATGTGTTGCTTGCCTCCCAAGGATTACTACTATCTCTCTGTGAAGGCTCTGTACACAGTGGGATACAGCACTTCTCTTGTTTCCCTCACCACTGCCATGGTTATCCTGTGTCGTTTCAGGTAAGCCAGGACACAAACAGTGAGCTGCACAGTAAGCCAGGACACAAACAGTTCTTTCAGTGAAAGAAATTTGAGCTCATCTGCCCCGATGTTTAAACCTTTATGTCACCAGATGTAGAATAAGACAACTCATGAACAGTGCTGTTCCCCCAGCTTTGACACACTCCAGTAGCCACATTTCGACAGGCTGTAAATGCAGCTGTAGAAGTTGTAGGTCTGTTTTATATGATTACAGAAGCTGCTCTGGACTAGGTCTGTTTTACACTTTTAAAGGAAAATCTCCAAATGCTTGGTGAGTTTTAGGGTCAGTTCTATCCACTGTCCTGGCTTTCAGATGTTACTCTTCTCTGAACCAAGATATTCTGACCACATGTGTAAATGGTCCTAGTGTGCTACTTCCACCAAAGAAAAGGTTTTGGTAGGTTTTTTTTTCCTTCTTTCTCCCCTCTTCTTTTCCTCTCCCTTGCTCTCTCCTCTCCAGGAAGCTTCACTGCACACGAAATTTTATCCACATGAACCTCTTTGTATCATTCATCCTCCGTGCAATATCTGTCTTCATTAAAGATGGGGTTCTTTATGCTGAACAAGATGGCAACCACTGCTTTATCTCAACGGTAAGTTAAACCAAAGGCTTTTCCTATATTTCTTTCAGCATGAAATAACAAAAAACAACAACAAAAAAATCACAAGGCAGGCAGCGGTCTGTTGAGCGCCATAGGCTGAGGAGATATTGGGAGAGAGGATAATTGGTGGTAAACTTTTCTTCCCGTTCACAACAAAACTGGATACTATGATTTCATGATGTCATCCAGTAGTCTGTCTTTCAGGACAAACCTACTGGTTTAGATTTTAGGTTGTTTCTCCCTTTCACAGATGTGCCTAGCGACAAATGAAACGGGAGCAAACACAAGCAGTTTGATTCATCTGAAGGTGTGATTATTCTCCAGAGCTTTATTTGTTCTGGGTGTCAGACAGAGTCATGTGCATAGAAGATGGCCATTTTTGATATGGAAGAAACCCCTGTTGGTCAGGCTTTCATAAAATCATTACTATTAGCCATGTGTTTGTCTCTGAAGTGCGTGGTTTCAGAGAGAGAATTGTGAAAGAGAACAGTTTCTTTCACTGATTCACTTTGTTACATATTATATGTAATTCTCAGTTCCTTTCATAATTAAGATAGTATTTGATTTGATAAATCAGCTCACTGTGTGTAATTATGATGGAATTATAGTGAGTTCCCAAACTGAGGTCTCATTTATCCATCCATTTAGGAGCTGAATTCCCTATGAGTCACTTCCCCAATGAATGTTCATCTGTGTAGTTTCTTATTCAAGCTTTTCTTTGTCACCAAAGTTAGTTTTTCCTTCTAATTCTTCCCCATGATAAAGATGAAACCATGTTAGATCTGCAGTCTGTTCATGCCAATCTTCTAATGATGGCTTCTTTGTTTTGAAAACTCTTTGTTTTGAAACACACAAAGAGTTAAAATCAGCCATCTAATGGTGAACACATCATCCAGAATCAACTGGTAGAGCTCCCATGAAGAAATTGACATTTGAATAGTTTAAATATTTTGGATGTAGATTCATCCCAGAGGCTGGAGTGCAACTTGGAACCAGTCAAAACTGTCAGTCTCCCACTGCCCCAAGCAGGAGGTTCCAGTTTATACACTGATACTGCTCCGAGCTGAAAAGTCACACATCTGTAGTCCTAATGATGTCTCACTGGGATACAGTACTGGAAAGACAATTGTGTCCTACTTTTACAGAGTCGTGGAAGAGTTTGGTTTCAACTTAGAGATTTTAGAATGTCTTTTTTTAAATTGTTTGTTTGGGGGTTTATTGTTTTGGGGTGGGTATTTTTGTTTGTATGTTTGGGTTTTTTCCCCCTCTTTTTTTTTTTTTCTGCTTCTTTCCCCCCCAGTGAAATGGAGCTTCCATCACTTCTCCCAGTAAATCATTCTACTTTCTTTACACTTCTTTTCATTTTATATCCCTGAGTGACAACACCTACAAATGGGGAGGAAGTCCAATTCTTCACTGTACACAGGAGGGTGTATCTTTTCTGAAACCATGCTTAGGGCTTTCTACTATCAACCTGCCATTCCACATCCTTCCTTAGGTTTCTCAGTAGGATTCCTTTCTTCTCTGTGCTTAATCCTTGGAAGGGGGTTTAAACCTAGCAATTAGTATACATTGCCAAGGTGAACTCCCACTAACATGAGACACTTTCAAGCTGTCTGCAGACGCTCCTCAACCACCTCCCACTGGTAAAATTGGCTACCTGCCCTTTCCATCTTTGCTCTTTAAGTGGCACCTCACATTCGTCTCATGCTTTTAAAACTTTACCATTAAAATGTATAATACTAGTCCCAGCTGTTTTCCTTTCCACTGAGAGCTTTGGAGAGGTTGAAAGCATTTTCTTTATCTGTTAAGTGGAAATAACATGAAAATAACTTTATTTTTCTTGATTCCCCGCAGGTGGAATGTAAAGCAGTGATGGTGTTTTTTCACTACTGTGTCATGTCCAACTACTTCTGGCTTTTTATTGAGGGATTGTACCTTTTCACTTTATTGGTAGAAACCTTTTTCCCAGAAAGGAGATATTTCTACTGGTACACTATTATTGGCTGGGGTACGTGACATTTCTTGACTAAAAAAATGCTCCTTAGTGTAAAAGATGATTCCACGAATGTTCTAATATTTCCACATATAGTTGCAAAGTAAAGTTTTAGTCATTGCCTAGAAGTGCCATTGCAGACCAAGCCATGTTGTGCTTGCTTGTCTGAACAGAGTTGATCTGCATTGTGGAGGACACAATGGTGTTGGTTGATTTTTTTTTTTTTTTTTTTTTTTTTTTTTTTTTTTTTTTTTGTTGATTAGGTTGGTTTTTTGGTTGGTTTGTTTATTTTACAATGCAATTTTTTCTCAGCTCCTACATACTTCAACTTGAATAACAGTTGTTCCTCAGACTTGGTAGGAGCAATTGGGACATTGCAAAATCTGAAGCACTTCCAGACTCTGAATGCAAGTGATGTAGGGCAAAACCAGCCCCTCAGCTCAGAGCTGTTGGGGAGGGAGTTAGTTGCATCGAAGCAGCAATAAGCATTTTCCTTATTTTGCAGCTCAGCATTTTGCACCATCTGGTTGTTTTTCTGTTTCTTAAAATGTGCTGAGCACATCAATGTCTTTATTTGATTGATAAGAACTACCTATGGCTGTGTTGATATAAGTAATTTTTTCCCTCTTAAATATGCAACATGCTGCTGGCCTCTCTGGATGGACTGTTGTCTTCCTGGGATCTCTCCTAATGCCTGCTTCTTACTCAGGGCAGAGATAAAGTCATCAGGAACAGCTCTCTTCCCCTTTGGGGCTTGTCTGTTTCCTCATGTTACACAGAAGCTGGTGGTGAAGATATATGCATATATCTTTTGATGTAAAGATCAGTAGTGTGAGTATATGTGTATTCACATAGCAGATGGTTCCAAACTCCAAGCTGATCCAGAATGTGGTTTTAAAACCCCCTATTTTTATGAAACGTTCTATTTCTGCCTTCTTGCCCACATTTCAGACTTGGAATACTATTTGTACCATCAAACTTTATACAGTGCAAATCAGTGTAAACTAGACAGCACCGGAGACTCATGTCTGAGATTTAAGCACTGTTTTTGTTCTGGTGCATCTGTTCAGAGCACAAAGATCTCAGCATTTTCTAGGTGTTCTCGTGTAAGAAAAGCAGGCTTCAATTTAAATTAAATACGCTTGATTTCTTCTCCTCCAAAAGCTGCAATGTTATTTTATTAATTTATTTATTTATTTAGCTTTCAAATATTTCTTTGTGCCCTTTCAGAGGAGGAGGGAGGGCCACAGCCATCATTGAGGTCTAACAGGGATTTATTTTTTTATTTCTAGTAGTGGGAATATGAAATCTGACAGAGGCTTATTTAAGTGGATTCAGTTGAATGACTAATTAATGTGACATCAACACAGCCTTGCAAAATGTATGAAACATAATTGCTCCTGTCAACTTGTGACAGTCTCGTTCACCGCTGCAAGCTGCGGTTATCAAGGACTTTGTTTTGTTTGCTTTTTAGCACTTTATTTTTTCCAGTGGTGCCTGAAGAGCTGTAGGCAGTTTCCTAGGCAAAGATTTCATTTGCCATAAAAGGCAGATCCAACTTACCCAGAGCTTTTTGCAGGACTATATTATTTCCTAAAATGTTTTCCACCCCAAAATCCTGCACTTTTAGCGTTTTCAGAAAGGGAAATAAATCCGTATTTCTCAGTAGATTGTTACTGGTTTGATTTAATTTTTGTTTTACATGCATTATTTAAAGAGTAAAAAAAAAATAATTGTCTGAAATAAGAATGAGATTTTTGTTCTGAATATTCTGGTTTGGGGCTTTGGGTTATTTCTGTTAAAGGATGAAGATGAAATATTCATGGGAGTAAAGGAAAACTATCCTCTACTGATTTGTTGTGGTTGACTAAGTAAAGCAAAATCAGTTATTTACACAATAACAGAGAAAATACAATATATGCTAATCATTTAAAACAAAACCACAGAAGGATAGAAAGAACACAATAATGCCATTACAGCTCAGCATCTGCCAGTCTGCAATTATTGCATAATTACAGTAACTCCTAGACACGGAAGCTGCTGGCACTGCTTTTATTCTGTGCAAACACTTGTACTGCTCATGAAACAAGATGCAGTGCAACAACTTGGTGCAATGATGACCCAAAGCAACTTCATTCTTTCCTGTTATCAGTTTTCCTTCTGTAATCCCACCATGGCTAACCTGTCCTCTGCCAGAGATGGAAGTTTCTAGAGTTCTGAATTTATGTAATGAATGGCACTGTTTTGTGCATAAGTGCCATTAGGAAATAAAATCTCAGAGGGGAGGTTGCAAAAAACTGCTCATTGCTGAGTACTAAATGTGTCTAGCATGCTAATGATAGCACCTTCTCCTCTTCCATAGGTACACCAACAATTTGTGTCACTGTCTGGGCAGTGCTGAGACTTCACTTTGATGATACTGGGTAGGTATAGCTGCATGGAAAACTATTTCACATGCATTCAGCATGAACACAGAGATGAAGGAGAACTATAGTGATTAGAGGACATGATTCACCTCTTCAATTTCTGGCACTGATCCTTGTGCACAAGTAATTTAGGCCCAGTGTTCAACCTGGAGTGCTTTCCTGTTTGGCTGCATAAAGAGCCCTAATTTGATGTTTATGTCCCTGTTGCACTGGTGAGTTCATAGAAGATGCAGACATCCCTCCTGTAACCATGTATATGACCCAGTGGCCCTTTGTTCCCTGCTCTGCCAAATTAGTGGCATCCAGGATATGATTTATCTCATTGTAAAAGAGCTGTCGGGTGAATCATACCTGAGATTGTCTTCTCTTCTCCAAATGATTATGATGGAAGGTGAATATGACGGGCTCAGCTGTAGAAACCTCTGCATATACTTCTGATGTGATGAGTGAATTCTGCACAAGGAGTTGCTAAGCTTTGATTTACAAAAGCAGTTAGGAGTGTAGCTTCCCCTTGGAGATCTAATGGGGGAGATAAGTAGAGGTGAAACAGAAATCAACATCCTCTCTTCTCTGTGGAAAAAAAAATTAGGAAATTGAAATATTACAGAAACAATTCCAGCAAATAGATTCCAACCAAATGATCCTTTACTTAAGGGAAAAATCCTGCAAATATCCTGCATCCTTTTTAAAATAACCAGAAATGAAAGGCTGCTCCCAGGGACAGTCCTGCACATCTTAATAGTCAGTAGATTGACCAGTCCGCTAGACCATGGACATGGATGTACACCTTGCAAATACAAACTTAGCAACGTTTTGTTTTGTTAGTTTGGGTTTGGGTTTGGTTTTTTTTTTTTTGGTTGGTTGGTTGGTTGGTTGTGGTTTTGGTTTTTGTTGTGTTTTTTTTTCATGCCAGGTGTGTCTGAAATTAGTGGAATGTTAGGAAAAGTACTGGGAATGAGTGAGACTGAAAAAAGATAATGTGTGAAACCCAGTGGTGATTCTTTGAAAACCTCGATCTGAGGGAAAGCTGTTGCTGTCTCCTTAGTGCCTGTAAATAGGTAAAGGGTGAGTGTTAGAAGGTTGAGGTGAGGCTCTTCTTGGGGGTGCCCAGTGGCAGGACAAGAGAAAGCGGACACAAACCAGAGCACAGGAGGTTCCATGCAAACATTAAAAAAAAAAAATTCTTCACGTTTAGTGTGGCAGAACACTGGAACAGGCTGTCCAGAGAGGCTGTGGGTCTCCATTTTTGGAGGCATTCCAAAACCACCTAGATGTGTTCCTGAGTGATTTACTCTAGGTGATCCTGATCTAGTAGGGAAATTAGACTAGATGATCTTCAGAGAGCCCTTTGAACCCCTATCATCCTGTGATTCTGTGATTCTGTGATTCTGTACCCAACTCCCACTGCAGAGAGACTTAGACCTAGGTTTTAATTCCACCTTACATTAGAAATCCAAAATTTGCACAAGACTCACAGTTTTGTCAGGTTTCTTTCATCCTTGTTCTTTCATGCTCTGTTTGGAAAGGACATAAAGCCCTTTCTCCACTGGGGATGCCAGTGCTTTGACCCAATGTTCTATTTTGACATTAAGACAAATTAAATCATTTGTTTCCATGCAGAACAAGCCAGAACCCCCTGTTGTGTCATTATTATGATTACACCATTGGTCCTAAATGCATTAATTTCTCTTAGGAGTCCAAACAGTCCTTGCATTTTATGGGTTGGGGGAATGTTTCACAGAAGCGAAAAAAAACCCACAAATATTCATTTCCTTTCTTTTAGTTAGAGGAGCTGTTTAACATGCAACACGTTCGGACAGATTTTGGATGAATGTCTCAGTGGTTGCTTTTCAAAAAGGAGCAAGTATTGTTCTGGGGGTGGGGGAGAAGCAAGCATGAGCCTGAAAACACTGGAGAAATTACTGAAGTGGGAAACCACAGTCACAGAGGCATGGATTAAAATACAGAGTCTGAATCTGAGCTTCCTCCTGCTTGCTCCTTATAAAACTGGCAATGCTGCCTTGACTTCAGCTCCTGATTCACATCCCTGTAAATGACAGGGTTTGTGGAGATAAATCCAACTGTCTCTTTAACCAGAGCTGTGCTGCTGAATTAAATGGAGTAGTTCCAGATATACACCAGAGATGTAATAGAGATGAGACTCGCATTTTCAAATGGAAGTCACATCTCCCCCAGCCCACTGGCTCCCTTCCTTTCATCCATCCTGAAACAGAGTCCTGTGTGTCTGACCTCTGCAGTAGTAATGGATCTGAAAGAAATTAGGGAGCCTGTTGACGTAGTTCAGCTTGTTGGCTGATATTACAGACTCTGCTCTTAGGTACTGGTTTTTTTGGGTTTGTTTTGGGTTTTGGCTGGTTTTTGGTGTTTTTTTTTTTTTTAATTCTTCTGGTCATGTTCCTCTGAGACAGAAGATGGTATTTATTCTACCACATCCATCCTAGAAACATCCCAGGAACTGGACCAAAAAATGTCCTTGAAAACACCTTTGTGTGAGATTTATCTGATTCATTGATGACATCTACAAGGTAGACCATTGGCAGATGAGCTTGGTGAGGACATAAGCTGAAGAAAAAGAATACGTCCAAGAGGAATGAGCATTTGTAGGGGATGATACAATAATCCAGTGTATATATTTAAAATATACCAGTGTAAGGGGGGAAAAAAAATACACAAATAAACCAAAAAACCCAAACAAACAGAAAAGCACAAATAACAACCCCCAAGTGTCTGCTTGTTCCAACCAGAGTTTGGAGTAAGTAGCTGTGCTATAGAAGTCTTCATTAAAGATGATTGGAACTAGAGCAGGCATATTCCCTCCCCAGTAGTTTCTCATTTCTGCATAGACAAAATGCCACACATTAACCACTGGTTTAGACATGGATTGATATTAGGATTTCTCCATCACTGGTCAACTCAATAAAATCTTTCAGTGTAGATTTGGTGTGCATCTTAGTGAGACTGAGCTCTTCCAATAGTGGGCAACTTTCAGAAGACCTCATGAAATTCATAAATATATACAAAGGATTACAAAAATAAGTGAGGATTTTAGATGCTTTTATTTTAGACATACAATTGCTGATAACTGAAAAGAGCCTGATTTCCAGACTGTGGGTGAGAAGGGGTTGCCTCTGGACATTTGTCCTCTTTCTAATACTTTAAATTGAGCATCACAGTGAGGTAGCTCAGAAGTATTCCTTTGCATTTGAAAAGCTCATCCATTTGTCCTCTGGATTTGAGGGATTTTCAGTTTCTAATCTTTGCAGATAGGAGCAAAAATGTGAGATTTTGTGCAAATTTGGCACCCCAGCTCTACATTTCCTCTCCTCTCACCATCTCTACTGCAAACATCCTCATTGTCGGTTTTGTGGGAACGCAGTAAAACATTGCACAGCTAAGTTCAACTGAAATTTCTAAAGCAGACATCACTCAGCCATTTGGGATTTCTCTCACATGCACAGACACTCTGCCTCCTCACACCTACACATGTATACACTTTAGTTTAAAGATTTTCACTTCTGCCTCTGATGCTACCAGGCCTCCACTTAAATGACAGAGAAGTTTCATTATGCTTTCAAGTTCAGCAGTACTTTATTCCTGTCTGCTCTTTCAAATTGTTCCTGGCATCTGACAAATGCACTGTGACAACCACTGCTGGGACTTTTGGCTGTTGTCCCAGTGGGAGGGAAATCCTTCTTCTCAGAACTGTAGGTACAAAGTAGACATATTTCTGCTGTTCTATGCTTTCCACAGGGAAGCAGGAAGGGAAGAAAGTGGAGACAAATTTTTAAAAACCATTTTTTAACTGACAATCAAAGTCTTTGTAAAACAAAATGGTGTAGCAAAGGCGATGTGGCAGAACCAAAAAGGACTTTTCATTTGGTTCCTAGCATTATGTATATGGGTCCTTTCTCTGCAAATTAGTGTCCAAATGCATCTATGTAGAAGAAGCTTCAGCAAAGTCCTTTGGTGAATCTAGAGGAAGATTTTAAATGCTGAGGTAGAAATGTCATCAATCTCCCACTCTATGCCTCCTTAAAAAACTGTTGTAAGTTTGTTAACTTGCTTCTTGTATCTTTTGTCTTTATCTTTCCTTGTCTTTCCCCATCCCATTTTTTTCATTAATGGCTGCAGCTGCTGGGACATGAATGACAACACTGCCTTGTGGTGGGTCATCAAAGGTCCTGTGGTTGGATCAATCATGGTAAGCAGCACTTGGAGAAAGTGCTTCCTCAACACCTCTTGGGGAAAATAACATGGAAATATCTCCAAATGGCTTTACACACTGTGCTGCATCACCTGTGTGGAACTAATGGACAGCTTGTCTGAATGCCCACACTTTGACATCCACCACACCAAGTAATTCCACTGTTAGAAAGAAGGTTTATTACAGGAGAGAAAAAGGGTGCAAAGCAAGCAGAGATTATGAAGACAATTTGTTACTCAATTGCTTAAACATAGAAAGCAAAGACACCAGCTTAAATACTCCACTGTTGAATTCTGGCATTACTCTAAAGCCAAATAATTAAAATAAACTCATTTTATTAACCTAACCTCCACCTTCTTAAAGATACATTTGCAATCACATGACTCTACAAAAAGAAGATGCTCAAGATGACACAAAAAACTAGAAGACTTGAAGGAGAACGTTAAACACCCACCCCACACACACACTTACTCCAGCCCTCTCAAAAATATTAAGTTGTCTCATCTTGGGATAGATGCAGTCAAGCAGTCTAAAGTAACACATCAGTCGAGCAGAGAGGAAGTAACACAACTTGGGTTTTTCAGAAAAGGAGAGACACTAAGTTGTGTCTAATGGATGGTACTGAACTGAGAAATGCTTTAGTTCAAAGAATGGGAGATAAAGAGTTCTTTCCAGTTACAATGTGCAGAGTTCTTTCTTTTTATTCTGTGCACTGGTTGATAATGAAAAAGGTTGAAACCTTTTTTCTTATATTTGTCTTATCTTGCTTGGGACTGAAGAAATTCTTCTTTTGGCTGCTGCAAGGGGGACATTTTTGCCTGGAAAAAAAAACAGCAATAAGACACTGGTAAACTTATCTCATTGCTCCTAACCTATGAAATTTCTCAGTTTGAAGAAGAATAAGGCAATGAAGACAGCAAATCACTGGGAAAGTCTCCTTCTCATAACTGAAAAAAAAAATTTAAAAATCAGTCATGTTTTCTTTCTTTCTTTTTTCTTTTTTTCTCCTAGATAAACTTTGTGCTTTTTATTGGCATAATTGTGATACTTGTGCAGAAACTCCAGTCCCCTGATATTGGAGGCAATGAATCCAGCATTTACTTGTAAGTACAAATAAAACAACAATCAGTTTAGATTTCTAACATACACATAGGAAAAAAAGACAAAGTATAAAAGACACTCCAGGAATTGGACCTGTGAAGAATCACAGGATCTATTTAATTTATTTGGTTCATTGTGAATTTATTTGTTTATTTATTTTTAATCCAAAAGGCACTAAAAGCTAATGCCAGCTTTCACTTTTCTTTATAAGGTCTAGGGGAAAAAAGAATCAAACAGAACCAAACAAAACAAAAGCCAGCAACATAATACAGGATTAAAATATAAGCCCCAAACCTCATTACAGGTCAGGCATCTGGAAATTAACATACTGACCAGGCATAGACATTATTACCCTCGTGGGACAGTCTGCTGGGCTTCATACGTTCCAGGCACATGGTACAAAGCTCATTGGGAGCAGTGAGATTTGGGGAAAGATTTCATTAACTCTGGACTGAATTACAATTTGGGAAGATCTCTTAAAATTGCTTATATTCATGCTTCTGGTAACCTTGAATGACTTCAACTTAAGCCAAAAATCTCCCCCACAGAACTAGAATTACTTAAAAATTCATAACAAATCCTGAATTTTTCCATCAGAAGTTTTAAAACTTTGTGATTTTGTGGGTTGGTTCTTTTTTTAAGCTGACATTTTTTTTTTTTTTTTTTTTTTCCCCTAAGTTTCAGTCTCATTAGAGGACAGGAAGTGTCCATTTGAAATGGTCACCATTCCCATTTTGACTACATGCAGTCATTATGCATACAAAAAATGATAATTAACTGGGATACATGGCAGCACATTTGTGTTTTCTTGGCTCTTCAGCCTGAACACCACCCACATTTGCTTGGTAACTTTTTGTGAGCTCGATTGATTTATATCACTCATCAACACAGGGTAAGACTATCACATACAACACTGAATTCCTGATGAAAAAAAAAAAAGACAAGTAGTACCGACCTTAAATTTAAAAAAAAATTTAAAATGTCAGGGGCATCCTTTCATAGCACTTTTATTAAAAATTATCCAGTGACCAGTGTCAGCCTAAGTAGCCACTCTCCCATTACCCATCTAAATGGCAGTTTTCAGGGAAAACTGTGTTCTCCAGCTGCCTATTTTTCTTCCCTTCCTTCTGATTGTCTTGTTTACATTTACATGAAATAGCAATATTTTGCACCTCACATTCTCATCTCTGTAGTCAGACATCCACTTGCTGAAAGTACTACTCTTGAAGTTGCCTCTAAAATGTGCTTCCACCAATAAAACCAATGCTTTAAATTTATTCCACAGGTGGCTATAACTCAGAATTAAAACTGAGGAGCAAGTGTAGTGCATAGGTTGAGTGGATGCATGGTTTGCCTAGGGCTTGCATGAAGTCTTCCCATGTATTTGCTGCTGGGAAGTAATCCACTGAGTTTAGATTGTAATTAGCACCCAAGATGTGCAGATATTCCTGATTACAACCTGCCTAGTGCATGCTCGGTGTCTGCTGCACATCTTCCACATATGAAGCGAAGCATGCCGTAGACTCCAGTGATTTAACTCGGTTATAAAACATCCCTGTTCATTTTTGATCAATATGGTGACTGGGTGTTACTGGTATTTTTTTCCTATGTGTATGGTTAGCCACCAAAGCCAAAAGAAAACATCATATTTTTTCTGTTTCATTCGCTGCCATTATTTTTCATATTTTTTTGCAGCTTTCTAAATGGGTGTGTATTAAATTGATCTTGCATTTATGTATATGTTTATGAAGTGGAGTGTTGTTTATCCAAACAGATTCAACGACAGAAAAGTGGCACAGAAATGATCAAAAGAAATTAAATTTGCGAGCCTATGCGGATATACACCAGACATAGCCAATACTCGTGCACACATACTCTGCAAAAAGAGCTGTCATAACAAAGGAAAAAGATAGATCATAGCATGGTTATGTCACCATATTGAAATCTCTGTGGCATTTAAAAGGCTGTGGTCCATGTGAAAGCATTTTCCATGTACGACTTTGCTGTTTCGAACCCTTCAACATCATTTCATTAAACTAAATCCTCCACTCAGATCTTTATTCCATGCCATATTCAAGTACTTTGTATTTAGTACATAAGACAGATTAGTTGTGGCTGAAGAAGAGCGTTCAGCTTGTTTCTGAAGGTAGTATCACTTGGTATCTGCAGCAGTGATTGAGATTTTTTTTCTAATGTCAGTCTTCCACTTCCTGGAATAACCTGTTAGCCAGGACTTCCATCATCAAAGTGAAAAATAAGACTCTGCAAAAACTTCCATAGTGACCTTCAGTAGGATTTATTTTCTTATCTGCATGCTACGTGTTTACACTCAGGTCCTTTTTTATCGTCATAAGGAAATTCTACCTCTGGTTCCATTTTACAGACACCATGGTCATGGTTCAAGGTCAGGGGCTCTGGGCAACTTCATCTAGTTCAACATGTCCCTGATGACTGCAGCGTTGTTGGGCTAGATGACCTTTAAAGGTCCCTTCCAACCTGAAGCATTCTATGATTCTATTGTTCTGCAAATCATTGAAGCCTATATTTGGCTTTAAAAGCCTAGAGGGAGTGCTTCAATTCAAAGATTAATTATAAATTGTTACCACTGTGCATATATTATTCAAAATTCCCACTACTAAAGTTAGCTGCAAGCTATGAAAGGAACACAAGAGAAGAATGCACTGCTGAGGAGCTAATGTTTAATAAATACAGTGTAGTCACTAAGACAAAGTTAAAATTCACTTCAAAAAATTCCAGCTACCATAAAAAAAAATGACAACTTCCTCTCTAAATAACCTGATGATCATTATGTGCAATAGTCATTGCCTTTAGGCTTGCAAAAAAAAAACCCAGGGAAATGTGTTAGCAATTTTCTGCTTTAGTGGTTAAAAACTTCCATTTTATCATTCATTGCCAGTTTCATGCCTTTTTCCCCCACGTTTTTCTCCCCCTCAAAGCTGCCTGCATGCTGCTCATCCCATTTCAGAATACACAGCTCAAAGCAGGTCAGATCCTGGCAGAAGAATAACCCCATCTTTCTTTTACTGATGTTTTACATAGAAACTCCTCCTTATGGCTGAAATGATTGGGGGCTAGATTCATCAAAAATATATAAGCAGCTGAGGTAGGAATTAAAAAGGAAATAGAAGGCACTTTTTTTTTTTTAATGTCCATTTTAATTTCATGATTGGTATTGTTTTCTTTTTTCGTTTTTTTTCCTCCCTGACAACTGTATGCAGCTTCATTCTTCCTCCTAGTAGTTGTCATAATCATGACTTACTTTTTAGTGTAAGGAGTGAACTGCCAAAGGGATAAAAGAAACCCCAAACAAAACAAAAAACATGACTTTTTTTTCCTGAGCCCTCTTCTGATTTAGCTTAACCTTGTATCAATCCTGAATTATTCCACCAAATTAAGCATCAAACCAAAGCAAGGCAAGTAATGCAAAAGCAACAGATTTTTACTTGAGTGTGAAGTACTAAGATCATCAGGTGCTGGAGAAGCATCAAATGGTATTAATTTTATGCTCAGTGCAGAAGTGCAGTCTTAATTCAGATGGGTATCTTGCCCCACCTGCTGAAAGAATTGCATAAACAATTGTAATCTGCCATGGCCATGGACATGACATACTTAATCCTACAGTACAAATTACAGTGTCTTATGTTTGTACCTGCATATTCCATCCAGTTAGGTTTTGCTTAAACTGTTTCCAGACAGAGAGCTCTGCCTGATTTTTAGCTTCACAGTGTGCAAATGTGGTGAAGAAGTAGGAGATTATTTCAGGATGCTGTTATGCTCTGTGCTGAAACCCAAGTAGCACCACACCAGGAGTTCACAAATCCAATGTACACTCACATTTCTGGGGACTGGAAACACATATTAGGTACTGAAAGGCTACTATAAGCCCACTATAGAGGCCTTCCAGTATCTGAAAGGGGTCTACAAGAAAGCTGGGGAGGGATTTTTTATGTCGGCTTGCAGTGATAGGACAAGAGGGAATGGATTTAAGCTGGAAGAGAGTGGATTAAGACTGAATATTATGAAAAAAATTTATTTCCAGTGAGGGTAGTGAGATACTGGAACAGGTTGCCCAGGGAAGTTGTGGATGCCTCATTCCTGGAAGGGTTCAAGGCCAGCTTGGACAGAGCCTTGAGCTACCCGGTCTAGTGAAAGGTGTCCCTGCCCCATGGTGCAGGAGTTGGAACTAGAATATATTTAAGGTCCCTTCCAACCCAAATGTTTCTATGATTGTGTGATTCTATGGTATTAACAGTCCACTGGTTCAGCACACAGTGTGTCACACCAGGCCCACACTATTTGCCGGGATTTTCATACCCAAATTCCTTGCCTGCAGTTTTAGTAACCAGATAGTGAATCGATTTGGCAATGCTTCACTGTTTTTCCCTTGAGAAATCTAACCAACGCTGTCAGAATTTTGGTCAAGTTGTTGACAGGCTATGTTCACCCTCCAGACAGAGAAAAAAAAAACCAAAAACACAGCCTGTAGTTATAGAAATGCCTACACAAAGCTTAATTCCATGCTATTCTTTTCATGAGCATTGTTACGTTGCTGAAAGAGTCATTACAGACAGAAATTATCCACCACCATAAACCACTGCAGTACTGAAGTAGGTGTGCATGGTACAAGTGCATGCTTGAATAGCCTTTAAGATTAAAAAAGCCCACACATTTCCATCAAGTCTTTGCTTACTCATTCATTTCAAGGGTCAAATACATTTAAGTGAAAAGACTTCTTTTATTTTAGTTGGGTTTTTTTTTTTTTTTACTCTTATTTCCACTTTATCATGACTAGTATAATTTGGGAAGGGGGAAGCTTGTTTCTGCTTTTGCTTTAACAGATTCTTCATAAATTGGGTATCACATGTTGAAAAGTCAATGAAATGAAAATACACCCCACATATATCTAGCTAATTCAGGTCTACGTCATTCCTTCAATCAGCATCTTGCTGGAAAGAAAGGAGAAACATGGCATATATCATAGGTAGGTATGATTTTACATATGGTGCAACCTAGAGGGTTAGGGCAGGAGAAGCAATGCTGTAACACAAATGTTTTGGTAAGCAACACTCCTCTGCAGTTCACCTACAAAGCCACTGGACATGCAGTGATTCATTTTGCTGCTGCTTTGTCTTGCTGCAAGTGCTCAGACTGCCAGCATTGAAAAGCATTGACAGGTTCTTCATACCAGAAAGTATGACTTTTGACAAGAAAATGGCAGATGTTTGATGAATGGTGTGTTCTTTATCATGGTACTTGGATTTCTTAACCCCAGCTACTAGCAATTGAGTGCTGGGATGCTCACTAACCAAACAACAAAATGAACTTATGTTCCTGGACCGTTTCTTTGATACCATAAGAAAATACAAGGGAAAAGATGATTTGGTGTCAGTGCATGATCAGCAAGGACCTAGACCTCATACCTAAGAAGTCCTAAGGAAGTAGATGTTTGCTATTTTGATTGATGTTAGTTCTTAATGGATTTATTTAATGCTCTAGTGAAAATATTCTCATTCACAGCTCTGTACTTGTAATTTACATTTCCCAACTCAAATTATTTTGGGTGTTGGTTTGGGGATGGTGCTATGGTTTCTGTTTCAGATTATTCTGGGGGTAAAGCGTTATTATTTTTGCCAAATGTCTCTAGGTAGGAATTGGAGAAAACTTGAGGGTACTCTGTAGGAATGTAAGATCATGCAGGCTATGTGCCACAACTAGAAATAACATCATTATGCAGGGCCTCATTTCTTTTTAGACACAGTAATTGAAAACCCTGTTGTGCTTTGATTACCTATCCATGGATTTACTGTGGTCTCAACTACTGTAAAACAGCATAGAACAGACTACTTAGTGTCTTCATTATGCTTCTGTGACCTGTTGTGACCTTATACAACAGCTGAAGATAAGATGCAGAAAGAGGGTCACTAAAAATCCACACAGCCCCAACCTCCACCAATGCTTGTGGCAAGTAGAGGAAAATGAATATACGCCTTTGTTTGTCAAATGCAGCTCCTCAACCCAAACTGGTTGTTCTACCCAATAATCCTCTTTCCCATTATTGCAGTGATGATGGGATCTGACCTAAAGCTATGTCCACCTTGAAAGTGGTTTTGCTATTTCATAGGCCACTTGCCGGAGGGAGATTTCAGAAGAGCAAGTCTATATTTTTTAAGGAAATTCCATCAATTTCCAGTGAAAGACAAATGTTTTATTGGAGCTTTGACAGGATCTGGGTTTGAAATAACATATTTCTTGAGGTTAAGAGCTCATCTGTGATGAATGTAAGGTTAAAAAGTGTTCTGCTTCTGTTATTTGGAAATTCTTGGGAGGTGGTCAGGGTGCAAGTCCATTGTGCCATGTCCTGCACAGGTGACATTTGCATTATGAAAGATCACTCCTGTTATTTCCCAGTTTGAAGTAGGAGTGCAAGTAGGGTGACTTTCTCATTAAATACTATCTGTGCACATTGCTGTAAAACATTTTTAGGGGCAACATTATGGTTTCGGTGGATATACAGAGAGAGGAGAGATCTAACACTGGTTGATGTGGTTGATGAGGTAGCTGACTGCTTTGAAACCTGTCTGAGTTTAGTGCTTAACAATTCTCTAGTGATGACTTGAAATTTCTGTTTGACTCCATGCTCTGTGGCAGCCTTAGAGAACAAAACCCTTTGTCCGTGGATTGTGCCCTAATTGAGCACAGCAAAGATTTTTATTTCCCTGACTGTTGCAAGAGAAAGCCACAAACTGAAAGAGTATGTTTGCATGAAGAGAAACCACTAATAGATTGCCCTTCTCTAGAAAGATCAAGGTAGTGTGCAGCTTAGTGAGTACAATGCTGTTATAGTCATCAGTGGGTTTCTCTTCATAAATAAAATGTCCCTTACCTTTTATTTTTTAAAAAGAAGCCAGAGTGCAAAGCCTGAATAGATCTGTATCCTAGAAGATTTAGGCACAAAAAAAAAAAAAAAACCCTCATAAAAAACAAATCTTGAAGTGTCTTTTGAATTTCCATTGAAATATCAGTGGGATGTAAATGGATATTTTACACCTAAATGACTTTCAAAGCCAATACCTTGAACATTGTGGTTTGATTGCCATAACTGATATGGAGCATCACTGCTAGCAGATGAAGACCCAAGCCAAAGTGATGTATAAATAGATGTTTGCATCTGTGCTTGTTCACCTGTATGAGTATAGAGCTTTGCTTAAACACGTATCTGAAATGCTATATATATATAAATTGTTCCAGCATTGCTTTTTTCAAAGGACCACAAACACTTCAGCAACATGCACAATATAAACCCTCTTATTTTACTGTCAAACTGTCAACACTGACCAAAATTAGCTATAATATTGTTGTGTTTGCCCCGCTTCCAAGTTTACTTGTTAGGAAATAAATAAGGCAGCCTTCCTAAAGAAAACGGGGCACAGGACTCAAATGTGTTCCTCAAATCACTGCATTGCATCAAAGTGAACAATCTAATTCTGATCTGTATTGATAAACTTCAGTTGTCATGGAGATCAGCAAGGCAGAGAACATCCAGTGCCCAAGGCCATGCATCTTCACAAATTACCCATAGATCTGGGTGCAGAGTTGTGTCCTTCAGCAGAGTAGCTTACTTACTAAGCAAGACAATGTGTTGGAGAGTCAGATAATTTTTCAGAAATCGAGATTATCTAAATTAGACCATTCTAGCTGGTTTCACTTTCTCTCCCACACTGCTCATTTCTTGTTTTGAATGCATCTTTAGCCTGAAAGGGATAGATTCAGAACTTTCATTGTCCTTAAATAATTTGGTGCCTTTGTTTCCTTAAATTGGTTAATTAGCATGAAGATAGACATGGAATGGAAGCAACTGATCATGCACTAGTTGTTGAGAGACTGTACACAATGGGGAATATTTCTGACATCTCTGATCTGAAACATGTTTTCAACTTACATCAAAGCTTGTTGCAAACCAGCATCCATGATCTTCCATTTACTATTTGCTTCCATTAACATTTTGACCTCCACCGTATGAGAACAAAAGTAGTTTTATTTCCCCTGTCTTTGTTTCTCCTTGCCATTGATTTCTTGTGTCTCACTTCAGCAGCTAGCATGCTTCTCATCCAGTTGTTTCAGTTCTACATCTGAAAAATTATTAGGATGTGCTTTGAGCCAGTTCATAGCCTGAGGTGTAAAAGGGACAAGAAAGAAGATGTGGTCACAGTGCAGAAGGTTTTTTGATATAGAAGTACAAACTTCTCTTGAGGCTCTTGTACCTAACACTGCATAAAAGGAACTGTGTTGTCCAAACTGGGTAATTGGTTAATTGCTCACGAACAAATTCTTCCTGCCTTGGAGAGTACAAGTAGACATTTAAAAGCCAGCAGGTTACAATGGTTTAATGTCAAATTAATCCTAAATGAAGATGGTTTGCAAAGATGCATGCTGCCTCAGGAGTGGTCCAATCCAAATTAGTGCATATGGTTCACACCATGGTCTTAGCACCTGTAGCATTACTGAGAGATTTCCAAACTGTAATTTCTCTTATTTCCAAAGAATACACTGGAGTTGTTCAGCTAATTATATACCTGTAAGCTCAGACATTTTCCACAAAGGCAGCATTCTCTTTTT
>VWZI01000780.1:1108965-1136648 GCA_013396835.1 Psilopogon haemacephalus | reverse complement strand
GGAAGGAAGGAAGGAAGGAAGGAAGGAAGGAAGGAAGGAAGGAAGGAAGGAAGGGAAGGAAGGGAGGGGAAGGGAAGTTTAAAAAAAGAGGGGAAGTGAATGAAACAAAGCTTCTTTCAATTCTGTATTCTGGAGATTTTGGATTATTTGACATTATATAATATTAGAGAGACGCTTCTAGCTAAATTAAGTAAAATGGCAGAAAAAAATGCTAACAACACTAAAATAAGAATGTTTTCCTGAGAAGTGCTCCATAAAGCTTTCTGTCACAAACCCATTGAGGGGTGGAAAGCAGCAGTTAATCCTAGATACCATTTTCCAAATCAAATCTGTCCATTTTAATAATTCTAGCAAATATCAAATACTGCCATATTAGTAGACTTGCTAGAAATCCTGCAATAGGAATTAAGCCCTGCCAAGTAAAACAAGGCATAAGCAGTAAAGGAAACATGGAGAGGGTTTTTTCATTTGTTTGTGTTATTTTCTGGGGTTTTTGTTGTTGTTGTTGTGGTTTTCTTTGTTGTTTTTTGTTTGGGGGGGGTTGGGGTTTTTTTTTGGAGGGGTGGGGGTTTTTTTCTTTATTTTTTTCCCCAGAAAACGATGCAAGGGCTGGATCCCTGTGAGTGTAGGCTGTAAGAGTTGGGGTTGTTCAGCCTGAAGAAGAGAAGGCTCCAAGAAGGCCTTATGGTGGCCATTCAGTATTTAAGGAATTCCTGTTAAAAAAATTTGAGAAAATATTTTTAGCAAGGTCTGTTTTAACAGGCAAAAGTGTGATAGTTAAAAAAAAAGAAAAAAAAAAAAAGAAACCAGATATAAGGAAGAAATTGTTTACAATGAGAGTGGTGAAACACTGACCCAAAGTGCCTAGAGATGTGGTAGGTGCCTGATCCCTGGTAGCGTTCCAAGTCAGGCCGGACTGGGCTTTGAGCAACCTGATCACTTCTCTGCCTCTGCTCACTGCAAGGGAGGTGGACTAGGTCACCTTTAGTAGTCCCTCCCAACCTAAACAGTTCTATGATTACTATGGCAGCATCTCACTGAAGAATACAACATCACAACTAAGAGCTGTCAAAATGATTATTGATTTTAAGGTATTTAATTTTCTGGGTATGTAGCCTAAAAAATCACTATAAGCACCTATGTTCAACATGTGCTGAGCAGCCCTCTAGTGGCAAAATCTAGTCAAATAAAATGCGTTTCAAATCAGATTAAAAAAAAAAACTTAGTGAAGCACTCAAAATCCATCATCATTTATGAAAGCCTCAGTCATAGTAAAAAACAAAAATTATGTCCAAAGCTTCCTTCCTCCTTTTGGATCAGTCTTAGCTAAAAAAAGCAGAGGCAGTGCAAAACCTTGTCACAGAATTGATCCAGTAATACGAACAGTCATATTTACTTCCTTAACATCATCCAGGAAGTGAGATCTGTTTTGCAAGTTAAAATGTGATTACTGTTTCCACTTACTCTATCTGTGCATGCCACAATATTGCGTTCTCTCCAGTCCTTATGTTATGATCTTTAATAACAGTGCAGTTGTCAGGTTTTGATTGCTCAGAAGGAAACAAAACAAAGTAAAAGCCTAGTAAATATGATTCCTTTAAAGGAATTAACAGGAGGGAGAAATTTAATCTGTTTTCAATTCTGTTCCACTGTTCAGCTTATAAACTGCATCTTCTATCTATGGTTAGGTAAACAGAAATCTGTGCATACCAGCAGAGCCACAGAAACAGAGTGAATCGTTTGAATAGAGTCCTGCCTTGTAGGCAGTTGCTTAAAAAAAAAAAAAATCATCATATTATCTTTTATGGAGGATTTAGTTAGCATAGTCAGTGGTGTTTCATGTGATGTTTATCACATCCTGAAATAGACATGTGGAATAGATCAGATATACCATGACCAATAAGTTTGTATTTCTCTCTCAACTACTTATCCTCTCAAGATTTTCAAGGGACCGTGGATGTCCTGTTAGATATCTCTGTGGTAAATAACCATCCTTTCCTGGAGTGGATCCCACCAAAATAACCACATATGGCAAGTAAACTAAAAAAAAATATCCCCTTCAAAGTCAAACAGAAATGACTGTTTTCAATTCTCACACTTTTCAGCCCATTGTAATGAGGCAATATCTCTCACAAGATCCCTCAAAGTACCTTCCCGTGTTGTTTTGGATTAACTTTTCTTGTGAGCTGATTTAAATTAGCCTCTCTCTGGCTAATTGCAAATTCTCATTCTCCATAGCAGCTCCTCCTACAATACAACATCTAATGGTCATGGTCCTGTTCCCTGATATGTGTCTCTGGTGCTTTTATGACCACAACTGTCATGTATGACAAAAATTAAACAGTACCTCTGGAGTTTCCATACTCCCCTCCTCATGCTTGAAGGAACATGAGTGAAGAAGACCTTTGGTGTCCTTATTAGTTCTCTTCACAAAAAAAAAGGGATCCACACTTACCCTGGGTACTTACACATGAAAATCAGTAGCATACAACTTCACCTTAGATTGATCTCCATCCTACAAGTTTCTGTTCCTATCTAATTGTTCTCTGCAAGCGTGCAGTCAACTTTCATTTAATCTATCGTTCTATTACGCTCTGTACAATACAAGACTGCAAAGGTCATGTATATTTTGGATGCGTAATGCTGCCTGCCTGCCACCAGATTGTTCAATCTTGGGTTCGTCTGTAAATCAACACATCACAATTGCCAGTGACAGCCAGTGCACTTTAATTCTTTTGGTTTTGTTTGATTGTTTTTCTTTTTTTTTGCTTCGGTCAGGCAGCTGGCTTGTGCTGCAATTTCAGTCTGTCGTTTGTCCGCTTTCCATCTTTGTGATGTGTCTCATGAAATGTGTTGAAAGTGACCTACCTTGGCCTGTTCACAATATGCTGAAAAAATTGCTAATCTTGTCATATTTAGCAGCTGCGTTCAGAAATGCTACTGTAAGCCTAAGAGGGCTAACCAGCACTCTTGCAAGATGTCAGAACTATCAACCATTACCCTGTAAGTGTGCGCAACCCCGTGGCATTACTCTGTGTGTATGACGCATGTTGCAAGTAAATGAACGGATATTAGCAGAGGGGTAGTAACCAGAGAGAAGCATTTCCTTTGGTTCCTGTTGCATGTAGAATCTTTTTTATTGTTGTTCTTTGCTTTTGCCAATGCACCATGATCCAGGATTTTAAGGGGGTTTTTTTTGGTTTTTTTTTTTTTGGTTTGGTTTTTTGGTAACTTTTGTAATGATGGCCGATGCTATTTGCGGTTTGGGGTAGTGTCTGTGTGGAAACTGTTAATAGTCTCTCTTTATTATACAGAAAAGTGGTGAGTGCTGGTCATATTGAGAGTAAATGTTTCACTTGAAGGTTTAGTAGAACAGCAGATGCAGAGCAAGGTTGAGTGAATGTAACTCTCAGCTGGTGTGAAACATCTTACGTGCATTCAACTAAGTGAAGTTGTGTTAGTATATACCCAAGGGTGAGGAAAATCTAAGGTTAACCTGCTATCAAAATAATAATGTGTCCAGTAGATGTAATTGTCAAAGATTTGTCGATGGAACTGTCATTGTCACAGGTTTGTCTATGGAAGGTGTGGTATCCAGGAAAGTGAATAAATGCCCTTTAGTCTAGAGAGGTGAATTAAGCACTTTCTCATAGTGCACCTCACCCTCTGTTGCTTGCAGAAGCAGCCCACAGAGTTTTAGTTGAGATATACCTTTCAGAAATCATACAATGTGTTTCCAGATGAACTTGCCCCTGAGTTTCACAGCAGACTCATGAGTGCTGATCACTCTCACAGGTGTCCTGCCACACAGGTCCACCAGTCCAGCTTTTTCCTAATTTACTAATACATACTACTGATCCTTAAGGGAAAATTTAAAAAAAAAAAAAAGGAAGGGTCATTTTGAAACCTATAACTGCATATTTTGTTATGTTTGATAGTTATGAAGAAAACATTGAAACCATTATTTATTTATCTTTTCATCTGTGCTTGCTTAGATCACACAGTAATTTGTCTCCTAGAAACCTGTTTTAAAATGCAGAACAGGAACACACTGGACCATTCAGTAGAAATCAATTTAAATTCTACCTGGCAATGCAACATGATATATATTTTCATTTCCAGTTTATGCCCACTTATGTCCTATGTAATATCTGCAGAAACTTCAGCAGTCTCCTTAGTAAGTGTGAATGTGCAATGGGAAAGTAATGGCATGGCTCCTTCAGCAACTGGTGGAAGTCAGACAACCTTTCTGTTCCTTTTACTGCAAAGATAGGTCTCCATCATTCAAAAGAGGAGTGAGAGGAAAGATAAAGGACACCATTATTTGTGTCTTTTTATGCTGACAATTTATGGAAAGGCCATATTCATAGTCGTGCTATTGGGGAAAATCTTTTGTTTGAACTTTTAAAGGAAAATAATAGATGAAAAGTAGAATGTTAAGCCTCAATAAAAATTGAAATACAACTTCTTTTTTTTTTTTTTTTCATAAAGTAACTTTAAGAAATTCCTTCACTTGTTGACATGTAATAAAGGCTTTTGATAGACTTTTTGGAGAAATGTCTCTTCTAAACAGCAGTTTAAGCCCAGCTGAGTGATTATTGTCCTCAAAACTTTTGGATTTGTCTCCTAAGCGTCTTGCTTATCTGAAGGAGTGTAGGAAGAAAAGAGGATGAATACCTTTGGCTGCTACACTTCTGAGAATTTTGCTGCATCCTTTAACATCTTCATTTCACCATTACGTATAAACTTACATGTCTCACAGGTACTGCTTTAAGTCTTCTTTCTTCCCACTGTTCTTGAAAAACACAATTCATTGTCATCCACACAGTCATTATAATCTCTCAAGTTTTTCTAATCATAAAAGTCTTTTTTTTTCCTCTTTATAGATATTAACAGTCTATAAACTTTCAAATGTGTTACTTCTTACATTTCATCCTGTATTTTCATCCTGACTTTGATGACAACATTGAAGGCAGCATCTCAGATATTATGATGACAATATATTTCACTATCCTACAAACTCTGTGGTTAATCAGATATAATTAATGCCAGCAAGCAAACAACAGAAAAGGTCTTTCTCTGCATCTTTCCCCAAATTAGCTTCCTATGACTAAACTGAGATACAGCACACTAATAGATAATCCTTAGCAGAATTTTAAATCAAAATAACATTTATCCTGCTGTTGTTGTCATTAATTTTGAATATAAAGGGTTACAGATTTTGAGAGACAATACTTCTTGGTCCAATTTGCTACCTTAATTTGATGGATTTTTTATTCCATGGCTATTTTAAGACAGTTATGTTCTTTACATTCTTTTTAGATTTAAGGAAATGGCATTATTCTATGATCATTTTCCTGTCTCTGTTCCTTTCCTTTAACCTGATCAGATATCCACAGAGAAAAGACTAGAAGGGACCTGGAAATGTCTTTTAGTCTATTACACAGGATCACTTCTGTATAGTTGGTTGGCTTGGGGTTGGGCTTTAGTGGGGGTTGGGTTTTTTTGGGGTTTAGATTTTTTTTTTTTTTAAGAGGCTGTATATGCTTTTCATCAACCTGTTCCAAGGTTGTTCCTCTCTTGTTAAAAAACTCTGAGTTAATGTCTGACTTGCTAATCCACAAGAACAGGTTTGTGGGTCTTTCTTCAAGACATGAGATTTGGCACGCATCAGACTAATGAATCGTGTGTAATTAGCACAGTTGCAAGTCAAGGCTTTGTGCACCATTAGTACACAAAGTCTGACTGAGGGTCATAAACTAATGTCCCATTTCCAGTTTAGTATTGGATAGAACAGTGAATATTCAGAGTACTTGGTGATGTATTGGTTAAGTCTTCACTTTCAATAAGACAAACTTTGGGATATTGGTGAGCATGTACCTAGCAAACTCAACCATGTCTGTAATGCACCATATAAATGTAACTAGAGTGAGCATTTCACTTGTAAAAAGCAGGCAGCTCTTCCAAAAAATCTTCCTGGCTTTTTAGCTTCCTTTTTACTTCATCTACCTCCTTACTTTACTTGGAGGAAAGAAATAATATTTTTTTTTCCCCTTTGATAATGTCCTGGAGATTGCTTCAGGCTGCTTTCTCTTGGGTCTTTCTTGCTTCTTAGTCAACAAGTGATACTGGAGCATAAAAGTCTAGGCTGAACCCTCAATTTAGGAGAGTTTCATCCACACTCAGATAAAGGCTTGCAAATAACTTCATTTCCAGGCCTTTTTGTTTATACCTACTGAGTTTGATTCCCTTCTAAAACCTCTTTGTTCTGATGCAATGAAAACTAGTTATGCAATGGAATTACACTTTGGTTTCTGNTTTTTTTTTTTTTTTAATTTTTCTTTTTATTTCTGTGTTGCTGGTTTGGAATGCTGGTTTTGCTATGTAGAAATAAATTCATGCACACACAAAAAGGATTTCAAACACCCCAGTGGGATTAAGCAGATGGGTGAGGGGTTTATTGTTGTGTTACAGTAGCAGTCTGAATCCCTTAGCAAGATTACCCTCCTCGTGTCTGGTACAGCTGGAAAAAAAAAAAATCCCTGCTTATAATTAATGCAAATTAAAACACCAGGACAGAGTATTAAGCATTACTAATGTGCTATTATGGTAGCAATGTGAAGAAGTGGGAGCAAACTACAGTGTGTGTGAAATCACGGCTTGGGAACAAATGGGAACGTTGTATGCTTGTTTGTGTAATTATACGGTGTGCAAATTTCCCACAAGGCAGGCAACAAAATATTTTCTGTGTTTTCTTCTTTAATTAAAGGACAAGTTGTTTATTACAAGGCTGCATTAAAGTTCTTTCACTCTGTTGCAACAGGAGACTGGCTCGCTCTACGCTGCTGCTTATCCCCTTGTTCGGAATTCACTACACGGTGTTTGCTTTTTCTCCTGAAAATGTCAGTAAGCGGGAGAGACTAGTGTTTGAATTGGGACTGGGATCTTTCCAGGTGATTATACAGTGAATTCTGCTCTCCTTAAAACCAAAGCTCTATTCCTTGTTGCTACTTTGTATGCACAGTTCTCAGGCTGTGTGGTTATTCATTGCTTGTATATGTTCTGTCTACTAGGATTTTGGTTGTGTTTGTTTGAACTCCAGCTGTTACTTAAAGATTTGAATTGCCTTTTTTTTTTTTTTGTTTGTTTGTTTGTTTGTTTTCTTTACCTAGGGATTTGTTGTTGCTGTTCTCTATTGTTTCTTGAATGGAGAGGTAAGGCCTTCAATATTTAACCTCTCCTTCATATCATTCCAATCCCATTACCTTCTGGGGGTAACTGCTTTTCTAAACCTTCACTGTAACTTATCATCTACCATTTTCCCCAACACCTCACAGTGTCTCAGCAAAAGAAAGAGGGTGTGTGATGTCTTTCTTAAACCAAAACATTTGTCTTACCATAAATGATAGGTCAGATTAATGCTCCCTGACTGAGGTAGGGACTGTGCTGATCCCTTTAGCTATGTCATCTCAGGTACAGAACTTTGCCCTTGTCCTTCAATACAGCTTCATACAGCTCTTGCTAGCCCACTCTTCTAGCTTGTTCAGTTCTCTTCTGCAAGGTGTCTTTGCCTTCCCCACCTCACACCTAGACTGGTGTCATCAGCCAGCTTGGTGAGGGTGCTTTCAATCCCACCATGCAGATCATTTATGAAGATGCTGACTGGAGTCGTCTGGGGTCTAGTATTGGTTTCTGGAGGACCACAGTAGTGACAGGCTGCTAGCCTGAGTAGAAATTGTTGTTTGCCACTCTCTGAGTGTAGCCTGTTAGATAATTTCCTACCTATCTTGCAGTCCATACAACCAATCTATAGCTTATCAGCTTCCCTAGGAGAAGGCTGTAGGAAACTGTCAAATACCCACTGCTCTTTCCACATCACCAGAAAAAGTTATGATCAAATTATTCTGACATTATTTGCCTTTGGTAAATTCTTGCTGGCTTTTCCTAACCACCTGCTTCATTTTGCCTTGTGATAGTTTCTAGGAGGTCTCGTTCCATTGTTTTCCCAGAGACTGAAGTAAAACTTCAGGTCTGTAGTTTCACAGATCTGAAAGCCGGAGGCAAAGTTTTCTGTAGACATGCATCCATTCATGGCAGGTGGGAGACAACCTGCCTATGTAGTCAGATTTTTCCATTACTGTCTCATACCTTTTGGTTGATGATTTCTTTGACTCCTTGTTATGCGTTTCCAAGAAGCTAGCTTAAGAGCCATGTTGGAGATAGTATTGAACAGGCCTTCTATGCACCTCTAGGCTGATCCCAAATTATCTGTCATCAGAGACATATAACCCAAGCTGCTGTCTCCACTGCATGCCTGGACCTCTTTCAGACATGGAGAAGTCACTTTGGATTCTGCTGAAGTGAAGACTAATAAGACTAATAATAGTCCTAAAATTATTTCTGTCAAATTGTGGTGGTTTTGTTGTTTGGTTTTTTTTTTATTTTTTTCTATTCTTGATAATTTGTCAGCATGTCCTCGAGCGGCTAAGTACATAAAAAATGACCTTTTGAAGTTTCTCCCTAAAGGTGCAATCAGAAATAAAGAGAAAATGGAGGAGCTGGAAAGTCAACCGGTATTTTGCTGTGGATTTCAAACATCGCCATCCTTCTCTAGCGAGCAGCGGAGTGAACGGGGGGACACAACTCTCCATTCTGAGCAAGAGCAGCTCTCAGATTCGGATGTCCAGCATAAATGCGGAGAACCTAGCAACATGAGCAACTAAGGAAAAACCAGTCAACACACAAGCAAACCAAAAATCATCCCTTCAAAATAAATCAGAGTTCTGGTGGTGGTGTAGGTCTTCCCTTTCCCTTTCCCTTTCCCTTTCCCTTTCCCTTTCCCTTTCCCTTTCCCTTTCCATTTCACTTCCCCTTTCCCCTCTCCCTTCCCCTTCCCCATTTCCTTTCCCCCTTCCTCTTTCCCCCTTCTGCTTTCCGCTTCCCTTCCCTTCCCTTCCCTTCCCTTCCCTTCCTTGGTGTTTGTAGAGGTGAAAAAGAAAAGGAAATATGTATATATCTATCTTTTTAACAATCATTGTAAATACCCAACTGTACTCAAGGCCATTAATAGAAAAGTGTTTCAAAGATAAAACCAGACCCAGCTCACCCACTCACTGATTTACATTTCAGAGCCTCTGCAAGTAATCCGTTGTCAAACAAAAGTAACAAGTGGTTGCTGTGCAGTTGTGATCCTCGGTTGCCAAACTGATTCTAATCTGTGAATGGATGTGACTGTCATAATTTTTCAAACTGGTTTCCATTTTTCTTTGAATTTGGCCTTTTTTTTTTTTTTTTTTCTTGCTTTGTCAAGCATCTGTTACCCTGTCCCTGTCTGCTGGCATGTGAATTTCTGCAGTGTTCCTCTTTTGAGTCTTAAGATGGAGCTAGCATGCTTGGATTTATCAAGCCAGCCAATTCAGGAAGAAGTTCAGAATATCAAGTTCATGTCTGGATTTAAAACGAAGGTCCCAGTGGACTTGAACTGCTGTGCCAATGTGAAGCTGCATAGCTACCATCAGTCATTATGGGGACTCCAGGCAAAAGAGATGGGATCAGCTGACTTTTTCCATACCCAGGGACCTCTGTGAATGCTTTGTGTTCTAGCTAAGATGTGAATTTTCTAAAAGGGCCATGCAGCTGAGATATAGCTATATTTTTGTCATTGACTGATTGACTGATTGATTGATTAATTTGGTTTGAAAACAAAAAAGAACCTCTCCCCTCCCTCCCATCTTAAAAGCAAAAGTTGGTTCCAAGGATGGGCTTTCCTTTCAGATAATTTTGAGCCCTCTGCATCCATGTTCAAACGTGGCAAGTTTTCAGGTAGTGCTGTCACACAGAGCGTGGTGCCTTTGCAACCTGATTGTCTTCTGTATGTTGACTCTTCCCTGCCAGAGCAAGAGGCATGAGAAGGATCATGGAAGGTTAAAAGTCATCTGCCTTTGGTGAGCAACTAAACTGAACAATAAGATGGTATGGAAGGAAAAGAGAAAGACGTTGGATGGCTTCCCACACCTGGCAGTTTTCTCTGTCTTTGGATATTCTGTTTGTTTAGCCACCAGTGGTCTTACTGCTTTTCTTTGAGAGGAGCTAAAATGTTCTTTCAACCTTTGCCTTGTAATTAAAGCCACTACTGGTACATATCTACTTCAGTCAAATGTCGATGATGTCAAGTCTTTATACTGTGTGTAAAGGCTTTGAGGACTGTCCTAGTGTTCACTTCATTTTGGATTTATGAACTGATACATATATATATATATATATATATATGTGTATGTATGTACAGCATAACTTTTAAAGGAATAATTATCTTCCATATGTCTTCTAGTAGAACTAAGACTTTTATCNATTTCTATGGGGTTTTTTTTGTTTGTGTTTTTAAAAAAATATATAATTTTAAACATAGGGTTTTAAAAACAATGCTGCTTTCCTTATCTTTGAAAGGAGGAAGTATTCATTAAAATAACACTTGTATAGTGCTTTATGGGATATAATCTGCTCTCAGTTGTAGCAGTGTAAACGAATGTAAAATTAATTTGAAAGGGATGAAAACATTACGATTGATTTCAGATTTGTACAGGGCCATGCTCTTGTAAGATACTTACACACCTTTTGGGAGAATTCTACCCTTTCACAGGAGACCAGCAAAAGGATTTAAAACACTTCCATTATATTCCAGTATCTTAAATGGGAGTTAAATGATACAGACACCTATTTTTAATTTATTTTAATTTTTTAATCTTCAGCCTCTCTGAGAGCAGAATTTGTGTCCCCTTCTCCAACTCTCCACAAAAGTCACTGAAGTGTTTTTAATTTCCAATGTAGAGCTTCTTGTTCCATTAGATGTTGATGAAAGCTGGTTTAGAATGTTTCCCAAGGAAACATGCACTTTGCAGTGGAAAGAAGTCAGATCTATCAGGTCAATTCATACTTAGACTTCATTAAATGGAACTGATAGACAAGCAGATAACAGAGGTTTGCATTTTCTGTAGTATGGACTTTCACAAGGTATCCTATTGACTATTCTGTATCACTTTAAAAAATCCCAAAGCATATTTTGCATGAATGGCTAGGGGGCAGTTTTTAAGCATTAATATATTAGACCTTTTGAGAAGAAGGTGTTGAATCAGCTGCCTCTAGCTGGGGATTTTTTGCCGTGTTTCATTCCAGAGCACAAAGGTGGTTTATTTATTTTATTTTGGTTGGGGTTGTTGTTGTGGAGGCCTTTTTCCTGAGCTTGCTTTTTGCATTTTGTTGTTTTCCTGGCTATGCTACGGTGTTCTGCAATTTGAGTTGGTGGATCTCAGACCAGTGCCTCGTGGACAAAAGTCCACATCACCAAAACCACACTCTAATTATGCACACTAGAGACCAGGTCCTGAGTAAAATTAAAACCAGTAGAGAAACCTGTTGGTATCATTAGAACAAAGTCACTTCACTTTGGCTTGGGATTTGGTGCAGCACATTATTATTACTATTATTGTTTTGGTTGTCTCTGCAACAGAAGTCAATGACTGAATAGTCAAGAAAACTTGGTCTTGCCTCTTAAGTTCCTAAATCCAATCCTCAGAAGCAAAACAAGCCAGAGGGAAATTCTGCTTTTGTAGTCCCTGTGTTTCTTGTTCAGTGGACAAATGAAAGTCTTTGGTACCTTTCACCAGCACTGATTTTCCTAGAAGATATCCCTTGGTGTTTTTAATATACAATGCAAGCAACCTGCTTCTGTCATGATTGTTGTTTTATTATTTGGTTTTGGTTTAAATTTCGATTGGAAGTGTTGACACACTTGCAAATGTGGCTTTCCTCAGTCACATAAACTTTCTCAGTGTCAACTGGGAAGATCACACTTCAGGTGTATATAGTTGCCTAACCCAGACTCTGGTGCCATCGCACAAATCAGCTCACAAGAAATCTTTATGTTGAATGTCAGCTGGAGATGGTGGACGTGCACGGCCACCATTCACAGTGGCTGTCATTTCCATTTGTTTCAGAACGGAAGAAGCTAACGGGTGGTTTGCTTCTATCTGTGTGTAAATATCAACTGAGTGTAGCAGTGCTTTGTTTGATTTTTCACTGTGAAATATATTTTGAAGCTAGAAGGATTTATGTTATTAAAACCAACACATAATTAAAAGGAAAAAAAAAAACCAAAGTGTGCAGTGCTCCTTGAGCTGTTTTTTTCTACCATGTGTCCATAATGTATTTCGTGTCTTTTTTTTTTTCTTTTTAAGTTTTGCTTTTGTAAATGTAGAAAAACTTTCTGTGGTGCAGCTTTTGTGACTGTTTTCTGTATCTAATTGTCATATGATTATTGGCTTTTTGATGTGGAGTGCTGATGTTACAGGACAATTAACATCCTTAAAAAAAAACCAAACCAAACTACAGCCAATATTTCAATGGACAAGGCTTGTTTCAGTGCTGCATGGTAACCTCACCTCCTTTTACCTTCAACCTACATTTTGTATATGTGCTACTCAAAGCCCAGATTATGAAACCTAAATGCTTAGTTGTGAGAGGTTTTATTTCATAGAGGAAAAATATGCAAGTTCCTCTGCCTCATTTGAGTATTTGTATTTGAAAACCAGGTGCTAAGATGGGGTGGTGGGAAAAATGAGAAAGATGAAGGCAAATGAGTCCAGAGTGAGGTGGTGTCTAGCTCCCCCCTTTACAGCAGCTGTCCACCATTGCAACTGAAAAAACTGTGTCTTGCAACTACAAGGCTAAATAATAACTAAGAGTGGGCAGGAATTGTCTGTGCTCATAATTAGAGATGACATTTGCAAAGATGACTCCCCCCAGATTCTCTTCACTATCCATGGCAAGTGTGAGATACTTTCCAGAATGAAATTAAAAGTAGCTCATAGAATCATAGAATCAACAGCCCAGGTTGGAAGGGACTTGGGAGCTTTGATGAGGAAGAGAAACTACACAAGAATATCTTGCACTCTGTGGTATCGTGTCTTGAAAACCTCCAGTGATGGGGAGTCCTTGGGGAGACCGTGGGGAGTTTGTTCCAGTGATGGATTTTTATCACTGTAAAAAAATTTATTTCTTATATCGAGATGAAACCTATCCTGGTGCAAATTGTACCTGTTCCCATTATTTTCTCTGTGTGGGTCCTTGTGAAGAGATAACATTCATTGTCTTTGTAGCCACCCTCCTAGTACTGTAATACTGTGATAAGGTCCATCCTGAGCCTTCTTTTCTGTCAGGAGGGAAAACACAACTTCTTCAGTCTTTCCTCCTTCAGCAATTCATCCATCCCTTTGATCATCTCCATAGCCTTCCTTTTGATCATTTATAGAATCATAGAATGGTTTAGGTTGGAATTTCATCTAGTTCCAAGCCCCTGATATAGGCAGGGACACCTCCCACTAGAACAGGTCACTCAAGGCGTCATCTAACCTAAATTTGAACACCTCCAGGGAAGGAGCTGCCACAACCTCCCTGGGCAACCTGTGCCAGTGTTTCACCAACCTCACTGGAAATAACTTCTTCCTAATATCCAGTCTAAATCTCCCCTCTACAAGTTTAAACCCATTACCCCTCAATTTGTCATTTCCAGTCTGGCCACAACTTTCTTGAATTCTAGGGAGAAGGACTGCACACAATATGTTGTTCATTAGTCTCCTGCTCAAAGCCTCACTCTTCAGTGATGAAAGGATTAGTTGCCATAATTTGCCTTGCCCATGTAATTTGCAAAGTTGTGGCTTTTGCTAATACTGCCATAGGAATGATGAATGAAATTCTCCATTTGCATAGCATGGTAGCTTCTGTGCTTGAATGAGAAGGGATATGCAGGTTCTCTGGTTATCTTAAAGATTCAGGATTTTTTTTTTTCTGAATCTCATGGACAAAATAAACCAGTAAAAACATGCAAAGCCAAAATCAGCAAGAACAAAACACATTTAGCAGAGATAGAGCTGCTGGTCTTTGATTCTTAGGTGTTCCTGAGCAGCACAGTGCCACAAGGAGACTTAATCTAAAGGAAACTGTAATTGCTATTATTTTCACAGCATCTTACTCCCACTCCTAAACTGATCAATTCTGGTTTGAGGCATTTCTTTTTCTCACCTTCTGTTCTCACAGGAAAGTTACTGTAATACTTCATTCCTCTGACAGTTAGAAAACATCTTCCTGAATTTTGAATTAAAACAACTCCTGGCTCACTTGTGCTCCTTGCCTCCAGTTCCTTTCACCCTTCATAAATATGAACAGCTTTGTTTCAGACAAAGTCCACAGTTTGATTATACAGCTGAAAGATTAGCCCTAAAAATAATCCTGCTATTAAGCTGCATATGTTTCAGCTCTAATCTCAATTTAACCACCAAAAACAATGCAAAGTAAGTACAGACATATGGAAATCCATTGAGGGCAGCAGGGAAATTAACTGGAAGCAGCATGCCAAGTGCCCTGGAAATAAAATAACATTAAAAAGCTAAGAAAAAGATTTGCAGTTCTTGAAAGTGTATAAACAAGATTTGTTTGGGTTTGGGTTGCGGGCTTTTGGTGTTTTTTGGGGGTTTTTTTGGTTTTTTTGGGGGGGGGATTTTTTGAGCAGCTTTCATTCAGTCAGATCTAGAGGTAGAAATTATCTCTTCCTTTTCTGGTTATGCTTTTGCAAGAGAGGTTGCATTGCTGCTGTTTCCAGTCAAAGAGATTGGACACTCATTCAGTTCTTGTCCTGCAGGAAGTTAACATTCAAATGATAAAAAATATATATCCTGTGTCAGCTTGAGAGGTGTTGCGTCTGACTTCAGAGCCCACAGACTGTTTCTGAAGTGTCCACAGAAAATAATAAAGGAAAATAAGTTCTTTATATATACTTGTAAGATTCTTGAAGGGTTTTTATCTTGTTTGTGTGAAGGCTCCCACACATCAAAACAACAAAAAAAAAAAAAAGGGGAAAATGTCTCTCATCCAACATCTACATTGACAAATAATGATAGAGATGAGATGATGAGGAAAGCATGACAACTGTTATCCTGCTATAATGACAGGTGTATCTAAACTCCAATATTACAGAAAGGCCAGAATGCATCCATATCTCTTTGTAGCATTTCCACAAAGAGTGATTGGTTTGAGAATATACAGGTAGAACAGATAATGCACTGTGGCTGAAGCCACTGTACTTACCCTCTCTGTGTCCTCAACATCTACAGACACATGCAGGCTGTGGTTTTACAGCTGCTATGAAGTCCTATCAAGCCTTCTTACAAGACAAATTACAGGATCCAAATGCCAAAGGTAATCCTCATGGTTTCCAACTTCAGTGAATGTCCCTGTAAAGTTCAACAAATGAAACCTTTCCTCCTTGGTTCAATTAAGTGATTTCATGACAGTCAGAATTTTTCTGTTCTGAGGTTTTTCTCATGTGGGCAAGGCTTCCAGAGAAATGTAGGGTGCTTAAAATCATCTGCTACATGACACTGTAGAGCAATAAATAGGACCTGAGCAGAGCTGTCATAGCATGAAAAGTCTAAAGCAAGGCAAGACAAAGTGTAAGAACAGATAAAGCAGGATATCAGGGACATCACTCAGGATCCTACTTGGCCTCCAGCCGCCAGACATAGTTCCTATGTCATATCTATCAGCTCTGTGTGGGTATCTAGGAAACTGAGATAAACCCACTGGATGGAGTTCAGCTCCAAACTCCTGAATCCACAACCATAGAGATGTACGTAATGCAAAGATATGGTCAAATATCTGCTTTTCCATTACTTTCGTCCTTTGAGAGTTAAAAATCAATAGCTGTATTAAATGCCTGTCCCTTTCAACATCCAGCATATTCAGCATGAGGCATGCTGGCTCACAGGCAAAGATTCTCTGTCACTGAGGAGACAGCAACATCGCTTAACTTTGGGCATCAATAGCAAAGACACCTTACTTTGATATAGTTTCTCCACTTTGCCTTTCTATTCACAAGAGAAAAATCAGTAATTTTGGATCATAAGCATCAAACGTATTTGCAATGTCTACTCAAGGGTGAGATGATTCATACTTTGCCAGTGTCTGTTTCTTTCCACCAGGAAGTCTAGCTGACCAGATCAGAGACAGATGTTGACACCGTGGAAACCTGCATGTAGAAAATTATTCCCCTGGCAACAATTGCCTGGTCATTATTATTCCATTTCATGCACGCTGAGAAATAACAGCCTTGGAAAGCTCGAAGGTGGCTTCTGTTGCATATTACCAACTCGATTTGAGAGGGAAGTGCATACCTATTAAAGCCTTAGCAGCTCTCACTATGGGTAGTTTTCAGGAAGTCTTTCTCCCTCTGTTAGATTGTGTCCATATGACCAGCACTTCTGCACCCAGAAACAAAGGATGATACACAGTGCACATGCAGTGGGGGGGGAAATAAAATTAAAATTAAGGTTTTGTCCTTTGCTTTTAGCAGTGAGGCACTTACAACCAGTTCAGAATTGCGTTTAAGAGTAACGTGGGAAGATCTGGAGTACACAGTCACAGTCAGTGATGCTCTGATGTTAAGCTCCGTGGATATCTGTACTAAAGAGCTCCGTTCAGCTAAGTACACGTTGTACCTTGTGTATGAAAACACACCAGCACAGCTTGAGCAATGTTTTGAACCTCGTGACCTTTCACCTTCTTGTGATTAAGACTGCAATTTCCCATCGCCTTTCTTTTGGGGAATTCATCCATGTGAAGAATTACTGTGTGATATGACACTGTGTGATATGACACTCTTCGGTGTCTGAAATTACTTCGGCTTCTGGATATGCCTTTTCCAATGGACTTTGTGCTTGCAGAGAAGTCTCAAGAGGCCTTTGTGTACCAGTATAGTCCGTAAAAAACAAGTATTCGGTGTGTTCGTTTCCTTTCCCTTCTCGTCAATTTAGTGGCAATGCAACATGCTGTAACTCTGAGAAGTACCAAGTTATTGGATGGAAAGCTATATTTTGGATTTTTTGACTGTGTCAAGGTACAAACTTACTGGCCTGTTGGGTCTAATAAGGACTTATGTTTCTTTTCTTTTTTTTTTTTTGTGGGGGGGGGGTCAAAATTGGTTTAATTGGTTATGGTATCTGGGGTTATTCAGCTTTGTTATGAGGTGGAAACACAGATCTATCAATTGCTGCTTTCTAACCTTTCTTGTGTTTTGAGAAATTGTTTTTAACATGTATACTGCTGTAGATGACACAATAAATGTATTATCATTTTGTATAAGTCTGTTCTGATATAAAACTGCACCAAAGAGAACTTTTTTTTGTCTGTGAAATTACAGGGTAGTGTATTTATTGCTGAAGCAGCAGGCTGGAGGTCTTTTTGGCCTAAAAAGGGTGAGCTTCCTCCTTCAGACTCCCTGGATTCTGCTGGACAAAGTCAGTCCTGGACCAACCAGACCTGAACATTTTGCTGTTAGTGGACAATGCACCTTTTTCCTTCACTGTCAGTCACTGGAGTTACAGAAGATGTTAAATACACTGCATCAGTAATGAGCATTACTGTGGTGTAACACTGCCAATACCAAAGCAGCACACTCTCCATTGCAACTAACACACCCTGTTGCTGAGGGGGTAGGAAGGTGTGTATAAGTTTTCTAAGTGCCCAAGCTTTCATCACAGATAGTAGACACCAAAACCAGAAGAAACTGGATGCTTAAATATGTTAGTATCATTCTGGGAGCTGTGTGGTGTCCTGCTTGGCCTCCAGTTGCTCTTCCAGAAGAATATACATGTCCAAAAGCCTGAGTCAAATCCCCAGGACACTGCAGATGCCCTGAGTTCCCCAGAACATCTCAAATGGCATTTGATAGCTCTATTTATGCAACAGAATCAAAATCCAGATCAATAGTTAGTGATGTTCAAGCAACTATATAGTTGTCAAGTGTAGCTTCTCACATTAAGGAGACCTGAATGGCTTACGAATTTCACTAACTATTGCTAATACTTCCACTGGCTTAAGCGTCCAAGTCATATAAGCTGCAACATACAGATGCCTAAATTTAGCTATCATAACTTGTGAGATGAATACTCTCTTTGCTTTATGTAGTCTAGTGCTTTGGGTATTTCTAATCACATTTAATGTCTCCTGAGATTCATTCCCTCTTATGCCATGCACTTTTGTTTAAATTGATTGTTTCTTCCCTTAGTTTGTGATGAAATGAAACCTTTCATGTTCATGCTTTTCTTTTTTTTCTTTTTTCCCCTAAAGGCTTCCACCATTTCTCTACACTGCTATGAAACGCTAGCTCTGGGTGGACTAGTTAAGCAAATTAACTGTAGGGAAGTTCAGCATAGGCCAAGCAGGTAAAACTGCCTGCTGGGAGGGTTTATTTATATCTGAAGCCCACACAGCCAAACTTTCTGAAAGAAAAAATGCTGACACTGTAAGAGTTAAAAATATACTCTTGGTGAGAAACTTCACATGCCTGTCTTCACTACAATATGAAAACAATCAAACAAACAGCCAAAAGAGCTGTTTTTAATCTTTCAAAGTTGACATGTAGTGTATAATGGGTTTCAATAAAAGTATCTGAAAAGTTAAACCATGCAAAATATGCCAGGGGATTAGAGGGGATTAGAGAAAGCAGCTTCTCCTAGCTGATATAGAATGATAGAAAGATTTGGGTTGGAAGATCACTTAGTCTAGTCCCGTGGCCATGAACAGGAATTCCTTCCAATGGGCTTGGTTGCTCAAAGTCCCATCTAACCTGGCCTTGAACACTTCCAGTGAGTGGACATTCACAACTGCTGTCTCACCATCCTCTCAGTGAAGAACTTCTTCCTTGCATGTAATTTAAATGTACCCTCTTTCATTTTGCTACCATTGCCCTTCATCCTATCAGTACATCCCTTGATAAACAATCCCTCCCCATCTTTCCTGCAGACCCACTTTTAGTACTGGAAAAGAACTATAAGGTCTCAAAGGTGAACAACAGGAACTCTTTCAGCATGTCCTCACAGCAGAGGGGTATCAGTTACCTGGTCATGTTTATGGCCTCCTCTGGATCCACTCAAGAAGGTCCAAGCATATCTCACGCTGGAGGCCCAGAGCTAAACACAGCACTGCAGGGGGGGTCTCACCAGAGCTGAGTAGTGGAGAGCTCCATCCCTTAACATGTATCGTGGCTGCCCGTTTGTAATCATTTAAATCTCACTCAGAGACAGCCCTTCTCAGACTGGCGCTGGCTGGGGGAGAAGGGCAATGTTTCAGAGCAGTCACTGCCCAGCTTTCGCCAGAGCACACCTGCGGACAGTCCAGAAGCCTGCGTACCTGCGGAGAGTCCAGCAGCCTGCCCAGCGCAGCCTGCGCACCACGAGGTGGCAGTGCCTGCACACTGCGCTGCTCAGCACAGCCGCGCACAGACCTGCTGCTGCTGCCTTCGCAGGCTCCGCTGGACCAGCTTGGCTCGGAAGCCTTCCCTGCTCCTACACTCCGCATCCAACCCTCAGGCGTGCTGCCAAAAGGCATCGCCAGCCTTTTCACTCTGCGCAATGGATTGAAGCAGGGTACCAAGGTACCAATGTCCCACGTCGTAGTGATGGCATCTTGGAAAGGGAATAGAGCAGCACTAAGTCAGGTTGCTTGATCCGTGTAACAGAAATCATAGAATCATAGAATGGTTTAGGTTGGAAGGGACCTCAAAGCTCATCCAGTTCCAACCCCCTGCCATAGGCAGGGACATCTTCCACTAGAACAGATTGCTCAAGGCCTCATCCAGCCTGGCTTTGAACACCTCCAGGGAGGGAGCATCCACAACCTCCCTCGGCAACCTGTGACAGTGTCTCACCACCCTCACTGGAAAGAACTTTTTCCTAACATCCCATTTAAATCTCTCCTCTGCCAGTTTAAACCCATTACCCCTCATCCTGTCTTACCTGTCTTACCTTGGAAGATAAAGTCAAAATGGTAAATTTCCATTGCCTTCAAAATTCTGTCCATATTACAGTTCAAAGAGTGGAGATCAATGCTGCTAAGTCCAGCTAGAGAGCTGTCACTAGTGGAGTCCACCAGGGATCAGTGCTGGGTCCAGTCCTGTTCAACACCTTCATCAGAGCCATTGATGAGGGCACAGATGAACAGAGTCTGCTTAGCAAGTTTACTGAGGATACCAAACTGGAGGGCTTGGCTGAGACACCTAGAGGTGGTGAGGCCATCCAGTGAGACTTGGACAGACTGAGAGCTGGGCACAGAGGAACCCAATGAGGTTCCAAATGGGTAAGTGCAGAGTTCTGCACCTGGGAAGGAACAATAAACTGCACCACTACAGGCTGGGAGGTGATCTGCTGGAGAGAAACCCTGTGGAAAAGGACCTGGGAGTGGTGGGGGACACCAAGTTCTGCATGGGACAGCAATGTGCCCTGGTGCCCAAGAAGGCCAATGGGGTCCTGGGGTGCATCAAGAGGAGTGTGTCCAGCAGATCGAGGGAGGTTCTCCTCCGTCTCTACTCTGCCCTGGTGAGACCTCACCCAAAATATTGGTCCTGCTCTGCCCGAGGAGTTGGACTTGATGATATCTTTGGGTCCCTTCCAACCTCTGACATCCTGTGACTATAAAATTGTCCTTTTTTTTTTTTTGTGAAGTCTCAAATGAAATATTCAAACTGACATAATTAAAACTTACAAGCTCAGAATGGTTGTAATTATCACTTGCATTTTTATAGAGGTACATCATATAAATGTGTTCACATTTATATGCAAGGTAACAAACTTCACAGGAACAAAGGTTACTTTTACAAGGAGAACTAATAAGAAGGTCAGAATAGACAAAATTACAACTCACAGAGGACATCTGATTCATTGGGACAGATGAATTGAATGCCTAATTAATAAAGGACTGACTTGAATTATATTTATAGAAATCTGGACAATTCCTCTCTGCTCTAAGAATGGAACTAGAGACAAAGAACATAAAATCAACAAGGAGGCTTGCAGGAAATCAAATGCCTCCTTGCATAAACGAGTAATTAAGAGCAAAGGGAGGGATTGGAGCACTACTTTTGAAAGCTAAATGATGCTGCAGCTCAAAGAAAGCCAGCAGGTACTGGGAGGGCACTTCAACAGTGCTTTCAATTCTCCTTGGTATGATCCTATCTTAAAAGGAACTATAGCTGTGTCTAGTGTATCCTTCCCTTAATTTTGGAGCTTGAAGTAGAGTCTGACCCAGTCCTGAAGAAAGTGGAAGGCCACCCAAAGAAGTGATGAAAGCACAACAATCATTTGCTGTTGTTTACTAGACCTTTGCTTCAGCAGACCGTGCTGATGTCTTGATAATTCTGACTCCAGAAATGTCACTGAGTGATAAATGACTGAGAAATAATGGGCAGGATTGAGATAAGCATAACAATCACACCAGTTTAACCCTCAAAGGGATTAAATGTTCACAGGCGCCTTCTAACCCCGACCATTCTGTGGTTCTGTATTCTTCCTTGTCATTCTTCAGACACTTTGGGATTCCTTTTAAAGGAGGTTGCTGCTCCATAGGTAGTTTTCTGTATGTAACAGGCATTGGAAGTTGGTTGAATTTGACTCTGAGCTGGTAAAACTTTATTAATCATTGCAGCAAACCTTTGCCATCACATAACTATTTCAAATAAAGTAGTGCTTTTGAAAACAAGAAATTTTGGGAAACAGTAACAAAGATGTGACAAACATGATGGACCAGTAAGAAATTACCCTTTTTTTTTGGGTTGCTAACCTGTTGATTCACACTAGGTCTGATTTTTACAACAAAACAACTGGACTGTGGCGAGGGGTTGGAACTGGATGATCTTCGGGGTCTCTTCCAACCTAAACCATTCTGTGATTCTATGATGACTTCAAATGCTTAAGGGAAGAGAGGAGTTGGGTTGAAATACTGATCTGTACTGATGGAGGGGGGGGGGTGGTGGTGGAAAGCAGCTCACACTCAGAACAACAAATTCACAGAAAGCTCTTGATGCTATACAAAACTGTAAAGGATCCCAGCTGGGCAGTTTTACATAACAGGAACTCCTCCTTGCAGAATAGCTCAGACAGAGGTGACACCATTCTGGTACAAAGATGTTTTCCTTGTTGGACTGATTTTTTCAAGCAATGACAACTGAGTGACATAGTTGACTGGACTGTTTTCTCTGGACAAAGCCCTGTGTTTGTGCATGAAGTTCAGGTACTCTTGATACTGCCATTTGCACAGTTGTTTCTTCAGTTCGCTTTGAACCTACAGAAAAGGAATTTAAAAGCCAAAGAATCAACATGTTCAAACTTAGTTGATGTTGAAGGTAAAACATCCCAAAATGTCTTACTGAGTTCCTAACCCAGATGCACAAAAGCAGCCAAATCAGTCAGGATTAAGCCTCAACACATTTTTAGAAGAACTCAAGCTATGTCTCTATAGAGTTTTGAAAATAAGCAGACAATTTCCAAAATTCAGAGGAGGATAGGGAGGGGTTTGACTGGTTTCTTTGTTTATTACTGTAGGTCTGCTTCATTAAAATTTCTGCCTCTTTGTATAACTTCTGGGTTTTTTTTCCTTGTACTTCTGTGTTTCCTTGTTTTGACCTCTTTTGTACAACAATGATCCTTGTCCAGGCTTATGGTTTATCCAGACTCAGATATCTCCTAAAGATTCCTTGCTGATTTTGAAAGGCACTGAATCTCAAATTACATTTGAGAAGGGTCTTGGGAGTTCTCAAAAGCAAAGGCAAAACTGATAGTTTTGCTATCTGGCACATCTAACAAGTAGGTTGAACAACCTTGGAGGTCCATGACCAGGTTATTTGACACTGCTGTGTCTTGGGTGAGGGGACAGGCAAATTCTGTTGCCTACGTAAAGCAGCTGAAAGGTGTATTAGAGGGAATGCAAGAAGGTGCGGGAAACATCCAGTCCTTGCTACCACTGACATGAGCAGACTGCTGTGGTTTAGTTGCTTTCTGTTTCCTGTTACCTCTGTTGACGTTCAGGAGGAAAAGGAGGAGAAGGAAGTAGAAAAAGAAGGAAGAAATTCACCAGTGTAAAATAAACGTAAAGAAAGTAATGTTACAAACTTTCCATTCAGAGATCATCAGACATAAAGCAGAAAAAGAGTCCTCTGGCAGGAAAGTCACCAATTGTTTTTTTTAAAGGGTCATTATTTCAAGGCTTTTGTTATGTTCGGCTCTCAGAACCGGGTGAATACAAATAAAGTCAACAGAGATACCAAGGGAGAAAAAGACTTGGGTATTTCAAGCTTTCAGCAGCAGAACAAAGCACAGATCTCTTCTGGAAATAGGGGAAAATAAAATGAAAACTAAGTGATGCTCACGAGTTTAATATGTTTTGATAATCTTACATAGCAACTACTCACCTCTGCATTTGAGAAGCAATAGAGAAGAGCTACAACAAAACCCTAAGACAGTGAAAGTAGGGAGGGGTAAAAAAAAAAAAAAAAAGGAACAACCATCAGGATTGAAAACAGAATCAGAGAAAGACATTGGATTTTGTTAAAAGATTGAATAATAAAAAGAAAATAATACTTTCCATTGTTTCATTGGAATTTAGGTGATATGGCACTATTGGTTTTTATAGTAGAATTAAATTCCTCAAGGGACTGGTAGTGTTATATCTATACTGCTGCCCTTTCATGGAGACACTGAGGACTTTTTACTGTATCCTACAAACATGTAGTCCATCAGAGAAGGTAATCTATATTTGCAATATTCAATAAACTGGGTGAGGACCATCTTTTTACTGCTAAATTATCTTCTTTCACTCACAAGAGGGTGGCTGTGTTCAGCCAACAACCTATTGGGAATCTTGGGTTCTATTCACCCAAACTAGTGAGGCATTGTCTGGGGAAATGGTAGTGAACTTGGAACCAAGTCACCTCACAGGCTGTGCTAACACAGGCAGATACTAGGCAGTGCTAGGCTATATCTGTGTTAGTGAACTGAGCAAGACACAGCCCTGAAGGCTGGTCTTTGCTTCTTAAAATGTCAACATGGTCCACAACACAGCTTTAGCTTGAGCCAGCTATTATTGTCCCAAGCAGACTCTGGCTGTGTTTCAGAGGTAAGTATGGAAGAGACATCATATTCAACATATTTCAACATGGACAAGCTGTTGTGGAGTACAGGAAGGAAAAATACCTCAGCTATTTATTACAAAGTACACCATACCTTGACTCTGGCCCTTTCAAAGCCAAGATATTGTTCTTAACAGACATATGGCAAAATAGAAGAAACAAAGAAGTTATTAACTTGATGGATTCACTACTGCTTAACAGTAAGGGCAGAACAGGTTGTTATATATTATCCTTATTTTTTTCATTCCTCTTGTCATTACCTTTATTATATGCATAATTAGTCCATCAATTTACCTTCATCCATAGACCGATCTTCATGGCACTCTGTCTTTGTTATTCAATGAAGGGAGAAACTGTAATCTTTTTTTTTTGGTGATTATTAATATGAAGTCTGAGTCAGAACTCAAAAGCAGTGTGAGATTTCAAATAATAAGATAAGGGACAGCAGAAAGGGCTTGTGAAGGAGTAAGAGGGGATGTGTAAGAGGGAAGGAGTAAGAGGGAATGTGAATCCAGTCATGTTACTAGCACCTACTCTACTGACCAACCTAAAATGTAAAACTCCCAAGAGCGTGGCCCTTCAGACCACACCTCAGGAGTGACAAAAGTTTTGTCCAGCTTACCTGGAAAGAACCCAAGCCCAGCTCAATATAAAGGCGAGCTTCCAGACCAGTGCTTTCTGGGAAAAATGCAAATACAACGTAGTGCACTCCAAAGAGGGGGATTAAGAGTAATGTGGATTTAGCAAGTCTCCTGACAAAGCAAGAATTAGAGAGCAATGCACTGTCAGAAATACAGAATTAGTGACAACCACATTGAAACAAAGTTCAGTACAGAGGACAGCTTCATAACAGAGATAACTACACCCAAAGAGGTTAATGGAGAGATTGCTTTCTGATGTTCCCACTGCCAATACCAGGTGAACAAAGATGAACAACTCAGAGTGCAATTCATCTGGACTGACCATTAAAGGTTCTTCTGCCTACTGTGTATGCAAAACCAGGGACACCAAACCAGCTATCGTGATCTACTCTCCTGCTACTAATCTCAATCACACATAGATATCCCTGATTGAAGTGTCTCAACTTCCAAGATGATGGAGAGCTGATCATCACTGTCCCTAAGTGTTGATTCAGCTGCTTAAACAGTGGTGGGGCATTACCTGACCTGTAGCATTTACAGTTTTGAGTGGAGTAATTTGGGAGTTGTGATATTTTATGTTTTACTTTTCTCCTTGTTCCCAAATATGTCCACCCCACCCTTCTTCCCCTGAAGAAAACAAACAAACAAACAGTGACATTTAGGATGCAAAGGGAAGTTTCCTTTGTTATTTCTTCTGGGAATTCCTTTTTCTATCATTAAGAAGTAGAACACTTTGTGCTCCTACCCATAAAATATTTTTTTTTATAGCAGCTGGAACAGGTCAATATCAAAAGACCCAGAAATACTTACACAAAGTGGCTTGAATGGCTCCCTCCTCCCTCTTGAGTCTTCAATTTGTGGACTAGAATCCTGATCACATTCATAAATATAATGAAGTTAATCTAAGGAAAACAAGACAAAAATCATGAAATGCACTAAAAAAATCAGCATGTTTCTTCAGATACAAATTAAACAAAAATCCCCAGTCATAAGAATTTCTCAGCTCTGCTCTCAGATCAAATGGATAACATTAGAAATAGAATTAGCTTTTCCCACAGATATATAGTTATACATAAAGATGTGCTGAAAATTATATTGGATTAATGTAGAACTACATATCTCGATGTGATTTTATGCCTGATACTAAATCTTTGTACTTGTCAGCACCTAGAAGATCTTACATGGTCCAAATAGTTCCCCCTGTTCCCTTCATTGCTCATGGCAGGGACTGTAAGTGATACAAACCTAGGTGAAATTAGATGGAATAAATATGTGCCTAAGGGAATTTTTTTTTTTTTGTCCTACATTTACATCCCAGAAACTCATTTTAAAAATATTTATATTGAATTAAAACAGAATCATATTATTGAGAGTCTTGACAATGTGGGTTGCCTTTCTTCAGGAATGACTTGGAGAGGCACAGACTTGCAGTCTGTGGAATGCAGGTGTCAAGATGGTTTCATTATGTTCTAGCATGACTCTAGAAAGTACAGGATTTACTCTTTAGGTTGTGGTTTATGGTGCTTTGAGAGGGGAAAAACCCAACAAACATAATAAAATCCACAATAAATCCACAATAAATTACTGTACATGCTGTACAGTAATTCCCAACTATCTGAAATTCCATACCATAGCACGTGCTGTTCTTTTTCTCCCAGCTTACTGGAAGGAGACACAAAGTGAGCTTTCACATTTCAAAAGATACTCAAGACAATGTGAAAAAAAAAAACATACTAATACAGTTAGCAGGATGGGACCTTTGATGATCCATAACACCACTCCGTTTTCATCATCATCCCAACATCTGAAACAAGAAACAAAACCAGTTGTACTACCTTTCTTGTGTGAGCTTTCCACAACACATTAATGCATCTCTGTCACAGAGCAGGGAAATGATGGACATTAAGTTTGACATCACTATTTAAAGTCCCCTGCTCCTACTGGTACCTTGATACCGCTCTAGAAGTTTCTGTGCAGCCCAAAATATAAAAGGATTTTATAAGAAGCAAGAGCTGAAGGGTCAAAGCCAAGTCAAGAAATGAACATTTGTCTTTTCAGGCTTATTTCCTGCTTTTCTGTGAGAAAGGTGACTGTTGCACAGAGTATAAGTCAGCAACTCAGGTTCTGTTCATACACAGATATAGTGACTTCCAGGTCATGAGGTTTTGACAGGGTGCTGAGCCACCTTATTTAAACTATATTCTTACCCTGAAAAGTTGGACTAGATGATCCTTGAGGTCCCTTCCAATCTGGTATTCTATGAATCTATGAAAAACTACTTATAAGGACATAATATGTTTTCTTTTAGGGGGGTAATTGTTTGAATCATGGAATGGTTTAGGTTGGAAGGGACCTCGAAGATATCTAGTTCCAACACCTCACCACAGGCAGGGATTTCATGCTCAGGTGGTGGATGATGACAATTTGAAAGCAATGCAAATGTGTCTGCAGGAGCAGAGGCATCGAGTGTCATCTCATCAGGGCCAGCTTTTCTCCTGCCTCTTCTGCTGCTGCCTTTGCCTGGTGCAGGTCCCACTTAAAGCAGATGCATCGTGACAGCCTGAGGTGCCTTTTGACAGCCCAGTGGTGATGGACCTGGGCCAAGAAAGGAATGGGCAGAGGGACACAGCAAAGCAACCCTTAGAACAAATACCCAGCAGGGCTGAAAGCACAAGTTACATCTGTAGGAGGTTCATCCTTCAGCTAGCAAAGGACTAGAGAACAGATTAAGGTTATCAATTTGTGGCTGATTTTGCACAGCAGCAGTGATTTTCCAAAAAATGTAATTATTTGAAGGGCTGGACACAAGAAAACTAAGTGGCATTTCAATGTGTACTGTAATATTTCCAGGTTTACCACTCCATTGCACTTCAAACTGTTTTCTCATTTGCATATGGAGTGTAAAGACCAGAGACACAAATTTGGAGCAATTTTTTAAATTATTTTTTGGTTTTCTGGGGTTTGTATCTATCTTTTCCCCACCATAAAAACAAAGTACACCACAAAATAGGATGCTCTTGGATTCCTTTTTTTTTTTT
>VWZI01000780.1:996442-1108927 GCA_013396835.1 Psilopogon haemacephalus | reverse complement strand
GTTTTTTTTTTTTTTTTTTTTTTTTTTTTTTTTTGAGCTCTAACTTACCCTGTATTTTGTTGATGGATTCTGGTGAGGATCCAAGTAAATATCACAGCAGTGGGAGCTCCTGGACAAATCAACACAGAACAGAAGAAAATTGTTTTGAGTACTGTGTCCCATGGAAGCTTTATTCCAAGAAGATTCACAGAGTAGCAGATTGGATGTACGTTGGAGGTTGCACATTAGGTCAGATAATTTAAACCAAAAAAAAAAGAAAAAAAAAAATCCAAACCACAAAACCCCACAACACCTTATGAAATATCTTGGACTTCAAGAAAAAAAGAAAAGGAAAAAAAAAAAGTGGAATGAAAAATGACAGGAGAATGAAATCAAAACAAAGGAAAAAAAGAAAGGTTTTGAAACTGTGTTTTAAACAGTAACAGTTGAGAGCTGTTGAAAGGTTTGGATATGAATTTCAAGCACTTGTACTTATTTAACTAAAGCTTTTTTATCTGGCCAGCATACAGCTTGTTGTATACGCGCTGGGAAAGTTCACACCTATCCTGAGGAGCTTCTACCAATCCTAATAGATCTACCAGTTTCTGAGCATTCTGCAAATATCCTACTAAATCCAGGAATTAGCAATCTCTAAACTCGCTTTATGACTACTTATAATTCTACCTTTATGTCCAAAAAGGGTTTGTTTGTTTTTGTTTTTTTTTTTCCTAAGAAGTGCTGTAAATTAGCAATTGTGTTTGCTCTTCTTCTGTGCAATTGAATTTCCAAAGAGTAAATGATTCTCAAGCTGCACAAAAAGGATTCTAACCTGAAGCAGGTGACATTTTCACTGATAAATCTATTGAAACATAGGCAATATCTTTCTAAGTATCATTTGAGATCTGTAGGAAAAGCCCAGAAGTTTCTTTCCTAATTTTAGACTTTTAAGGCATTTAAATTGAGCCTATATATATTCAGATCAAGTTGTCTTTTTAATTGACAAAGAGAAATATTTACACCCCTATTGTCCTAGGTACCTCTGAGATGACTCTTGCTTTGTGTTGATTATAAAAGCAGATGAGGATTACTGCATTATTAAGATGTTTCTTTATCATCTCAAGTTAGCTGTGATTAATCGAGGTGTAAGTGTCTAGTTTCAGGTGATCTAATTGGAATAGCTCCAAATCAACGTCCCCATTATAAAACGCAGACTTTTCAAATTCAATTACATGATGAAGAGAAGTCTGAGACTCTGAAGATGAAGGGGAATTTAGATTTCACTCCTAAGTCAAAAATGTCAATGTAACTACTCAATTTGGGTGCCTCTACTTCAAAAGAGACAAGTTGAGAGGCAGGAATATCTGAGAGCCACAATGAACAATTCTCATCAGTGAAAGCAATTTTGGGTCTAACATGCACATAATCCAATAATTAGAGATCATTTTGACAACTGTGCGCTCTTGAAAGATTCCTTGAAGCCTGAAGATCTCAGAAAACAGAAGAAAACCAAAAAAAGCCTTAACCCAGAATTCTTTGATTCTGCCCTCACATAGTTTAAATTATCTAATTCTTCTTATGATGTCAACTTAAAGTTAGCCACCCGACTTCTTCAGTCACTGAAAGAAGGCAACATGTTTCCAGGATGCTACCCAGTCACAATATTCATCTTCTTAAGGACTGGATTAATCACCAGCACAGCACACATACTTCTCTCTACTGTTTGCAGGAGAGACCTGGAGACATAGTTTAAGATTAGGTGGCTACCTTTTAAATTACTTTAGTAGCATGAATTTCATTTCAATCATAAAGAGGAATGCTGTAGTCTTTCAAACAGATGTGTCATAGTGCTCCCTGTAATCCATCCTATCCTCCCCTTCAAAGTTTTGGGTGGTTAAATATCTAACAACGTACAAATAAAGACAGAATAATGGTACGGTTTTGATGCAGTAGTACTGGATGAATGGGCAGTTTGCATCAGAAAAGTGGCATCATTCATCTCAGCACAAGCATTGTATTTAGTTGTGAATGTAAATGGAAATAGTAAATAGTACGAAGGAGGAAAGAGTACTAACCCCAGCCAGCAAATATGAACCACCATACATACTGCTTGTCTGAGACAAAGGTCAGCAAAAGCAGTGTTTGCAGGTATATCCCTTCTATGAGAAGCCAGAAGAAATTTGCTAAAATACTGAACTGGAAGAATGCCACAGCAGCCTTACAAGCAACCTGGAAATGAAGAGGAAGGAAAAAAACAATTAGATTTGCTCTTCGTTGTGTGTGGTTTCTCTACAAGTACAGACAACATTCAAAGTTACCACACAAGAATGAAGAAATTATGACATTCTTTCAGTAGGATTGGGATTCCATCATTTAAGATGACTTTATTTATTTTATTTTATTTTTTAATGAAAGTGGACTCTCTCTCACTGACAAAAAAGTTATGTGGTGGTTTGGCAGTTAGCTGTCCCCTCACACTTTGAAATAACCCAGGCTAGGACTCAGTCAGCTGGAAGTTAATAAATGAAGCTTTATATTTACAGCTCTGCACAATATATAAGCAGATATTTACAATGCATAACAGATATCTAAAGATATATACAGTAAAAAGCTAATACAGAAACACCACAGCCCTTCCAGAGATCAAAATCCCTAAGAGGGGTCTCTAACCACCCCTACAACCTTCCCCCTTTCCCCAGTCGTATCTCACCATCTGTTGTATGCAGCAGATAGGCAAAGGTAGATTGGCCAGGGGGGATTAGCAGCAGGAAAGAAGTTAGTGGAACTATTCAGATTCAGCTACAAAAGGAGAAAGCCAAGCAGGAGCAGCCACAGCCCAGAGCAGTCTGAAATCATCTGACTGTCTGACTTACCTTATGTTTGGGTTACAACTCTTAATATTTTTTTCTTTCTTTCTCAGTAGAGCTATGAATGCTGTTGCACCATCAGTGCTTTCCTCTCTCAGCCTATAGTCTAATTTCTCTTTCAAACCCTCCCATTAGTTCAAACAAGCACACATTAGAACCAACAAACCTGTGCCTTAAATATCAAAGCTGCAGGTAGCTGTTAGCATTTGGTATTTGGGTTTGTGTGGCATTGCTTTAAGATCTCAGCTATGGCAAACTGAAGGGAAATGAGATTAAGGAGTAGCTATTGTCTCTTCAGGTAAAGAATTAAATGTTAAGTCTATAAGAGAGACAAGAAGTTTAGTACCGTAGACATTAGGCAGTGGTCCATAGTTTCATCTGCAAACAAAACAGCATCTTTGGTGAACACAGCAATTGCTCTGAGGATGAAGGAGACAAACAGGTGCATGTGGATGTAATTCCGTGTGCAGTGGAATTTTCTGACATGGAAAGAGAAAATAAAAAATTGTTCTTCAGGAGAAATTTCTCCTGGTCTCACCAAAATTCAGACAGGAATACAGGGTGACTTCAAACATCTTCCAAAGTAAGTAAACCATTTGTCAGCTGTTTGAGAGGGAGCTTGGCACAAGGGAGTTGCTTAGTTATTATCTGTTTAAGTTAATAGAAGTGTTAGTATAATTGTCCTTGAATCATCATGTTTAAAAGAGTTGCCAGAACCAGTGAATAACTCTGGGACTCTTGGGCTGTGTAATGTCTTTTAATTATTCTAAATAGCACTTTTTTTGTGTTAGAGATTGTAACAGGATTTACAGTCCTTTTCTGGCCAGAGAAGAACAGAATCTTAGAATCATAGAATGTCAGGCATTGGAAAGGACCTTGAAAGATCATCTGGTCCAGCCCTCCTGCAAGAGCAGGATCTCCTAGAGCAGATGACACTGGAACTCATTTAGATAGTTCTTGAATATCTCCAGAGAGGGAGACTCCACAACCCCCCTAGGCAGCCTGTTCCAGTGTCCTGTCACCCTCACAGTGAAAAAATTCTTCCTCAGATTCACATGGAACCTCCTATGCTTCAGTTCCCACCCATTGCCCCTTGTCCTGTTGCTGAGCATTACCAAGAAGAGGCTGATTCCATACTCCTGGCACTCACCCCTTACGTATTTATAAACATGAATGAGGTCACCCCTTAGTCTTCTCCTCTCCAAGCTAACAAGCCCCAGCTCCCTCAGGCTCTCTTTGTAAGGAAGATGTTCCACTTCCTTAATCATTTTCATGGCTCTGTGCTGGACTCTCTCAAGCAGCTCTCTATACTTCTTGAACTGGGGGACCCAGAACTGGACACAATACTCCAGATGAGGCCTCACCAGAGCAGAGTAGAGGGGAAGGAGAACCTCTCTCCACCTACTAACTACAGCCTTTCTAATACTCCCCAGAATGGCATTGGCCTTCCTGGGCACAAGAGCACATTGCTGGCTCATGGCCATCCTTACATATTGAGGGGTTGTTAGTCCCATATTGAGAGGTGGCTTCCAGAGAAGACTTTGCCCTACCCTGCACTGAATTAATGTTCTGAGAAATGGCTGAAGGATTGTTTAGCCGGGAGCAAAGGAGGCTCAGAGGAGGCTGTCTCACTCTCTACAAGTCTCTGAAAGGAGGTTGTAGCAAGGCAGAGTTGGTCTCCTATACAAGATAACAGGCAATAGCACAAGAGGAAACAACCTCAAGTTGCACCAGAGAAGGTTTAGGCAGGATATTAGAAAAAAAACAAAGAAAAATTCTTCACTTGAAGGGTTGTCAAGCACTGGAATAGGCTGCTTAGGGCACTGTTGGAATTACCATCCATGGAGGGATATCAAAGTTGTGTGGACGTGATGCTGAGGGGCATGGTTTACTGGTGACCTGACAGTGCTGGCTTAACAGTTGCACTTCATGATTTAAAGGTCTCTTCCAACCTAGATTATTCTATTGTCCTAAGTTGCTCTGCCCACAGTTTTACCTTGAGCTAAAGGAATCTCTTTCAAGATTTAGAAATATGAACCTCTTGTTCCTGGCTCTCTCTCTCTGTGAGGTAGGACATTTGAGGCTGGCAATCCACTCCCATTAGGAAGCTGCTTCTGTGCTCCTCACTCCTGTCTGCAGAGTAAGATTGCAGCTTTTGCCCAAGTGCATTGGAACCAATTAAACCCAGGCTCCATTTCCTAACATCCAACATCATCAAAGAGGACATGTAAATTTCTTTCCACCTCTTTCCCTAGCTCCCCATTATGGAAGCAATGGTCTTTCAGAGAGGAAAGGGACAGTCTAGATTTACTGCTGGCTCAAGGGCATCAGACACTCCGTTTCTGCACAGTATGACCTGCTGTGCCCCGGAAGAGTGCAGTTATTTTGTATTCCACACAGTTATTTTATGCTAATGGTGGTAAGAGGCTGGAGCATTTTCACTGTATTGAAGAGGAATTAAAGACACCAAGACAGACTGCCCAGCCAGCTTTACTCTTTCAACTGCTTTTTTGAAAACTGTTTTAGCATCTGCAAGGAAATGCTGCAACACAAATTGTCATCAGCAGTGTCACGTCTGAGAAAGATGTGGAAAATAAGACTTGTTTTAAAACCCCCATAGAACAAAAACACAGAGAGCTTGAGAGGAATTAGAGTGAATCTGTTCTCAAGACATCCTGAAAATGATACCATTGGGTTTTTACCTGAAGGCAGCAAAGACAATTAGAGCTGTAATGAGTGAAGCCACTGATGCTGCATAGCCAGCAGTGTAGACACGCCAAAATGCAGAATAATATGATTTCTATGAGAAAAAGAGAACACAGACCAGTGCTGGTGGTTATGCAGCATGCATGCTGGTGTGCTTATTCTACTAAAACACATTTTGCTTTCCTAGTCAGTCTCATCACCTACGTGTTGCTTTATGTGCTTCGGATTTTACTCTCCATCATTAAAACGACTTTCTTTTCTGTTGAATCATCCTTAGGTTTGTACATGAGAGAGGTTTCATAGCACACAAGCTCATCTGCAATATTGACCCCATAGAGCATATTCAACAAGAAAATATTCGGGTTACCTCATTAGATTTTCTCCCCTAGGTACACATTTTCTCCCCTAGGTACACAAAAATCCCAAGGCACTGAAGCTTCCTGATGAGAGTTTTGTGAATCCACCAATTTATACCTGAACCACATTCAATAAATATTGGTTTACATAAACAGGCGTTGCTATAGAAGAAAGGAAATTTACATTTTGAAGGTGAGGAAAGATAAACTGTGCAAAAGTCACAACATATTGTGGAGGTAAGAAGGTTAAAGCTCAGGAAAAAAAACCCTGCAGTCTTTATTTTGCTGGGCAAACAGTTCATTCAGTTTCTATATACTGTAATATTGTAGATTCTTTCCAGTTTGTTTGTTTGCCTTACATTTAGATATCCTAAGTAAAGTGAATCATGTTTACATTGCTTTATGTATGCAAATTTTATCCCAATTCACTACAAAATTACCTGATTATTTACAATTCCAAGAAACTAAATTCTCATTCTCCGATGAAGATGTGAGTGAAAAAGAAATGCTGGTGGAGCCTAAGTGAGTGCCAGTGATGACCAGCACATAGGAACAATGGAGGTTCACTTCCTACTCCACTGAACACCTAAGTGTGGAAATACTCAATGGCATCCAGGAGTTCCCTCTTAAAGATGTACTTTGAAAGCAATGCTGTGAAGTTATGGACAGGTTGGTAGGGTTTCCCTGGGAGATGTCTGTATGCTGAGGATTCAAGTCACATCTGCCAGAGAACCAAAGGCTTTGTTAGGCAGGACAAGTGAACTAATCATGACCCTCCTCATTAACACCGAGAGGAGGTAATTAGATGGAGAGGAAAGTACTACCTACTACTCTTTTGCTTTATATTAAACCTAATTTGTTAATCAGACTCTAAATACACTGAAAATTGTTGAGCTGGGCTCTTGCGTGTGGGAGCATCCAACTACCCAACATATTCAGAAGACCATGCTCTAGAGATGTCTATGAAGAGGAAATAAACAACTCACCTGATCCTCAGGCCCTTTACTGGAGCTTTCATCAAATCCACAGGCAACAGTATATAGTGGGAATGGTTCTGACCAATATCCTTCTTCAGTACAGTTTCTCAGAAGGAAGCCTTTAATGGTCAAATATATCAGAATGAATGGGTTGAGGAAGATGTTGATGAAAAAAAAAAAAATTAATTCTTCCATGATTCTTAACATGGGTACTTACAGTAGATAAGTCATGTTCAGCAACATCAGCTACAGAGTTAAGGTATTCTACATGTCTCTCATTTGAAAATGTCAAGATGCTGTGGAACATTTTACATTTCATGTAGGAAATTCAATCTGCAAATTCAGTCCTTACATAGAGGAAAACAAATTATGCATCAATTTATGTCATGGAAAAAAAAAGCCAGGTGAGCCACCTCATCTTGCTTTGAAGGCTGATAAAAGTTTTCAACTTGACTGTGCTCTAACTGGAGGATTGAGCTAGATGATCTGAAGATATGCTGTAATTACTCATCTTTTTAGACCACTGAAGACATTAGACAATTCTGTACATCATAACAACAGTGCTAATAGCTGTAAGATTCAGTAACTTGCTTATTGTCCTGGTTCACAACACTAACTTATCTCAGTTAACACACAGTAATTATTTAGACCATAAACCAAGACATGAATCTGGATAATTACCACGTGTTAATACAAATTAGTGTTGTGAATTAGGACAATAAGAAAGTCACAGAATCTCATAGCTATTAGATTTTTTTTCTCTCTTTTTTTTTAGTTTTAGAGATAAAAACAGTAGGCCAAAACAAGTCTTGCCATGGATATTGGTGATTTCTTCAAAAAATCTTGGACAGGGAACTTTAACCACTTCTCCAAAAGCAGCTCTGGGCCAGCAGGTTAGACCATCCCAATCTCTGGCACACCCTGAAAAAAAAAAGAAAGTGTCTTTAAATAAAGAAACACAGAGGGAACATCACAGCATTATCTTCTGTACTGGAACTGAGTGTGGCTTTCCCACTAATTCCCACTAGAGCCATAACAGGACATGCAGTTCTGCAAATGAAGGATTGTATTGTTTTCCTCTTCTCCTTGAGTGCATCGTTGCTCACACAGGCACCTGGCATTCCAGATGGACCTCTCCCACCTTATTTCAGAGAACATATCTGAAATACAGGCAGGCACCAGCTGAAAGCCAAGCCAAGTATTGGATTCTTTCTATTGTCAAAGCAGAAGTCACCAAAATAAAAAAGATTAAACCCTTAACACTTGCGATTGCTTATTACTGGTTTCAGAGTCTGACTGAAAAAAAAATCAGACTTCAAAATTCAGATTTAATCTCTTGATTCCATGCTTTAAGTGTACCAATTTCAGCAGAGTTACAGGAAATAAAGATGGAAGCCCTGAGTTTAGGCAATCAATGTCATTTTCACAATGGACTTGTTCTAGGTGCACGTGTCAGGAGGAGGGTTGGACTAGGTGATCTCCAAAGGTCACTTCCACCCTCCTCCATTCTGTGGTTCTGTGATTTCAACAGGGATTAGATTAATCTTAAACAAGGACATCTCCCAGCATCAGTGTGTGCATGCAGCTCAGGCAGCCAACTGTGTGCTGGGCTGCAGCAAGAGCAGCTGTGGCCAGCAGGGCAAGGGAGGGGATTCTCCCCCTTTATTCTGATCTCATCAGACCCCACCTGCAGTACTCTGTGCAGTTCTGGAGACCCCAACACAAGAAGGACATGGAACTGTTGGAGCCAGTCCAGAAAAGGCCACAATCAGAGGGCTGCAGAAGCTCTGCTCTGAGGACAGGCTATGAGAGTTGGGGCTCTGCAGCCTGGAGAAGAGAAGGCTTCCAGGAGACCTCAGAGTAGCCTTCCAATATCTGAAAGGAGACTACAGGAGGGCTGGGGAAGGACTATTGACAAGGTCTTGTAATGACTGGACGAGGGGTAATAGGTTTAAAATGGCAGAGGGGAGATTTAAACAGGATGTTAAGAGGAAGTTGTTTGCAGTGAGGGTGGTGAGACACTGGCACAGGTTGCCCAGGGAGGTTGTGGCTGCTCCCTCCCTGGAGGTGTTGAAGTCCAGGTTGGATGAGGCCTTGAGCAACCTGTTCTAGTGGGAGGTGTCCCTGCCTATGGCACAGGGGGGTTGAAACTGGATGAGATTTGAGGTCCCTTCCAACATAATGATATAATTGTATGATCATTTAAAGCAGCCATCACCAGGAGTAGGTCTGACTGATTGGCATTCATGAGGTTTCCTAAACCAGATATTGCCAGGTGATGACACAGGACATGCTACTAACTATGAGGCAATAAAAAGGGGTCTTCAGAAGTTACATTTAATCACAGTTTTATCCCAGGTGCATCTCAAGCTGTGGTCACAAAGTATCTGTTGGCAAGTAGGTGTGGGTGCAGCACAGACAAATTATCAGTGTGTAAAGGTTGTGTGAACCAAGAGAAAAAGCACCATGATGGAACTGAAGCTCATCTCCAGGTAGCCATAAAGGGAATATAAAGCAGTGCAGGAGTTTCATTTAAGAGGTGTCGTTTTCTTTCACTGATTCTTTTCTGTTTCCTCTGTGACTGATGACAAGGCAAATCTAAACTTGACAAGAGCTGAAATGTGGATGTAATATTACTGAGCACAGTTACTCTCTGGCTTCCAAAAGGAAAGCCCTGTGAATCTCCCACAGTGTTATCCTCACATCATCTTTGCAGGATGAAATTCTTGGTGTCCCAAATTTTCCAGATGGGAAAACAGAAACCCTGACTCATTTTCTCTAATTTTAATTGTCTGAAATATGTTAGCTCATCTTAGCTGTGTTCCCCCTGTGATCAGTAGAAAGAGACATGATTTATCCCATGAATTGGCAGCTCCTTTCTGAGGACAGGATGAATCACCCACTGCAAATCCCCAGGTCTTGTTGGTGTTTATAGCCTAAATGAGACTGCTAATTGTCGGCTTAATAAAGTCAGGTAATGCAAGTCCCACTTATACAGGGCCTGGCCCACACATTTAGACTAGAGGATTTAAAAGTTCTCTCTTAAAGGGGCAATAGCACCCCTGAGGAGATGGATCTAATAATGTAACGTATTTGGCAATGTGGGGTTAAAAATGTGTGTCTGGTGACCTTACATAGGAGTGGAACCTGTATGGTTGAAGTCTTAGACCTGACTTCATTGCCAGTGACATCTACAGTTTTGCTCAAAAGCAACCACTTTGGCCAGAGGCAGATAGAGCATTTTACATGCCAAGGATTTCAAGGAACAAGTGGTTGCCCAAGACACCTGACAGTCCATAAAGCCAACTAGAGCAGAAATTGCATCAGGTAGTGTGGCCATCATAGATATTTAAGTCTTTTTTTTTTTTTTTTCAATAACCCAAGACTCGTTCTCTTTTAGACAGTGGGGAAAAGAAAACATTTTTAGAACATGAATCTACTTCATGGTGAGAGGAATTGCACTGTGGGCTCTACTGGTGACACTCATTTGGCACAACTCTGTACCACCACAATAATGTGAAACTACTTCAGATTGAGAAGTTTTCATGCTGAATGAGTTCAGCATGTTTTTCAGCATCTTGTGTGGATGATTCTTTGGAGTTTTCAATGTATATTGAAAAAAAGCCCCAAACATATGAAATACTTCAGCAACGTGAAGACATTTCAGGCAGGTTGTTCCTGCCCCTAACTGAGCATCCAAGCATCCCAGCATCCAAGCATCCAAGCATCCAAGCATCCAAGCATCCAAGCATAAATTTGTCAGCATCCAAGCTTATTTTCTTAGTCTCATTCTGTAGTTAGCAAAGAAAAATACTACTGCAGAAAATGATTAATCTCATTCTAAAGTAAGAATCTAAACCAGAGGCAATTAAGTGTGTTCTAGGGGCACCCATCTTCCTCCATTTACTTTAGGGGAATCTAAGAAGACAAAGTGACTTAGACATTGAGCTTTTAAAGATAGCTAAAATAGATGAGGTGAAGTCCCAGTTCAAATATTAAGAAGCCAAATAAAATAGAAATCAAATCTTGGCTCAGGAAAACAAATGGTATCTTGACATTATGTCCCTGAAATGATATACATGAGATATTCATATCAGATCTTGATAGGCAGGACAGTTACCTTGAAGATCAGGAGAAACAGATTCATTCTTCTCTAAGCAGAGAGTCTCCTCTTTCACCACCTGCTGGAATATCTTGCATTCTGGGTGGATTCCTGCAACCTTGGTGAAATACAAACCAAACCAAGAAGCTCTATCATTATCAGAATGAGAAAAGGCAAATTTCATTGAAGTTTATACCTCATGGCTGATATTTCAAGGTCTAAGAATGTCAAAACTCCAGCTGAAGATTATTTCTGCAAATGAGATGCGTTAATGGCAGCCCAAAGAAGAGATCTCATACATTAACCTTTTCTTGTCCATTTCCCTCCTATCTGTTTTCCTCTCTTTCCCCCACCACCCCTTTACCACCATATCTGCCCTTTTCCCACCCCACATTTTCCCTTTTTATCCCCCCAGAGCACCTGGGTTCTTTTGGAATGTCCTCCCACTTGATTCCCTTAATCATCTTTGTGGCTCTGCGCTGGACTCTCTCAAGCAGTTCTATGTCCTTCTTGAACTGGAGGATCCAGAACTCGACACAGCACTCCAGATTTGGCCTCACCAGGGCAGCATAGAGGGGCAGGAGAACCTCTCTCGACCTACTAGCCACGGTCCTTCTAATGCCTATAATGGCATTGCCCCTCCTGGCCACCAGAGCACATTGCTGGCTCATGGTTTTCCTGCCATCAGCTAGGACCCCCAGGTCATTTTCTGCTATGCTGCCTTCCAACAGGTCAGTCCCCTACCTATACTGATCCCTGGGGATGTTCTTTCCCAGGTGTGAGATTCTACACTTGACACTGTTGAATTTCATTACATTGCCCACTCCTCCAGCCTGTCCATGTCTGGTTGAATGGCAGCACAGCCTTCTGGTGTGGCAGCCACTCCACCCAGCTTGGTGGCATCAGCAAACTTGTTGAGGATGCACTCTATCCCCTCATCCAGGTCATTGATGAACATATTGAACAGAACTGGTGCTGATATTGACCTCTGTGGGACCCCACTAGTTACAGGCCTCCACCTAGACTCCATCCCATTGACCACAACTCTCTGGCTTCTTTTCTTCAACTAGTTCTCAATCCACCTCACTACCTGATCATCCAGACCACATTGCCTCAGTGTAGCCAGAAGGATGCTGTGGGAGACAGTATAAAATGCTTCACTGAAATCAAGACATAAAGAGTTATGCATGGAACAGAGCAGAGGGTTTGCTCCTTTACCATGTATGCTTTTCAAGGCAAAGCCAGGGGCTCAGCAGGTAGTGAGTTTAATTGAAGTGATGCATTGAAGGCTTCCTGAGACATCTCTGAGGTAGAATCCTAAGCCATTCTAAACCTCTAATGACTCTGAAAACACAGGACAGATGAGAACATCACTGCTATGTTGTCTTTTCTGTCTCAGGAAACTGATTTACTGTCCAGAATGTTTCCAGCAAGCAGTGCATCCAGGGCTTCTTTGAGCCTCCACAGAAACTTCACTGGAAATGTTGTAGAGTATTGCACCTTAGTAATACTATCTGCCATGGGGGAAAAAAAAAATAGAACCCAACTTTATTTTTAAATACCTTTTAAAATTCTGCTTATATTTAGGGTTTAAAGTAGCATAGACAGATTGCTTTTAATTATGAGGCCCTAGAGATGGCTCATCCATCCTAATATTATAACAGAAAGCAGCTTAAGGACACTGTTTGAGAAGAAAATTAAGACGTGGCTTCTTTTATGTGTTATATTCCTCCAGAGGGTAACTCCAAATGCATTTTATAAATCAGCATGAATGACTCCTGAAATAGTCCTCTTTGCTTTTCAGTTGTAGCAGCACAATTCCAAAACACAATTTTTCAGGTATTAATATGTTCCCTGCTCGTTGCTTTATCTTTTATCATGTTTTATTTTACTTTTGACCTACACAACAAATGAATTATTTCGGTAGCAGTAACAAAAAGATTGCTTCATAAATCTCTCATTATTTCACTTCATAAAGTAAGATTCAACTGAGCAAGAAAGAAGTAAATTTTCTCCTTTCCGGGATTTCTGGTCTCTGATACTGCTGAGAATCTTTGCATTCGGAATATTCTTAGGCTTGATATTTGAGAGTCAGGGCAACTTGACATTGTGTTATGCGACTTAACCATCAATAGTGAGTCTTCTCACTAAAGGCTTGAAAGCAATGGCCAGTCAGAACTCAGAATTAAATCAAAACAAAAAAATCCCCCAAACCCACAACCAAAATAAAACCCCAAAACAACAACAAAAAAACCCCCAAGTGAACAAAAAAAACCCAAAACCAAAACACTTGGACAAACACTTGGGAGAGGTGGGTTAACTTAAACCCTTGCTCATGCCGGAGGTGTTGGGAATGGTGGAAGCAGACACATAATGAGTTATGCAAAGTTTCAGAGCAGGAAGTGTTATCTTTCTCCAAAAGTCAATGTAGCGACACATTCAGCTGATGCAAGTGGAATATAAATGAGGAGCTAGGCAGGGGAGCTGTCCCAAATGCTAAATGTGTGTTCCAGACTGCCTGCTGCTTGAAGGAAGATGCACCCTTTTTCCCTTTCTCTCTTCCCTGTGATACATCTACACCTGCTGAATCAGCCCCTCAGTCACCATAATTCAGCACTGAGATCAGTGACTCATTGCCAGTGGCTGGGGAAGCCCATATCCTACCTGATATGTGGTTTGACACACAGCAGAGGAGTTGCTAAACCCAGGTCCATGTAGTCCAGACTCTTTCCTCTGACAGCAGATATGAATCACCAGAAAACATGGTTCTTATGGCTTGTTCTAAAAATCTTGACCAACTGCTGGTGATACTCATCAATGGTGAGACCATAGTCAATCTTGCTACCACCAATAGGTAAGCAATGAACCAGCAGGCTCACATTTCATTTGGTACTGGCTTACTGGGTGTGGGCTGGGGGTGGCTATACTATAGCTACCAGTTTCCAGAGCTTGTTTTTTTTTTACATCTCAGTGCATGCATTAACTATTTTTGGTACTTCAGTGTCCAAAAAACATCAAGTACAATAACAGGTGTAACCTACACACTATCCCATAAGAAGCAAAACCAAAGTTGGTGTTGTTAACTTACACTCACGTAGCTCTGATTTAAGTAATCCCACTAAGAGAAGCATTGCCAGCAGGGCAGGGGAGGGATTCTCGCGCTTTACTCTGCTCTCATCAGACCCCACCTGCAGTACTGTGTGCAGATCTGGATCCACCAACACAAGAAGGAAATAGAGCTGCTGGAGAGTCCAGAGGAGAACCATGAAGATGATCAGAGGGCTGCAGCAGCTCTGCTATTAGGACAGGCTGAAGGAGTTGGGACTTTTCAGCCTGGAGAAGAGAAGGCTTCCAGAAGACCTTATAGTAGCCTTTCAGTATCTGAAGGGGGCTACAGGAGGGCTGGGGAGGGACTATTCACAAGGTCTTGTAATGACAGGACAAGGGCTAACGGGTTTAAACTGGCAAAGGGGAGATTTAAACGGGATGTTAGGAGGAAGTTCTTCACAGTGAGGGTGGCGAGACACTGGAAGGGGTTGCCCATGGAGGTTGTGGCTGCTCCTTCCCTGGAGATGTTCAAGGCCAGGCTGGATGAGGTCTTGAGCATCCTGATCTAGTGGGAGGTGTCCCTGTCTATGGCAGGGGGTTGGAACTGGGTGAGGGTTGAAGTCTCTTCCAACCTAAACTATTCTATGATTCTATGACTATGATTCTATGATTTAGAAAAAAAGTTGCAGGGGGTATGGGAGGGTGAATGGGTGGGAAAACACATATGAAAGAAGTGGAATACTGTGATGATGCTTCAATCTGTTGGTTTTCCTCAGGCTTAAAGAAAAAAAAAATTAAACTATTTTACAGTTAACCAAAAGCCTCCTGGGCAGAATATTACTCTTGATTTGTTGATTATGGGTTGCTTATTTTTTTTGTTATAAATCTCACAATGCCTTGAGGGGAAAAAAAAAAAAAGAAGAAAAAAAAAGCACGTGTTTGTTGGTTTCATTAGCCTGCAGGGGTTAGGTGATGGGCTTTTGAGAAAACAGGGGCTCTGCATTTGTTGCAGGGACAGAGAACCACAATTTGCGAAGCATTTCCTGTAACCACTGAGCTTTTGTAGGAAAAGAGCAGCTCCTGTTCACCCTAGAAAGGGATAATTTAGAAATCAAAACAGAGCAGTGATTTCAAGAGATGAGAATGTCCAATGTGGCAGAGTCTGACGTAGTAAGTATAACAGACTGATTTAAAATATTACTTTTCAAATCAACATTTCCTGGTAGCTAGGCAGGAACCCGGCATGAACCTTACTGAAAATCACAGTGGGTGGTTTTCACCCCAAGGTTTACACCAAAAAAAGCCCACAAAAAAAACCAAAAAACAACACCCCCCCAAAAAAAAAACCCCAAAACAACAACAAACAACCCAAACCAAAAAAAACAAGGTAGAGATTCTATGCAGTGTTGTAAGCAGCACTGAAGAAGGTCTTTCTGCTGGCTTGAACATTACTGACCAGTCAAAAATCACAAAGGTCTTTTAGCTCGAAGTTCTAACCACTCAAACAATCTTGGACGGAACAAAGCAATCCTATAGAGAACGTTTGAAAGTGTCAGGAAACCTGAGACAGTTTAGAAAGCCACTTTTAAACTGGCTTTTTTAAACACCTGTAAGGTTATGGCATTAAAACCTCAAGTTGTTTAGTCACTAAGTATAGCATTGCTTTCCATTTCCTCTCTTATACGACAGATAATTTATTTCATAGAAATACAGAATATGTTTTGTTAGAAGAGACCTTTGAGATCATGTCCAACCATTAAACCAACAGTGACATGTCCATGCTGCCTGAATGTAAACAGAAAAAAAGCCGAGCTGATGACAGTTTGGGCTTTGCTATTCTTACACTAGACCACATCACTTAGCAAGCACTGGGAAGAGAACTTTTCTAGCAACATCCTCCTGCCATACTGAATGCAACCTAGTTCAAAGCACTCTTTCCAGAGAGTCCATCCAAAGATGGTGCCCCTGGGCAGTGGTGGTGGTGGTGGAAACACTGCTATTTCAAACTCACATAAAAGACAGCTCTTCACTCATTAAGGAGTCCATTAGCACACTGGGGGAAATGCAAGGACGTTTTCTGTGCTCTCTGCAAACAAGGGAAGTGCTTTAAAGATGGGCATCAAATACATTAGTCACTTCTGGAAAAAAAAAAAAAAAAGCAGTTCTGTGGGATCAAAGAGCAGGAATTAAATTGGTAACACTTAATCTTTCTGAAAATTAATTAAAAAAATCGAAGTGGCTGAATGCATTGTTAGGATGAGAAGGTTTCAAGAACTTGAATGGTCTTTCCAGTGATCCAGTTCAGTGTCCAATGCTGTATAATCCTAAAAACCTCATTAATAGGTTTTGCATTCGAGTGTATCAATCATTTACTGAGAATATTCATCACTGTTCTTTTGCCTCTGTGCCTACAGCTTGCATTCATGCCTCAGATCTCATCTCAGATCTGCTCTGAAGTTACCTCTGCGCTCCCTGCTCTCACTGTCTGCGCTTCCTCTGCTCAGTTTTTGTGATACAACTCCGATGCCTGAAAATTCTACCTCTCTTCACACAAAACTGGAGTTTTCTGCCATTCATGTCACACACTCCCAGACTAAAACTCACCTGGCATTTCAGGATACAGAAAGGCACAGCAAAGACATTCAAAACTCCTGTACCCTCTGCCCAGGTTTAGCCACGGAAAGAAGTGTACAGCCAGTCCTGAAAGTTGGCTATTGATGCCATGGGCATTGTGTAGAGAGCCAGCATGTGCTCTGGAAAGCATGCCTATTTTTCAGTTGAAATTCTGAAGACAAGGAAGGGTTTATAAGGATGGAATAAGGCCATGAAAAATGTTGAACACAGGTTGAATAACGGAAGGAGACAAAGAAATCGTCAGCCTTTTTCATAAACTTCTCAGGCTGTTGTATCAGTCTCATAAAAATCTTCCATAAGGTCTGCTTCTTTCCATCTGCTTAACAACTTTCTCCCAAAGCCAAGTGCTCATTAGACAGCCTTCAGTCTGAGAAGCAAAGGTCACCAAAACCATGGTCAGTTCTCCCACGGGCTTTGAGGGAAACTGGAACTAGCCTCAAGCTTCAGAAGCTCTTCTCCATTCAGTGCAGCTACCTTTGCAATCACTGCAGTAAAACTGCCCTCTCCACTGTGCACTAGAAGTAATTCTGTGATATTTATAATGTAATTTATGTAGTATCGTGTCCTGCCAGAAAACTACACAAAGCAATAAAAAATAACAAAACAAAAAAATTCCCATGCAGCAAAAAAAGTTCACCACTCAAATGTGCTTGTAAGAATAGATGAAGACCCAAGTTATTTTCTGCCTTATCAAAGCCGTGCAGACCACTCTTGAGTCTGACTGACTGTAAAGCAGTGACATGACTCTTGTTTATTTACCATAAGGAGTCCTACCCTCTATTCACAAGCTCTGACACAGTCTTGATCCCATAAGCTTTCAAGCCCAAAGGTAAAGACCTATTTCCAATCTTTCTCTTCATCCACTTAAATAGATTGTTTCAGAAGTATTTTGGCTGAAAATGACTACCTAGAGGCCATTTTCAGTGCTTGTTTTCTCTCCCTAACTCAATTACCTATGGAAAAAGAGAAGCAGAGACACTGATTGCCTTACAGTCATTCAGAGGAATATCTTTGTCAAGATTGTTTTTCAAACATTGGAGTAATGCTTGAATGCTCCTCTGTGTGTTGGAATATATTTATCTGACTGTATTTAACTGCATAGTGTTATACTGAACAGTACCTTCTGTACATGCATATCCATGTATATCACTGCATGCATTTACTCATAAGGATCCTATAACCAACCATACTGCTTTCTGTTGTTTATAAACTCAGTGTAATTAATGTTATGTTGGATAAAGATGAAAATTAATCGATTAGCTCTGTGCTAAATTTGGTACACCACTTAATTATCACTAGCACTTAGGAAATGACAGAACACTAGTAGCTGAGTCTCCTTATTTTCCACTGTTGCAAGTTTCCCTACGAATTAAAGAGAAAATTCTCCCTTTCTGAGTCCATAAAATGCTTGTCTAAAGGTGGGGTTCATGTCACCCAATCCCTAACACCTAGATACCAAATCAGCAAGTTCACTCAAGTCTTGGAGTGTTTCCATCTCTTTCCCAGTAGTACTGAAAGAAGGCTAAATGAGTTGCTTCAGACTAGATTCCTTAGTTTCGATAGATAATTTGGGATGATTAATCTGAACTCCCCCATCAAGCTGTCCTTAATGATCAATAGAGGCAGACAAGTAGTTCCAGGGAAGGATTCCTCCTACCTCTCTCAGACACCTATTTGAAGGCAGTGACTCACTGTACAGGAGGCTGTCTCCCTCCATTAACTCCCTACAGTTGAATGCAACGCCTACACAGACTGATTCTTCCACACCTCCAGTTCCCTGTGGAATGGACTTTCAGATCTGCAGGGGCCAAATTCATAGAAGAAACATGTATTTCCCTCCAACACAAATCAGCACAGAGTAGCTATATGTGAAATTCAGGCACACAGGGAGCTCAGCACCTTGCCATGGATTTGGATCTGTATACCTATTACCACAAGAAAAGCTTTGCTAAAGCGAATGTACAGCTCAGTGAAAACCTATTTGTGTTCCCATTCTCACCTCCACTCACCAGATCAGACTGAACCCCTTCCTCAGAAATGTGAAAAGCTGCTATGTGTTGAAGAAGCAGTTTAGCTGAGCAGGAAGGGCAGTGAATGCAAAGCCTTTTCTGTTCCACACCCTTTGTTTCCTCAGACTCTGAACTCGTTAAGACAGGAAAAGTAATTTTAATGAATTTCAGCACCCACTTCTCTTTGCTCCTTGTCTTTTTCAAGCAAATGGTAATTTTTAATGTCAAGGACCCTAGCTTGCAACACACACAGTATCTCTTGCAATACACAGTTCCCCATGGAGCTGATGGAAGGTAGAATTCCTCCGTTTCACAGAGGAAGTTTTCAGGTTTAGTCTTCTGGTTTAATCACATATCTGAATAATTAATTATTTGCAGAATCCACACTGGAATTACACCTCTGCAACGTGGAAGGACTTCTTATTTCTATAGGTCTCTGAATTTCCCTGACAGTCTAATTTAAGATGTAAATCTCACAAAACCTAGTTTGAGACATAAAAATCACTCATAGAATCATAGAATGGTTTAGGTTAGAAGAGACATCAAAGATCATCCAGTTCCAATCCCCTGCCAGGGGAATAGGGCAGGGACACCTCCCACTAGAACAGGTCACTCAAGTCCTCAATACTTATAGGATACTATACTTAGAGGATACTTAGAGGGTTTACTCTTACTAGGCATGCAGTTGAAGTTCATATACAAGTGATAGTTTGAAGCCAGAAGTTACCTGTAGCAAACAGTCTGCAGAATATATTATAGGCAGAGTCTGCTGCAACATGGTAAACCATTAAAATGATGGATGGCAGCCCACAGATGTGCATGATACAACCCTTCAGGTTATCTCCACTCTGCTGACAGCTACAAGAGGAAAAATTCTGCCCCTACTATGTGTAAAAAGGCTACTCCAGACTTCAAAGTCACTCTGCCTGTAGTAGTGTAGCAATTTAGGCTGACTAGTTTTCCCTGAAAGGAAGGTGTGATACACAATATTATGTGACAAGGTTTAAATAGCAAGGACCTATATTCTGTCAGTTATATGTAAGGCTGTGTAAATATAGAAGAAAAAAAAGTTCTGGAGGATGTGAGGTACAGGTGTGAAGAAATCACCTTTTAAAACTGAAGGATTAAGACCAGTGAGTAACCATCTCAGATCTCACAATCACCAGCAGACAGAAACAAGCCCTGGAGGAACATTCACCTCATCTATCTTTCACAGGACAAGATGCATTGCCTCCCAGAAAGGTGAGTGTCCTCCCTTGACTACAGCAGGAGCCCCAGTCCCAGCCTACACTAAATATTTAACTGTGGAATGACTAAAGTTAGAATGAATGAGTCCTTGGGAATTGCAGCCATAAGAAGCTTTCCAAACACTTGTCTGAGGCTGCAGATTGAGGTTCTGTGACTGTGCTCACACTTACACCAGGTTTTGCTAACCAGCCTAGGCAATGTTAGCTGCAGAGCATGGGACTTAAGGAGGGATGGATGTACTTGAAATGTGTCCCTATGCTCAGACACCTTCCCCAATGCTTAATGTTGCACCTTCTGCTGCTGCCTCCAGTGCACAGCAGACATAAGCTAGTTCATGACCCCGCTTGGCAATGTTATAAGCAGATGCCTTCAAGAGTGAAAAAAACCCCAGTGTCCTCTCAAAGAGGTAAACAACCCAGATCCTCAGAGGGAACTGTTCCCTTTTAGTTATCCTTCTTTTTTCAGCAAAGTTGCCTTTCTTAGGACAGCTGGGACAGTAAGGAGTCACCTTCTGTCCCCCCAGAGCCATGCTACAGCTATTCTGTTTTAGGGATGCTTTTCTGTCCTGCAGAAACTGCAACTCCATTAAAGACATTTATTGATAGCATCTTAGTGCTGACATTTTTAAAAGAAAATACCTGACTCAAACCTCTAATTCGGGAAATTTATTTCTTTCCTCACCTCCTACGTCTGCAACCCCCCTTTAAAAAAAAAAAAAAATCCTTTATTTTATTTTTTTTCTTTCCCTGTTACAAGAAAAGTTACCCTGTTGCAGACATCTCCTCCCTCCCCCGTCCCTACTGAGCAGCTGCAGAGCCATCCAGCTGTGGAACAGCGCTGTAAGGAGACAGATGTGCAGTGCCCCGCTCACCGTCCCTGCGGACCCCAGCGTGACCGTTGCCGGGCACTCACCAGCGGCAGCAGCAACCAGCACAAACTTCGCATCCTCCGCAGCATCTGCCGAGTCCTCTCCGATCCTTCTGTCTGTCGGGAAACTGTCAAAAGCCGAGACTCAGCCCACCCCACCCCAACCTGCTCAAGACCCGCCCCGGAGAGCTTTTGGACCTCCCTTCCCGGACAGCCGGGGTTCCCCCGGGAGAGCCCGGCACTTGCGTGTCCCCCTGGACCAGAGGGAACGGAATGCTCCAGCATCCCTCCTGGGATTTCAGACTCGCATCTATGATGCTGTCTTCTGGTAGCCCACCTGTAGAACTGCAGGTAGCTGGAGCACTGCCTGGTCTTTTAGAGTGTGTATGAATGCGGATGTACTCCGTGCAAGAAGAGATGCTGCTTTTACCGTTCCTGAATCGCACTTGTGGCCAGGGGCAGTACAATTTCAAAGGTTCTGGGTTTTCGGTGGGTCTGACAGTGTGGTATTCCCCGGAGTCTCTCAGAAATGGAGTTTACCCTTCCTCTCAGTTAAAGAAGTTTGAGCAGTGGCAGAGGATTTCTTCTGCAACTTGCATAATGCCTTTCTGGCTCTCATATTACAAAAATGCCTCCAATGTAGCACTATTTCTCGGTGCCACAGATAAAAGCTAAAGTGCTTCTTGACTACAGCATGGATTTTGTGGGGTAAAACCCNAAAAAAAAAAAAAAAAAAAAAAAAAAAAAAAAAAAAATTAAAAAATTACTGTTTTTTTACTGTCAGGGGTCACAAGGCTTAGGGACCAGTCCTGGGTTTTTCCATAGTAAATACTGCACCAAGCTCTTTTCAGGACCTGTTAGAGCACAAATTGTGGGCATGGCAAGCCCCATTTTTCTTGATAAGGTTTAAGTGTTGTTTCATATCCTGGTGTTCAGTAACTATTTCCCAATTCTTTATTGTCAGAGGAGACTCAGGACTAACCTAAGTTACTCCAAAATAAGCATCTAATACCATTAGAGGAAATAAATATTTCTGCAGCTTTCTTCCTAAGCCTATAACTTTCCTGTAAGTCCTCTATCATGTTTGCCAGCTCCACCTAGATATTTCAGGTGTACAAGGGCACCTGACTTTTGCTTTAGAATCTGAGTCGTGTCAGTGGCATCTTTTAATTTCTCTCTTTGCATCCTCATCGTTCTAAACAAATCAGTCTGTTGCAATAACAACCTAGGCACTGCACACATGCGTCAACAGCTGCATTAAAATGCTGAAATGTGGGTGGCTTGCATCAGGATTTATTTCACCTTCCTCTTGCAAATCAAAGGAAATTGGGTCTAAAAATCAAATGGTATCCCCAGTCTCATCCTAGAGAGACAGCACATAATAAAGAAGAGGACAAAGGCATAGATTTGTGGGACACCATTTGTAAACTAATCCTCATTTACTTCCCCTATTCTATTTGTCTCTCATTAGTGCATAATGACATCCGATCACTCACTCACACAGATAAGCCTCAAATGCTATTCAAAAAATCAAGTTTCTTATCAAATAGATATAAAATAAATACATTTACATATGATTTTGAGTGTTTTTCCTCATCCATGACGAATGAGCTAAAAGCTGTAGACAACTCTCCCTAGTCTACAAGGATCCCACTGCAAGGCAGACACCACATGGCATCAGACAACTCCTGATTCCAATGCACTACAAAATGCAAAGCAGAGGGCTCTTAAATACCTCCTAGGATAGGCACAGATTATAAAATCCTGCTGAACAGTATTCAACTTGAGTATATAAGATGATAGGATAACAGCAAAATCTAGGTCAGAATGGACCTACAGAGATCTGGCCTCAACCATTTCTTCCCTCCACCACAGATCAAATTTCACAGTCAGGTCATGTTGCTCAGAGATTTGGTTGCTGTGATCCTAAAAAAAACAACCTTTGTTCTCAGGGGTCGCGATGTAAACACAAAGGTGCAATTATATTAATACCAGCATGACACTCCAGTCCACAATATTCCAAATGAATTCCATTTTTTAAGGCCTCTCAGGTCACTTCAGTGAAGTCTTTCAGGTCATCATACCGAGTCACCCAGTTTGGAGTGACACCAGGTGTGAACCACATGAAGTTTTAGTGGGGTTTCTGTGTGTTTGGTGTGTGCTCACAAGCAGTCCCTAGGAGAAGGCTTTGCTGCTTTGAGCAGGTGGAGTCTCTCAGCACTCCCTTCCTCATATCTATGCATTTTCATCTGCTTTTCCTACCTGATATTCAACTGATCTAAAAACCAGGCCACATTCCAATGCTTGAGTGCTAAATTAATTAGCTGTAAACTCCTCTTGTGAGAGTTTTTGTCCATAATAATAAAGCAAAAAAAAAAGAATCTACTCTTTAGGTTTTGTAGTGTCTTACTGCAGTTAATGTTATAAACCTCATCTGCATTGCAGTCTCTGAGTTCCTTAGCCTACTTATATACCTTCATTACCTTAAGCAGATGATTTTGTAGGCTAAACCCTTACTTAGGCTAAAACCTATTTTCTCTTTATCATATTAGTTTACTTTAGTCATTCTATTCTTTGTTATTTCTCCGTATGTACCCAAAGAAGATGCTATAATGAAATAATACAGTAAAGTAACCATACTTCTCAAATCTCTGGTATGCTCTGAGGCATTTTGCTACATTTTATTACAAAATACTTCTTAATTAAGCTCTCTCAGAAAATCATAGAATCATAGAATCAGTCAGGGTTGGAAGGGACCACAAGGATCATCTAGTTCCAACCCCCTCTGCCATGGGCAGGGACATCCTACCCTAGACCAGGCTGGACAGAGCCTCATCCATCCTGGCCTTAAACATCTCCAGGGATGTGGCCTCAACCACCTCCCTGGGCAACCCATTCCACAGTCTCACCACTCCCATGGAGAAGAACTTCCTCCTTTGTTTCCTTTGTTTGTACTTTTTTTTTTTTTTTTTTTTTTTTTTTTTTGTCCTGGTTTGTTTTTTTTTTTTTTTAATTTGTTTGTTTCCTTCAACATTTATAGGAGAACTAATCCAAGATAATGACCAGCTTTGCTTTCTTGTTTCTCTAGTATACCACTCTGGGCTCAGAATGCAACCCTGATGTGCATAAAAACATCTTCTTGTTAGCATCAAGCAGTCTAGCCATCACGATGGCATGAAGCTTAATCAATGAAGCAATAGACCTGAGATTCTTCCTAATCCCCATCATGGATATTCTGAATCAATTGATGTCATTCAATGAAAATGACTTGACATTTGCTGAGCTGCTTAGAACTTTTGTAGCAGATGAAAAATATTTCTTATACCAGGCACTACCCAAATAAAGCTTTTCCATAACAGGACATCTTCTGCATTTCCTCTCTCTGCAGGCACATGCACCTTATAGTAGCCTTCCAATATCTGAAGGGAGCCTACAGGAAGGCTGGGGAGGGACTATTCACAAGGTCTTCTAATGACAGGATGAGGAGGAATGGGTTTAAACTTGCAGAGGGGAGATTTAAACAGGATGTTAGGAGGAAGTTGTTTGCAGTGAGGGTGGTGAGACACTGGCACAGGTTGCCCAGGGAGGCTGTGGCTGTTCCCTCCCTGGAGGTGTTCAAGGCCAGGTTGGATGAGGTCTTGAGAGACCTGTTCTAGTGGGAGGTGTCCCTGCCTATGTCACAGGGGGGTTGGAACTGGATGAGCTTTGAGGTCCCTCCCAAAAGAAACCATTCTATGATTCTATGACTCTTCCAACATTTCTAAATAATATTTTCATAAATCTTGTGATGGTTTGGGAGTTACCCAATACCACCTCCCCCCGCTCCCATGAATTCACCGGGCTAGACTCAGTCGGCTGGCAGTTAAGGAAGCTGCATTTGCAGCTTAGCACAATTTATAAACACATATATATACAACATACACAAATAGTTACAGCTACATACAGAAATATATAATCAGTTATAGATTATTATTGTTTATTATTATTTTATTATTATATATTTGAACTTATTATATAAGAAATATATAAGAAGTTAAAAGTAATACAGAAACACAATATCCCTCCCAGCAATCAGAATCCCCAGGAGGGGCTCCCAGCCATCCTTCCACCTTCTTTCCACCCCCCACTCTTATCTCAGACTCTGCCTTACGTACAAGATGAATTGGAAGGATCAGCAGGAAGGGTTAGAAGCAGAATTGATGAGGTGGGTTACACAGATCCAGCTGGAAAGAAGGAAGAGACACAGATACCCACAGACTCCGNCAATATCCCTCCCAGCAATCAGAATCCCCAGGAGGGGCTCCCAGCCCTCCTTCCACCTTCTTTCCGCCCCCCACTCTTATCTCAGACTCTGCCTTACGTACAAGATGAATTGGAAGGATCAGCAGGAAGGGTTAGAAGCAGAATTGATGAGTTGGGTTACACAGATCCAGCTGGAAAGAAGGAAGAGACACAGATACCCACAGACTCCGACAGACAGAATCTCTTATCTGTGTTTCTGTCCTTGCTTTTATACATCTCAACAAACCTGTGAGTGAAGCAGACATCACCACTGTTTTCTTTTCGCAGCCTACAATCTAACTTTTTCTCATTAAAATATTCCAATTAGCCTTGAACCAGCACAAATCTGAAAAAAAAAAAAAGATGCAAAACAAAAAACCCCTAAGAGTATGGGAAGAAGGCTGCAAGTCCTGAAAGCTCATAGTCCAGCTGCTAGGTAGATCATGGCAACCACAATTAAAAGCAAAAGTCTACTTAAAAAATGGAGGGCAGATTATTTTTTTAAAATGGTAGCTGAGGGTGAATTCTGTGTGATGTTTGAGAGGGTGAGGTGAAAGCAGGCAAATAAAACAACTGAAGAAGCAGGTTGTTTTTTGAGATACTAAAGAATGCATGAAATATCAGAAAATAAGTACTTAGAGCTTCATAAGGATAGTTTGACTGATTAAATTTCGTTATACATACCTCTGTGTTATCTACCTGCTGATTTTCTTGGCTAAAATGAATTCCTGCTGTTTTCTAAGCCTTTGGCTCGGTATGCACCTAGGTTCTGTTATTGCTACCTGGCCTGACTTAACGTGCCACAGAAATCCAGAGATGTGATCATGGACACTTGGCACATGTGGATTCATTCCCACGTGCAAACTTATCCCACATCTCTAAATTTAATTCCATCCAAGTATCTAAGGTGCTTTCTGAATCTGAAAAAAAAAAAAAGATCTTTTCTCTGTACTTACCTGTTTCAAACATACTATTTGAAGTCTTTAAAAAATAAACTCTTTTTATATTTTCAGCATTTCTACTTCAAAAAAAAAAAACAAACAAAACCAACCACCAGAAATTAATCTGTCAGTGGTCCATTCTCCCTTTCCATTGTATCTTATCTGCTGAATAAGAAAGTCAGTTTTCCAGATCTAAGGGAATTTACTTTTCTGAGTGACAGGCAATGTAATCTTCATTCCTATTAATAGTCTCTAAAGAATTGACGAACCAGCTGTTCCTATCCTCAGAAATAGTTCTTTGCATCGTATTATTCATTTGTTTTCTTGCTTTCCTCTGGCCATTTCCACTCAAATTCATTTGCCTGTGTCTTTCACAGTAAGTAGAAGGCTGATTTTTATTCACTAAAGGGCAGTTTTAACACTAAACTTGCTCACCTCATAAGGTCCAAGAGAAGATCCATGTTTCTCCTAGACACAGACTGAGTCCACAAAATGGAATGGAATGGAATAAATAGAATAGAATAGAATGGAATTGAATGGAAAGAAATGAATAGAATAGAATAGAATAGAATAGAATAGAATAGAATAGAATAGAATAGAATAGAATAGAATAGAATAGAATAGAATAGAATAGAATAGAATAGAATAGAATTAGAATAGAATAGAATAAAGTCAGGTTGGAAGAGACCTCCAAAATCATCCAGTCTAACCTATCACCCAGCCCTAGCCAATGGCACTAACTGCTCCATCCAAGCTTTTCTTGGATGGTGACTCCCTTTCCTCCAGGGACGGTGACACCACCACCTCCCTGGGCAGCCCATTCCAATGCCAATCACTCTCTCTGGGAAGAACTTCTTCCTAATATCCAGCCTATACCTCCTTTAGCACAACTTGAGACTGTTCCCTCATTCTGTTGCCTGGGAGAAGAGACCAATCCCCACCAGGCTACAGCCTCCCTTCAGACGGTTGTAGACAGCAGGTAGTTGGAAAGAGGTAGCATTGATAGCAATGAGGTAATTGAGAACAACCTACTTTTAACAACAGGGAAGCTGAGTTAATGGTGTGTACTGGTCTCTGCCTCTTTTATGTTTAACAGAGAGAAGGGAATCTTTCATCCAGTTCCTCTTTGATTCTGCCAGTGTGTCCACTGATTGAAGAGGGGGCTCAGGCAGATAGCTCAGCTCACACCCCTGCAGTAGTACTTGTCTCATCTAATTTCACCCATTAAGAGTGTAAATGTGAACTGATTATTGCAAGTTATTTTCACCGTCACAGACACCGTCGAACGCAGTTTGCCAGATATAATTTACATGTCTGCAGAGGAGAAGATAATCAGTTCCTCCGGGCGTACTCCTCTCCACCACCTCGAAAAGGAGGATAGGATGATCATTCTGATGTAGATACTTGCTTTAGGGGTGAAATTCCACACACTAGCACGGATACCTAATGTAGGCATCTGTCTGGATGTATAAGCTGGAGAAGTGAGCTCCTGCTGTGGCTAATAGCAAGGCTAAACTCATTAGCCAGGCTTCTTTAACAGTTATGGAAATGACAGAGAAAGTTCCTGCTAGAAACTCGTTTGTACTCTGTTGTGAATTGCACACAGAACAAGACCACACTAGGCAAACACACATATTTATTTATTTATTTATTTATCTACTTATTTATTTGTTTGTTTATTTTTAATGGCTGGTTATTAGGGGGAAAAAATATGTAAAAATATTTGAATAGCAATAAATGCAAACCCACAACCCTTGCTGTACTTTCAGCCATCATCTTTAGGGAATTAATTCATCCACATGATCCTAGAAAGTATGAGGTTCTTCTCACCTCTTTTATGTTGCAGATAGCTGCATCTGTGCTTCTTGTGTCATGGCTTCATTCGTAATTTTTAGATGTCTTTTTTTTTCCCTGTGGGTTTTTTTTTCTTTTTTTTTTTTTTTTTTTTTTTAGTTATCTTTTTATTTTGACATTAGACCATTGGCTATAATGATTAAATCAATCCAACATATAAACCCTTTATATGATCTTCACCCTGGGACTCACTGTTCTGAGGGCTGGCATTTTGGAAAGGGAGAGCTAAAAAGGAATAAAATCATAACAGGAACCCAAAGTTTTCCTGTGAGGGAAGCTTTGTGTGCTCAAGACCGAGCACTTTGAGTGATGTGTAGGGGGAAATTAGTTGACTCAATATCTGGGAGTGCAAAATATTGTAGCTAAAGCGTTCTGAGTCACAACCCTCAAATGGGACAGAATCAAGTCTTATAAGGATGAAAGGTTCTTGTCAGACTTTCAGCTGCAGAACACCTCATAACAGTAGTATTTGCCCTAAAGAATAACTATGTTTGGCAAATGGCTGAGAGCAGCCCTGAGGAACAGGACCTGGGGGTCTGGGGTGGTGCAAAGCTGAAGATGAGGCTGCAGTGTGAGTGCAGCCCAGACAGCAACTGTGTGCTGGGCTGCAGCAAGAGCAGCTGTGGGCAGCAGGGCAAGGGAGGGGATTCTGCCCCTTTGCTCTGCTCTCGTCAAACCCCACCTGCAGTACTGTGTGCAGCTCTGCAGCCCCCAGCACAAGAAGGACATGGAATTGTTGGAGCCAGTCCAGAGAAGGCCACCAAGATGCTGAGAGGGCTGCAGCAGCTCTGCTATGAGGACAGGCTGAGAGAGTTGGGGCTCTGCAGCCTGTAGAAGAGAAGGCTTCAAGGAGACCTTTTAGTAGCCTTCCAATATCTGAAGAGGACCTACAGGAGGGCTGGGAAGGGACTGTTGACAAGGTCTGGTAATGACAGGACGAGGAGGAATGAGTATAAACTGGCAGGGGGGAAATTTAAACATGATGTTAGGAGGAAGTTGTTTGTAGTGAGGGTGGTGAGACACTGGCACAGGTTGCCCAGGGAGGTTGTGGCTGCTCCCTCCCTGGAGGTGTTCAAGTCCAGGTTGGATGAGGCCTTGAGTGACCTGTTCTAGTGGGAGATGTCCTTGCCTATGGCAGAGGGAGTTAGAACTGGATGATCTTTGAGGTCCCTTCCAACCTAAACCATCCTATGATTCTATGTAAGGAAAGCAGGAGGGCCAGTAATCTCTAGGGCTAAACAGAGAATTATTTTGGTATCTAGGTGAAACATATCACCACCAGCCTACTTTCTTCAACATACATATTTGGCCCGTAGAAGAAGAACTCTGGAATACCTCCATTTACATTAAACTTGGATAAAAGCCTCATATTAATTTCCTCTGTCCTCAGGAGTGCCCAAGTTAGGTTTCTGCTCTGAAGTGTTTTGCTGAAGGACATCTCTCCCCTTTTCTGATGACTACGGGGTAGCAAGAGAGAGCTTTACCTCACGTAATATACCTAAAGTTTGACAAAGTGGATGCTGCAAAGTGTATTCCCTAAAGATGACTCTGAGAAGCACAGAGAAGTAACTTACAATCCAAGCTAGCACACATCTGAGAAACAGCAATCCCTTCACACTCTTAGGAGCTGAAGTGTTCCCTGTTTCACAAATAGTAGCTGACAGGCTAGTAATGAGAAAAGATCAAATATAAAACATATTCAAAATGCTCCCATCAACTTCTCTTCTTTATTCCCACTTCCCTCCCTATTTTTCTTTATCTTTTCTAGTATAAATGATTTCCCTCTCTCCTAGGAGATTAAATATCTTTTTAAAAATCCTATGACTACAAAAAGTGTTTTCAAATAACTGATTTTAGATTTAAATGGAAAACCATATTTCAAATTATATTCCTACTTAAAATCACAATTCAAACTAACGAAACATGAACAGGTCCATCTGTAAGTATAAGAACATCTCTCAATGAAAAATCCATGGCAAAGAAAAACATGGGATCCTTTTTCCTGTGGAATCCTAGCCATTTATTTCATGTTAACACAAGTGTGATGAGGCCAGATAATTATCACCTTACCCTCTGAAACAGAAAAGCAAGAGGGAAAAAAAATCCATAAACTTCTCTTAGGAATAGACCAATGAAGCAGAGAAGAGTTTTTACCCTGCAAAATTTGTCAACTTGCGACGTCTTGGCTGACTTGCAGAAGTTTAATCTGCAGGAAAACTGTATAAGAAATCACGTTTGTCACTGTCATGGCATTCACAAGGAAGTTAAAAAGAAATTTTGATTTGATTCAATGTAAGAACGCTGCTTAAAGTTTTGGCAAATCAGTAGGGCAAAGTAATATCTGGGGTCAAAATGCAGGTTGCACTCATTTGTTAAGATAAATTCTAATTTGAGCAAGCAACGCTTCAGAAGATAGATTCTGTATTGAATTGCTCTGCCTGCTGCTTTGTTGTTGTTCCTGTTATTATTATTATTTTTTTTTTTTTTGTATCAACTCAACAACATGAACCATTAAGGTCAGTGGGATGCAATCTTGAGTGCCACTAAAAACCCTTAGTTTAAGAAAATGGTTGTTTGTATGCAGAATTTAAGCTGAGCCGCTTCTGGAACTCAAAGGACACTGAACACTCTCTAGCAAATTTAGCATTGCTCAGTTTAGTAATTGTAGATGATTAAAAGCCATATCTTTATCATAATGGGGAAGACACTGTTTTGTACTAGAGCTTGCCCATTGCAACTTTCATTTTTCTAGGGGTCATTGCTCTTGAGTTATTTTCCAACCTTACTGATTCTACTAGTAAACAAACAAATAAATAAATAACTAAATAAATAAATCCAAGCCCACAACTGCACAAGAAAAGGCATAAAAAGCCTTTCCATTTAAAAATTCATGCAATTTAACCATAATGTATTTGTTTGGTTGTTGGTGACCTGTGCAATAGTGACAACATTGCATAGTTATATTCAAGGAATTATGGCATCAGCTAAATGATGTGAGAAAATTCCTATTGTAAATGCCCATGAAAAACAGCTACAGGAAGAGCAAATCAGCATTAGGGTTGATTTATACCCAGGAACTCATGAATAGGGACTATGTGAAAACTAACTCAGCATTACAATTGGTTTACACCCAGGAGAGCAACAATAAGCAGCAGTTTAAATCTACCACAAAGCAGAGAAAAGAAACAGTTGTGGACTTTCAGGGTTTACCTTTTAGAAGATGCTGCTGTGTAAACTCACTCATTTGTCCAAAATTCCCTTCTTTTAAAGTCAACTTGTTTTAGGAAACAATATTTCAAAACTAGTAAAAAAAAAATCCTCAATACTTGCAGTAGTCAAGCCAGAGAACATAAAATTATAAAGGTCCTCTTAGACAGGAATAATTCCATTTATACTTAAGCTACCTGGTGGTCTGTGCTGACCATGTTGAGCAGTTCATCATTTATACATTTCCACTGAACTCCTTTTCCTATAGCTTAGATTTTTCTTACAAGCAGGTTTTAATTTTCCCAGATTAAGTGTATGAAAAACTGGCGAATATTTTTTGCATAGAACAAAGTAAATTTGTCTTGAAGTTTTGGGCACATGGTAGCTCTGCATGCTCTGATCACACAGTTTCTGATCTTAGGTTCTTCATGTAGAAATGACAGTGGATACTTCAACATTTGAGATCTGGGGATTTTTTTTTGTGTGTATGCAATACTCACCTGAACTGATTACATGACAGTGATTTCTTCCCTACTTTTTTATTTCTCTTCCAAGAAAGATAATTGTGGGGAAAAAAAAAAAAATAGAAAACAAATCCATCACAAACCTCTTATTTTAGTGTTAGTGGGGAAAAAAAGAAGATAAAGAAATAAAAGGAAAAATAATTCTGATGTTGGCCTCATCTGTAAGGAGAGTCAAGTTTTATACCTTGGCCAGCTAAAAGGAGGAGGAAATGATGAGGAGAGTGAGGCAAACAAGGGGGAAAACAGTACAAACCAAAACAGAACAAACAAAATAAAGCAGCAAAATCCCACAACAAAAACCCCCACCACTAAACCCACACATCATCCTTAACAAATACCTACTCTTCATAGCAGTTAGTTGTCAATTTAGGACCAAAATGTGTCAACAGGCATCCAGATGTGGCCGCCTGAGCCTAATACATTGCATTTAGAGCGACTCATGTGAGAAATGATTAAGCCACTGGCCAATTTGTCTCAGAAAACTTTGCAAAAGGTCAGCCTGGTGTTCTTGAGGAATCGCTGCATAGTTGTTGTGCTCTTATACTTCCACTGAGCTTTCTGCAACAGCCACGCTCAGAGAAAAGAGTCATCTGTGAACAACTTTGTGCCGGACTCTGCCACTGCTTTTCATGCTCTGAAGCTTTAAAATCAACCCTGACACCAACCCCCTAACAAGCTGGTGTGTTTTCTCATTTAAAATGCTTCAAGCCTGGAAGGTTGGTTCTGCCATTTCAATAAAAGCTCTTTGAGACCTTGAATTTTTTTTTTTTTTCTCTGAGATATGATTAAGGAAATAATAAACCAAGAGCGCTCGCCTTTACACTTGCTACCGAATCTGAAACGCTTGGTTCAAATATTAACCAGCAAATCCAATGCAATAGAAGGAGAAGGTGGGTGAAGGTGAATGCACAAAGCAAGGCAGGCTGTTCTGCATTGTTAGGTTGTTTGGTTTTTGTTGTTTTTTTTTTCTTAGAATTGCCTTTCAGGAGGGCAAATAAATCCTGAAAAGATTCGCGATTGCATCCTTGACACATCCTGGGTACACATCTTCAGATCTTTTCTTGGAAACGTTGCCACCTTAATTCAGGTTGAAATGATCAGGTGATTAGTAGGTTATTTCTGCAGCTTCTTATTACCCGGGATGTAACTATCAGCTGCAAATACAATTCTCTCTGAGAAGGACAAAAACAGCTCCTGTGGCCTCCGTTAATTAATAGATGGCAATGAGTTTTGTATCAAGGACTTGAACGTTTCCTCTTAATGCAGGGTTTGTTGTTATTATTGTTTCTTCTCCTGACAGTGGAGGGCTAATTATAGTGCAAAAGCTACTGAGGTAGAATCACCATAATTAAAAAGACATTTCATGAAGCACGAACAGGAAGGCTGTCCTCTTATGGGCTGCTTACATCTGAAACTACTGAGTGGCCTGAAGAGTCTGAGGAGCTGGTGCTATGTGCCCAGCTGCTTGGGGTGCTGTGCTACTTGTATTGGTGAATCAAATAAGAAGAGATTTACACAACAGAGGATTTGAGAAAGCAAACAGAGCCAGCTAGTTTTAAAGGCACAACTATTCAGACAGGTACTTTCTTCCCTGTACGGTGAGACCTGAGAGGCAGGTGGGCTTTCATAACTCCTGATCAACAGCATTCTCCTGGTTTATACTCATCTGCCTTTGCAAAGACAAAAGTCTTACCCCTGACAGGGACCTGACACCTGAATTCCATTCCAGGGAAGGCACTCTACAGACTATGGCTCGCTCATAACCATACTTCAAAGTATGAACTCCATAACAATGCAGCATCCAAAGCTCAGCCTGAAGGCAGTGGAAAGAGGTCATTTTTTTCACTGAACCCAACAGAAGGAAGGCAGTCTATAGTCTAAATTGTGTCTTTTCATCCACACTCTACTTCCAAAATTACTCTAATCCAAGAACAGTGCTTTAAAAATTTCCAAGTAGATGCAACTTTTGTTTTCTCTTTTTATCTTCTCCCCTGAAGTACTGGAAGATTTCTTTTTTTTAATGTAGTTCAGTATGTGGGGTTTTTTTTTTTCCTTAGGAAAAAACATTTCCTTAAAAAGAACTATTTAAAGAGCAATACAAGTGCCTAAGGATGGACATATGGCAAGGACATTATGTCTGGCCTCCAGCTGCCACTGCAAATTGACACAAAATCTCTGTTGAGGTTTAACCTCAGGATCTTAGCCCCACAGAGCCACTCACTTGCTCCCTCTCTGTGGGATGGGGAAGAGAACTAGAGGAGTAAAAGTGTGAAGACTCATTGGTGGACATGAAGACAATTTAGTAGGGAAAGCAAAATGCACATGTAAGCAGAGCAAAACAGAGAATTCACAGAATCACAGAAATGTTGGGGTTGGAAGGGATCTCAAGGATCATCTGCTCTGCCCTGGTGAGGCCTCATCTTGAATACTGTGTTCAGTTTTGGGCTCTCTAGTTTAAGATCTGCTGGAGGGGGTCCAGTGGAAGGCAACGAGGATGATTAGGGGGCTGGAGTACTGCCTAATGAGGAGAGGCTGAGGGACCTGGGGCTGCTTATTCTGGAGAAGATTGAGAGGGGATTTAATAAATCTTTATAAGTATCTGAGGGCTGGGGGTCAGGAAGGGGATGACAGGCTCTGCTCACTTGTTCCCTGGAACAGGACAAGGAGCAATGGGTGTGTGTTGCATTACAGGAGGTTCCAGCTCAACACAAGGGGTAACTTCACTCTAAGGGTCACAGAACACTGGCTCCTCAGAGAGGCTGTGGAGTCTCCTTCTCTGGAGCTGTCTGGATGTGTTCCTCTGTGAGCTGAGCTAGATTGTATGGTTCTGCTCTGGCAGAAGGATTGGACTCGATTTTCTCTTTGGGTCACTTCCAACCCCTGATATCCTCTGATTCTGTGATCTAGTTCCAACCCCCCTGCTATGGGCAGGGACACTTTCTACTGGATCAAGTTGACCAGAATAAATTCCTCAGTTATTTCCAACATAGTAGAGCTTCATCATGTGTACAAGTGACTTGGGAAGAAAAACTCCAGCGTTCTAAACATAAAAATGTTGGGGGTGTGGGGATGTTGGTTTTATTTTTTTTGTTTTAGTTTGTGTTTGTGAGATTTGTTGTTTTGGTTTGGTTTTTTTTTTTTTTCTGTTGTTTTTTTTTGGTTTGTTTTTTTTTTAAGTAATTGCTCCTTTTTTTGGGTTTTTTTTTTTTTTTTTTTTGTTTTACTTTGTCTCCTGTAATCTTTGGGGACTTCCAAACCTTCTATAGATCTGAAGAGGTGAAGAAGAGCTTCAAATCTAAATGAAACATCATATAATCTCTTCAGATGTAGGGGAAAAAAAAATATCAGGTAGCTTCACATTTGACTTTGACTTCCTAATTTCTCAGTAATGAAAACTAAACACGAAGTCAGTTATTTACATGGCTGTATTTGCACACACTGAACAAATACGGCTGGGGAAAAAATCAATTTTACTTCTCAAGTCCTAAGTACCTCAGCCTACCTCTATGGATCTCACATAGGAATGCTTATGCACCTCTGTAATCATTGGAAGCATGATTTGACTCACACTGAGTTCAGTGGCTTGTTCTTCTTTGCATAAGGCCACTATTTCAGAGAAAAACAGAGGAAAGATGTCCACAGTACAGGGGGAAATCTCCTTCACCAGGAAAGGTCAATCTGACTCCAGAGAGGCTGAGGAGATAGCTACTTTGGGTTGTCTCCCAAGATGTATGAGTGCTTTAAATATATATCAATTTCTTTGAAGGGAGAACTGCACCCCTACAAGCCCTCTGCATCCTGCATCATTAAGCAGCCTCATAGAGCACCTACAAGCCCTCTACAAGACTCTGAAAAAAAAGCTATCAATGAAATTTCAAGGTCCAAGAGATCTCATTTTTTGCATTTAGATTGGACATTTATTCCTCAACACAGGAAGCCTGAGCACTTCTAGAAACCAAAAGAATAATTAAATTCAAGGGGGGTGGGGAATCACATTTCTAGAATCTAGCCCATTCTGTGCAGAGAGTTTTAGAACAGTAATTTGGACATTGGCACTTCCAATTTTATCGTTTTTCTACCTGAAAAGATGTTTTAGTGAGGTGAGTTTTGGTCTCTTTTCTCAAGTAACTAGTGGAAGGACGAGAGAAAATGACCTCATGTTGCATTAAGGGCATGTTTAGACAGGATATTAGGAGTAATTTCTTTACTGAAAGAGTGGTGAAACACTGGAATAGGCTGTCCTGAATGGCAGCACAGCTTTCTGATGTGGCAGCCACTCCACCCACTTTGGTGTCATCAGCAAACTTGCTGACAGTGCACTCTGTCTCCTCACCCAGCTTATTTTCCAACCTTAATGACTTAATGATTCTGTGGAACATCCCTGCCACTCAGCTCTAGAGAGGAGGATTCAAGCCTTGCTCCCCCTGACTTCTCCTGTCGTGCTACTTTCCACTCAAGCATCAAAATTCTGCCCTCAGTTCAGAAATCTCAGCCCCAACACTAATGTGCTCCTGCAAGCCACTCAGTATCTCCAATCCCTGGAGACATCAATATATTCCTTGCAAACCTGTGGGGATTTAAAAAAAAAAAAAAAAAAAGGGAAAGGAAAGGAAAGGAAAGGAAAGGAAAGGAAAGGAAAGGAAAGGAAAGGAAAGGAAAGGAAAGAAAAGAAAAGAAAAGAAAAGAAAAGAAAAGAAAAGAAAAGAAAAGAAAAGAAAAGAAAAGAAAAGAAAAGAAAAGAAAAGAAAAGAAAAGAAAAGAAAAGAAGAAAAAGAGCTGCAGCTGCAATACGGTTACAAAGACAACCCTTTCCAAAAATAAAATAAATATATAAACAGATAAATAAATAAAAAGATAAGTAAGTGAGTAAGTAAAACAATAAATAAATAAAAAAGCAAACCTCTTCTGATAGAGACGTTCTTCATATCCCAGAGACTTTCCTTGTGCTATTTCCTTGGATTTCCCTTTGCTGCCTCCTGCGCCGTTCGGTCGTATGACACTAGATGGCGCTGCGGATCTGCTGAAGGCGTCGAGTTCCATCTCTCCCTCTGCCCGCAGAGGGCACCCAAGCTCTTCCCGCATTCGTTCGTCCGGTCCCGCCGGGCATCAAGAAAAGGTAAATCCTGTCCTGCCATACATTAATGAGGGATCCGGAGAGGTCGGGCAGCAAGTTTGATACAATCCCTCTGAAAAATTATGGCCTCCGGGAGAGTTTTTCTTCTGGCTGGATTTTCGGAAGTGGGCGGAGATGGGGACAGGCAACAAGCGCAGGGCGGAGAGTTTGTGAATGTAAGATGTTTGTGACAAGCATGTTTTTGGGATGCTTTCTCCAGGTTAAGAATGCAAGAGGGGATGACAAAAGCAGAGTTGGTAAATCAGGGCTTTTGAGAAGCTGCATCTTGCCAGGAGATCAGGAGGCAGGCAGATTCTTCCTCCACTACTAGAACGGCTGTGGGGACAGCACAGGAGAGCCATCCTGATGCCTCTGATATCACCGGATGCTAGGGGCGAGAAATCAACTAGTCTGAGCCATGTGTTAAATGGTAAAGTATGGGGACAGGCTGCTCAGGGAGATGGTGGAGCTACCATCCCTGGAGATGTGGAAAAAAAATAAATGTGTAGACATGACACTGGGACTAGGTTTAGTGGGCATGGTGGTGTTTGACTTGATGATCATAAAGGTATTTTCCAGCCTTAGCAATTCTGTGATAAAACGAGTTCACCTAATTTATATATTCCATCCTCCCTCTATACCACTTTGCAGCAAACTACAGAGGCAACTCTTTCAACTCTGTGATCTAATTTTACTTGTTCAGAAGTTAGCCAGAAATCCCAGGTACTCTCCCAGCCAAATCCCAGAAACGCTCAATTTGAAAATGAAATGAGTTTACCTGACCTCTGCTGCTCTGTTTCCAGTCTTCCTACCATGTAGTTAAGGCAAGTTCACAAACAGTGAAGCATCTTCAGCAGGATGACCACAAATTGTTCAAAGCTTCCAGGTACACTGCAGTAATAACACCTTACATGATGACAATAAGACAGAAAATGGCAATTCTAAAGCCATGATTAAGGTTTATTTCCCATCTCCAAAGTAAAACAGGCAGATGCACTTCTCATCTCGTACCAGATGATAAAAAAACACTGTGGTAAGATTTATTGGCAGATTACTTCAGTAAACCACACACTTTCTGTAAATAGTTGCTTGGAGAGAAGGAGGGTGAGGAGAGAAAGGAGGTTGGAGTGGGGATGGATGTAGGTCTCTTCTCCCTGGTAAAAAGTGATAGGGTAAGAGCAAATGGCCTCAGCTGGCATCAAGGGAAGCTTAGATTGGATATTAGAAAAAAAACTTTTCCACTGAAAGGGTTCTCAAACACTGCAACTGCCTCCCCAGCTTGAATCCTGTGTTGGTTTGAGGAGTTTATGAGACACAGAGATGCAGCACTGAGGGACATGGCTTAGCATCAGGCTTGGCAGAGTTTGAGAACGGTTGGACTGGATGATCTTGTAGGTATTTTGCAACTAAAGTGATTCTATGGTTCTATGATACTGGTATGTAAGCTATATAAAATACATATGTCCCTGTGTGCTTTTATCCAAGTATATGCATGTTTGCACATATTTACCTTCCACTGAAGATAATTTTTGCTATGTTCGCTACCTATTTGGTCTACAAACATCAGTCACTAATTAGAGGGTATGTTTGTGGAAAAGAATTAACTGACTATTTACTGCTCTGTCTATCATGATAATAAAGCTAGGCAAACACAACAGCCGTTGGGGAAGACTTTTGGTTGGTTTTCTTTTTTTTTTATTCCTTTCGCTCCAGTTCGCAGCATGAATCCAATTTAGTTTTTGGGAATAATGTGTAGGAATCTACACTCAGGATGATTTTTTTTCCCCACTGCTTTCATAAACAGCAGGTCTCTGCCTTAATAAGGTCCAATCAGCCTCCCTTTGAAAAGGGCATATTTGTGAATAACTTTGACTCACGTGTCCATTATCTGCTTTGTGTATGAAGACAACATTAAAAGTCTGACCTTGCTCAACAGCAAGATTGCTTCCAGCTTTAATGAAGCAAACCCTGGAAACAGAGGTGGTAGCTGTCATTAAAATAGCAGACACAAGGCAGGGAACAGCAAAAGTTTTAAGCACACTCTTTACTCCCCGTCTGAAACAGCAGCAGCAAGAACGTAGACGGAGCTTGGGGATCCTTGTTCCGTGTTTCACTTTGTTGTGCTAATCAGCCTTAACACAAGAACGATCAAGCCCTGGGAAAAGGGAAAAATGTGGATTCTCCATTTAAATCTCTAGGTATTTCTTTACTAACATGCTGGTAAGTTAGATGTCTGAAAGGTTGTGTCTTTTTTTTTTNCTAAAATGTGCTGTTTTGTTTTCTATTTGGAGAAGATGACGTCAGACACTTTTAATCAACCCAGCTTTGGTCTCCAGGCCAAACCAGCAGAGCTGGTTTGTACCAATCCAAGTCATATTTACCTTTCCGTTATGTAAAGCCCTTTGGACAAGGAAATAATGAGTCATAGAAACAAAATTCCTGTAGAAGGGAAAAGAAAAAAAAATAATAAAAAGGAAAGAAGGAGATGTATTTTAGCAGAGGCTGGTTTAGTGTCTTTAACTTCTATACCACTCCAGTGCATCATTAAAAAGCCACACATGTTGCTGTAGGCACCTGAGATATACCACCAAAATCAGGTGATTTATCCCATTTCTGAAGTGCTAAAGTCTGATAACTCTTTGGATGGAGAGACCCAAGACATAGGCTGTGGAGGTTCAGAAAAAACCTTCTTTACATTTTTTTGTTTGCTTGGGTTTGGGTGTGAGGGTTTGGTGTGGTTGTTTTTGGTTTTTTTTTTTAATTTCTATCACTCCAGGAGAGAGGAAAGGTGCTCCTGAGGCAATATAGCAAGGGCTGAGGAAATGTTTGGTCACCCTGCAGTAGGGTTGGTCCTGTGCCTCTAGCTTCAGCTCTTCTGGGACTAAGCAGATAGCAGAGCCTCAGATTTTACTTTTTGCTATGTGTGTATGTATGCAGATGTTGTTTGTCTTTGGAACACTTCATCTATGCCTTCTACATAATAAGCCTGGCTAATATTTGGAGACTGTTTGATCTTCCTTAAAAACATCAGGTAACATTTTCCTCAGTGAGCAGGGTTCTTTTTTCCCTTGCCTTTTTATTGTGTGAACATTAAAACACAAAATCCAACTTTGATGAGTAAGTCAAACTGTGAGTTCATGTTATCAAGTTAATTAGAGAAAAAGAATGAATAAGGTTACATGAGACATGCTCAAAACACAAGGATGATAGACAAAAGTCCATCAACAAAGTTATGAGTCAAGAACACATCTGAGTTTCTTATAATTCTAATGGGGACATTTCTACCCTCTCTCTTCTAAATCTTCCATCTCATTGCTTTAAGTATAATAGATGTACCTACTTGCTGGTAAAGTGGCAAAATATCTTCTTTTAGAAGTCTTTCCCTGCATTAAAAAGTCATTTATGCTTTAAGCTATGATGACCACTGATGGTAGAAGGAGTGACATTAAGGTCCTAAATATGGGAATACCATGCTGTGGCAGGCAGTGATTTTGCTTGCAAGTCTCTCAGAGATCATTTATGCTTTCACTTACCCTGCTGGTGATTAAGGGCAGGTTGGCAGAAGAGACTGAGAAAGAGATCAGGCTGGTGGGCTAAACCCATTAACTAGCACAGTTGATTAAAGCAAGGCCTCAGGAATTTTATTTATTTATTTATTTCGTAGACCTTGTTATAAAATGCTTCAATTCAGCCATTATTATTTTTGTGAGTTTTTGGTAAGTGCAAGCATTTTTGCAGTCTTGCTCATTTTTTCCCCCACTTCCCATTTGCCCTGTGTTTTCAGGAGGTTGATATTTTTATGGAGATGTGACTTTTTTTTTTTTAACTGTACATCTTGCCCCAGAAGGAAAAGAAAGTCCTTCTGTTTTATTCCAGTGTTATCATAGCTACAGCACTGTAAAAGTGGATTGTCACAGATTTTTCCCTTCCTATGTAGAATTTCCTTCAAGGTATTGCCTGTATTTTGGCAGATCATAAGTTCCCATTGACACTGCAAGGAGAGTCCCAGCTCCAAAATTTGTCCTGTTTTTATTTTCACTGAACTGAAGACAGACAAATCAAAATCTACCCAACTCAGCCTGTACTTGGGAATTTTATTTGTGCATTTGTTTGCCTTTTTTTTTTTTTTTCTAAATAAGCCTACATAGTTTGGGATATTGAGTAGTAGAATGGGAAAGCAGAACTATAGCATATGGCAACCCTTGCTGACAGGTATGGGAGTTCATCTTCTTGTTATAATCCCAGGAATTGTATTTGTCCTCAGTGCTTTGATGCTACTTCCACATGTGTTGCCTCTGATGTTGACAATTCCTGTGTCTCCAGTCTAACACAGTTCAGATGTTATGAGACCTGGAGTCCATCATGTGAAGTGATCATCAGGCTGCTGCTCAGAAAGAAAGCTATGAATTCATTCAGTCTTGGAGAGTGATGATCAGATGAGGGCAGAAAGCTACATCACAATTGTTATTAAAATAAAACATACACCTTGCACACAGTAAAACTGGGCAGGAGTGGGGGAAATCAGGTCAAATCAATGTCTGTTTAAAAAAATATATATTCTGTATTATTTGTGAAGAATAGAGTTGGAGGAAAAATATACTTTTTTCCATTTAAAAATCACCAGATAAATGGCAAAATGATGAACATCCAAGGACATATTTCAGCTTTTTGTTTCACAATACAATAATAGTTTTTAATTCAAAGATAATACGTGGATGGAAGGTCTTTAGGGAAAAGTAGTAGTAGCATTTATTGTGCCACCTGTGATGAAGATAAGTGGCAGCTATGAACTCATGCTTGAACATTTATGTTCTTATGGATCTGCTTTTTACTTCTTATTTTATATATGCATATGGACAAATCCAGGCATCCTGGAAAGCACACACTTGTCTAAGATAACCATTTAGACCACTGTGTTTCCAATCAGCTCCAATTCTACCTTGTGCTAAATGCACATTTTCCTATCTCTAGTTTGAAGCCTAGGTTGAGAGATTTTTTTCCCACTGCTGTGTCAAATGCAAGCACAAGTGTCTGGAGAAGACTGATGTACCAGTCATTCTGTCTTTGCTGGAGACTGGTGGAGTCCATCTCTATCACATATATATAACCACTTAGTAAATTCTTTCTGAGTGATGATTTTCTCTTGTACTAGCCCATGCAGCACGCTTCCTCCAGCCAAGCCAAATAACTCACACTAGAAGTATCTTGCAGCTGCTTGGTAGCCATCACGGAGGGATGTTCCTGGCTGTCCCCAAAGCCTCAAAGATAGGCTTTGAACAACTCAGACTGACCAGGAAATTTAAAGAGTCCCATCACATGTTCATGAGAGCAGAGTGGAAGTTGTTTGTATGTGAGCCTTCAGCCCTCGTTTTGAAAGCAAAGTTGAGGAAGAACTTTTGGGGCTGAAAAAGATGTTCAGCAGATACATTAGAGTGCTCATGATGCAGGCCTGCACAGTGGGGATTTTGCTGGCTACCCTCAAAGTTTCAGAGATGGATGTATGGCATCGTGGCCTGAGTGTCAAAAGGCACATGCAGGAGAAAATTACTAGAGCCTTTAAATAAGAGATGCTTGGGTTTTTTTTCTGGCTTTCAACTTATAGTAACGAATTATTCCTGTCTTGCTGCTATTGCCTTGATAATAAATAGCCTAACACTGGTTCTGTTTGGTACAATGTTGTTCTCTTAAACGTCTGTTGTTTTATAAGCACACACAAGTCTACTACAGATTTTTCTGTTGCCATCCCCACTAGCTAAAAAAAAAAAAACCAACAACATTCAAGCTACTGATAATGGCTATGTCCTTCTGTTTTGCTCTCATTCAGCTAGTTCCTGCTACTGTGCCTTTTGCTGTACAGCAGCCCATCTGGTGACCCAGATTAGCTGGCTTTCTCCCAGGTTTATCTTGTTTCTGCCTCACTTGCCTAAAATATCCGGCCATGCTGAGGGCATTGTCTCTTCTTCCAAATGCAGAGTAGGCTTTTGTGGGTGGCTGCAGTAACATGCTCTGCCTCCCCCCCAGATTAAATCCATAAACCCTTTTCAGAATAATCCTTTTGATCTAACTGGAAAGGGTTAAGGCTGAGCTGGCTATGAATGAAATGACAGAAACTCTCTATGAACCTCTTTCCCTTTCTGGAAGGGGAAAAGAAAGGGAATAAGGGGAAGAAACCACAGCTAAAACAGCTTTAATGAAACAGTAACAATATAAAGGTAATAATATTAATAAGAAAACAACTGAATACATCAAAAATCAATATTGAATTCCCTAAAAGGTTAGCACTGGTGCTGCAAGGCAGGCACTGGGGAATTCCGAAACTGGACTCAGAGACAATCTGATCACCATGGAAGACAGAAGACAGAGGTCTTCTGAGAAACTGGCTGTTGAAGAATCATAGAATCAGAATCATAGAATCAGTCAGGGTTGGAAGGGACCACAAGGATCAGCTAGTTCCAACCCCCATGCCATGCCCAGAGACACCCTACCCTGGATTAGGCTGGACAGAGCCTCATCCAGCCTGGCCTTAAAAGCCTCCAAGGGATGTGGCCCCAGCCATCCCCCTTGGGCAACCCACTGAAGAAGAGAACTTGACTTTGTGATCCCTCAGCTTTATCCTGAAGATGACATAATTGGGGTGGAATCACTTGTTGCTCAGTTTAGGGTCACCTGGACTGTCTGCTCCTTCTCGCAGGTGCCAGCTCTCACTTTGCAACACCCAAATGTGTCATGCAAGATTTAGCAGTGCCCTTGGTCGTCATAGAACCAAGCCTAAGCAAAAGCCTTTCTGCAGTCCAGCCCTTGGCAGTAACTCTCCCTATCAGTGTTCTCATTGCTAGAAACAGCCCTGGCTGTGAAAACATCGCCTGAACTTCAGAAACTGATGTCACTGGGCGGATACTGAGATAAGATGTCAAATCACTGACCAGAACTGGTTCTGGTTTACCTCAAACCAAAGACAATAAAAAAATATCAATAACCATCAAAGCTGCAACAGATGTGAGAAGAATCATAGAATTATCAGGGTTGGAAGGGACCTCAAGGAACATCTAGTTCCAACCTTCCTGCTATGGCAGGGACATCTCACACTAGATCAGGTTGCTCAGAGCCTCATCCAGCCTGGCCTTAAAAACTTCCAGGGATGAAGTTTTTAAGCCTGTACTCATTCACCACTTTACTTATATTCAGTTCTGATATGAAAAAGATACATGCATCTATTTCAGCTGGGTCATCAGCTGAATCTGTTATAACAGCTAAACGTTTCCCTCAAAACAGGACCTGTTAATGGCTTGTTAATAATCTCTGTGTAATGCCTCAGACAAAATCAACAAGGAATCCTGAAGAAAAGCCACTAAAAGAAGAAATAAAGGGTCACCAGGACTGGTTGAGACTCCTTGCACTACGCCAGATCAGGAAAAGTGTTTGGCACTAATGTCCCCAGTGCTTTAGAATATAAATAATGATATTAAGAAATAATTAAGCCTGATAGCTTCTGTCTGTCTGCTAGTGAGACTAAGGAAGGGATGGTAATGATTTTCACCCTAGCCCTGCAATGTGGACACTCTCCCTTAATTCAGTAGATAGCTTCATAACAAACAGACTTTAGCAGACTACTCCATAAGCTGCTGAATTTCAGAACCCCTGTATCCATCTCCAGCATTTAGATCCCAGCCTGCTCCTGCTGTGTGCTGCCATTAATAGTTCTCTAACTCCACCATTCTGCTTACCACCTGCTGGCCCTCCACTTGCAGATCTTAATGGGTGTTTTGGCTATGGGGGGAGCGTGGGGCTGACTTATCAGGCCATTAGGCTTCTCTTAGTGAAGCTGCCTCAGCTATAGGATCTGCTGCATTTAGTGAACTGTCTCCAGGCTTTTGGTCATAGTAGTTTAAAGCACTCAACATTGTAGAAAGAAGAGGCACATGCTGAGCTAGGAGATAGCTCTAATTACAGCTGTGGACCTATAGAATCATTCCTGAGGGTTTTGTAGTAACAGAGATCTATCATCTACACATTGTCATAATAATTAATTTCTTGTCTACCTTGTTTAGCTAATTAAGTCATCTGGGGGACCAGACTTTAATAACATTTAATACCTTCTCTTAGTTTTTTTTTTTTCTTTTAATTTTCATTAAACTGCTCCATTTCCAACTATTTATGACTTTTTATCCCTTCAGCTGAAAGTTGTATTTGCACCTCTTTTTTCTAACCTCAGAAGTTTGTGTTCTGCTGTAGCCAGAAAAAAAGCTGATTTTCTGCCCGTGAGGGAGATAGTTCAGAGTTGGTTAGCAGGTTGAAGATACAAGAATGAATTAACTGTATTTTCCTTTTCTTGAAGAATAATACAAAGATATGAAGTGCTTGTTAACAAGCAAACCCTTGCTGAAGTCAGGCTTTTTATTATTGTGTTTTCATGTCATCCTGTATTTATCCTATTATCGATACAGACTGTGAGAGCACAACTCAATACGAGTCACAGGAACACCCCTAAGGATACAGAAGACTCTGAAATTGGCCAGCAAGTGTATCAGGGGCAAGTCACTTAACTTTCACATCCCTGTTACAGGACTTTTTTTTGTCCAGCTACCTGGTAAGTTCACAGCACAATGTTAAGTTACCTTCCAAGATGTTTTTGGTTCTCTTGAAGAGAACACCTTAATTTTCTAGAGGAAAAATGATAGCAACCGTAGGACATAAATGTTGCTAATGTGAAAGCTACACCAGATGAAGAGTTCTAGCTTGTGTCATAGGGCACACAGAAAAAAAAAAAGACTGAGCAATGTGCTATTTTGAGCAAATACTGTTGACCTGTCAGCTTCTGTAGAGAAAAACAAGCCTGAAGCAAGCTTTCCTGAAGGTAAGACAAATTAACAAGGACTACAGAGCCAACACTGCAACCACTGGAATGATAGGCACATCTCCTTGCCCACTGACACGTGAAACAACTTTCCTTGTGCTTTTATTTGGCCACGTAGTGAGGGTTTTACTTGGCCTGCTAGTCTTTGTGGCTTGCCTCTACAACAGCTCCTCTGGGTGGGTTTTGGTTGTGGTGGTGTTTTGTTTTTTTAAATTTTTTTCTGTTACTGCTATTAAAATAAAATCATCTGAATGTTTTTTCTGTGCTTTTGTTTCCCCTAATGGGATGTTGACCTGCTTAGGAAAGGATCACAAGTTTCTGTTCAGAATTATTCTTTTGTTTGCTTCCCATTTGCTGTCCCTTGTAGTCTCTTTAACTAATGAACACGAACTGCTTCCAATAGGCTTGGCTTCTTGTGCAGCCTTCAGAAACAGCTTAAGCTTTCCAGAGATATGTGGACCACATGTTGAGAACCATTGTTGCACGTATTTAGATCTTGATGGACTTTGTGATTACATTAGGAAGCAAATATTAGGAGAAAATTCCCTAATTATCAATGGATACACCAGCAGAACTGAGTGCCTGCCGTTCTGTGGTAATGGCCCAGTGGCCTGCTTTCTCCTTGTCCAAACACAAACAAGGTGAAAGAAAATTCTGAGCAGGAGGTATGTCACCCAAGACGTGGAGACTTGAAGAGAGAGGAAACAGAGACAGCTAAATAGTTGTCATTGCCATGAAAGCATTGCTGTACACTTTCATCTACACAAGGCAAGAAAAGGGTTCAAACCTGATGGAATCAAGTAGAATATAAATCATTCGAGGTCATGTAGATGATATCCATGGTTAATTTCAAGGATTCAAAGCCTACCAATAAGCTTTAGCCCTTTGGCAGAGTTGAGACCCGAGGGACAGCCCTGAAATGGAGCCTGAGAAGCATATAGGTGCCCAGGTTTAAAACTGCTACCCTGAACAAACCAGCACATCTGATACTTAACCTTAATTTGCGCTTCAATGCTGAAATGCCTCAGGCACCTACACTTATGGGCTGTCTATCTCTGAGCATCTCAGTCCTGACAGGACTAAGGAGAGTATTGCCTGTCACATACCTCCTGACAGGATTCATCTGAAACGCACTTGTATACATGTGCCAAATGCTTCCTAGATTGTCCACCAGGTGAAATGGTGGCTTAATATCATATTCTTCTGAAATAAGGCTACCATGACACCAGTGTCCCCTCTCCCCATTCCCAATATGAAGGAGTTCATATGGGCACAGTGCATTTGGTTCCTTGCAGTGCCTTGGTGAAAATCCTCTCCTGTGTCTGTGGAAAATGTTGGAACCGTGAGGCTATGAACTGAAGTTCATACGGATAGGAACTGAAACAACTGGTGGTATTTTGATATGCAAATATATTAGTGGAAAAAGACAGGCTGGAGAAGAGATGACTCCAGGGAGACCTTATTGTGGTCTTACAGTATTTAAAGGGGCCTGTAAGAAAGATGGGGAACAGACATTAGCAGGATCTGTTGTGATGGGAAAAGAGGTAATGGGTTTAAATTCAAAAACGGAGTTTTAGACTAGATAGGAGAAGTATTTTTACCCTGAGGGTGGTGAAACACTGGCCCAGGTTGCCCGGAGAGCTGATCTATGCTGCATCTCTTGAACCATTACCAGGTCAGATTGGATGGGGCTCTGAACAACCTGCTCTAGTTGAAGATGTCCTTGCTGAGTGCAAGGAGGGGTGGAATAGAAGATCTTTAAAGGTCCCTTTGAGCACAAACCACTCTAAGATTCTACGATTGCTGTGTGGCTCTGCTTTTCTGTATAAATCTGGAATGAAGCTTTCAAAGTGCTTTAATAGAAGTTAAAATTTTCTGCCCTGAAATATCTTGTGATTCCTCTAGGCTTTTTTATAGGGACACCTCTGTGTTTTAATACCAAATGCAAATTTTCTTTTTCCTTTTATAGCCTTTTTTGACTCCATGTGTCTTTCAGGCACTCTCCATGCTTTCCTAACATCATTTTCTCTCTAGACAACGGAGCTAATAAAACAATAGAGCTGATGACATAATGGAGCTAATTATCACAATTCTGCCTCTTAACTCTGTCTACAGCTGCAATAATACCTGCTTCTCACTGTAATCCTGTGCCCATACCCCCCAGACTCTACTTGCTAAATGCTAGGAAAGTAAAAATTGTATGGGGGTTAATTCCAAGTTACACAAGTATTGATTGGATTGCTGGCACTTGCAAACTGGTTGATTAGATCAGATGAAAGAAATAATATCTGATCTCACAGCGAGGCTCTTTTTCATTTCCTCATGCAGTAAGGGGTAGGTTTGAGTCTCTGTTCTTCGATTGTGTCCTTATCTCTAAGACTACAATAAGGTAAGATTTATGAGTGTTCACTAAATGGGTTTAGTGGTGCTTGAGAAGCAGTGATGTGTTATTACAGCTCTCTGAGGGTGGTTTGTAATAACTGTTGGACTATGAGATATATTCCAACCTTTATGTTTTCTGTGTAACTTGATCTGTACATTGCCCTTTTGGATGTTGATTTAGTCATGTGGAAGCTGATGTGGTCCAAAAGAGTTTTTGGTGGAAGGTGTTACTGGTTTCCATTCCGAGATTCCAGTCTAGCTGATAAACTGAAGCATCTGGATACACCTGGTGCAACTCTCAGCATGGCAACAGTAGGGTTATTATTTTTCTTCTGGAAGCTGATGGAAATATTTCCACCTTGTTGGGTCTTTCTGGCACTGTAAGTGCAAATGCTGACTGTCTCAGGTGAGGCTGCTGCTGGTGAAAATGAATGAACTTGACAGTACAAAAGGCTCAGAAATCTGAGCGCAGTTCTTCTTCTTGCAGAAGTTTATTCCTATCACTGTGCCATTCTCTGCTCCCTCCACTGGAGATAGAAGCTTCAATGATTTTTTATGTTACTACATCCTCACAGGTGTCAAACTTTTTTTCCTTTTGAAGCAACCAGCTAGTCTAGTTGAATTGCACACAGATTGCACAGTTGCACTTTTCTCTGCATCTATTAGGCTCGAAACGTGTAACTTCTGTTTCAGATCCACTTTACTTTGCAAACGGCAAATTGTCAGAACTTCAGGCCTGGCACTTCAGACATGGTTCAGATGTTTGCTCCTTTCATGAACTTTGTAATATTAGAAAGCAGAACCTGCATATCCTTTTTTCTGTTTACGATTTGTTTTCCATTTTAATATTGCTGCTGATGTTGGCACCTACCCAGGCAATCTAAACTTAGTTTGATCTTGCTGGATTGGTTTTTTTTCTGTTTACTGAAAGTAATGCAAGGAAAATATTTGTATAACCTAAATGGATCTGTAGAGACGTGCTTGACTATTCATACAACCTCTATACAGTAAATCAACATTGTCAGTTCTTCTTATCTGATTCTGACTTTTACATCATCCCCATTCTTGAGAGACCTGAGCACTCCAGCCCTTTTTTTTGCCTTTTTTTTTCCCCTCCCATAAACTTGATAGCCCCCTTAAGAGTTAAGGACATCATATAGCCTCTTTTGCAGTGGGATGAAACCCATAAAATAAAGCCTGGATTTGTTAATTTCTTTTAAGTAATGTCTCTCTGACTCAGCGCTTCGCTCGTTTAGGGACCACAGACCAATTAAGAAGCAGATTCTTAAAGGTAAGGAGATTTGCAAAGGATACAAAAGTGAAATATTTATGTGGAATTTATTGGAAATAAAACTTTAAATCCTGGATTTTTTTTTTTTTTTAAGTGACTTGGGAAATGGGATTTAGGCATTTAGACTACTTGGGTTTTATAATACTGCATGAGGAAGAACTGTGTGTTCTCTACAGAACCTGGTACCAACTGGTTTGCACAGAATAATGTTGATAAAGCCATTCAAAGTAGCTGAATCTGAATGTTCAGATTAACCATTGTCCCAGCCTTTGCTTACCCACACTTATTAAATTGCCCAGGGTGATAAATTGTGTCATATCAGTGCGGAGTCTACAACTGTCCCACTTCAGAACAGGAAAAACACAGAAACATATCAAACTTTCCTATTTCCCAGTCCACATCGTCAGGAGGAGTTTTGCTGTTTGCAGCTACTTCTTTCTGTAGAAAATTGCATAAGCTGGAGAAGTTTTCAGTCCTGCAAAGTAGTGATGCAGTTTGGGAACATAGACTATTCCCAGTTGGTTTTGCTCTTCAGCTTGCTGGTTTTCTAACACACTCAACACAGAAGATCTGAGCGAATCTCTTCCACAGAAAGTGAGTACCACAGGCTTTTGAAGCATGTTGCCCTCCTTTGCACTTGGGGACAGAAAAAAACAGGAGTATTGTTTAGGGGAGAAGAAGAAAAAACAAAAAACCAACCAAACAAACAACAAAAGAAAAACCCCAAACAAAACCAAACTGAACAAACAAATCAGAAAAAAAAACCAGTAAATAATTTTAATATCTGTTGAGCACAATGTTGTGTCAGAATCAAAGAAAAAGATAGCTTTTGCTCCAAGGTAAGGTGATGTCCTAAATCCTACAAACAAAAGTGAGTCAAATTTTGTACACAGTCACTAACAGTAATTAAAAATACAGGTAGAAATGTAGACAATTTTTTTATCTCAACTTCTGCTGAAACTTCAGGTTTTGTTCTACCAAGGCTAACCAAAACACCTGGAGTATGATGATTGGACTCCTTCTGAGTAAACAAACTACTTAGTTTTTTTGTTTGTTTGTTTGTTTTTTTAAAGCAAATATTTTGAATGAGTCCCCTAAACAGTAATTTTGTGGACAGCAGCAATGAAGAGAATGAGAAACATGTCTGAGAAGGAAACTCTCATGACCATTTCTATTTTGAAATGTGGATATCAAACCCTCCTCTCTGTGCCATGTTGCACTTGCATGCAGCCATGGCTGCTCAATCCCTCAACCAAACAAGAACTGAATTTGGTAGTTACTAACTACTCAAAGCTGGTTACTCTTGACTTGATGATGGTCAGTATGCATTTTTGTTTAACATCTCACTTCAACCAGTATCCTTAGGCTCCAAACTTCTGCTGTAAGAAACACTTCTCTCTGCTTGTTTGCAGTACTTACACAGAGGAGTTCAAACCAAGTTTAGATGCCTCCTGCAAACCACCATCATTATGGGGTTCATTGTGGAGGTTTAATTGGATCTTTTATTCCTGATAAGAAACTTCATTTTTCTATAGTTTTTTTTTTTTTCCTTTTCTTTCCCCCCTCACTCTTGTTACAAAAAGTCCTTAAATCCAACCTTATAATTTTGAGAAAATTGAGACTCTGCAGCTGCTGGAACTGACAGCGCCTGACAAATACTTTTCCTTCAGGGTTATGACAATTATGTTGTTACAGAACATGCTGAGCCTGGATCCATCCTGTCTTTTTTTTTTTTTTTTGACATGTTGCTAGGAGCTGTCATTTGCAATGATGGATGAAACGATTATATTCAGGCAGCACTTTCTGAAGGAAAGTTCTCCCTTCAGGAGAAAGATCAGTGTTTAATTGCAGGTTGGAACCATTGCAGCTTTTTCCATTAAGCGATCTGCTAATTGAACAAACGTGCCTCTTAACATCTGGGACTCTCTGGGTAGCTGCACTAAAAGAGACTCAGAAGGTTGAATGTCCTGAAACTCTTTAGAAGCTCTTTGAGTTTTTCTTCCCCTCTCCTGCCCCAGATGGTCATAATTTCCAGTCTAGATTTTTGTAATTTATAGTATTGAGATACTACCTACTGATACTATCAATCACAGATAATATTTGATGTGCTTGAGAATGATTTTAAACACATAATATCTGATGTGTTTGAGAATGGTTTTAAACTGGAGGAAGGTAGACTTAGACGGCACATCAGGAATAAGTTCTTTACTGAAGCTGATGGAACACTGATACAGGTTGATCAGAGAGGTAGTGGAAGTCCTGTCCCTAGATATGTTCAAGGTCTGGCAAGATGAGGCCATGAGCAACCTGATCTAGTTGAAGATGTCTGTGCTTACTACAGGGGGGTTTGATTAGATGGCCTTTAAAGGTCCTTTTCAACCTAATGCGTTCTATTTCTATGAGATAAATGCACACAGCTTGATCCAAAGTCTCATGATTTAACTGAGCTTCCTTTGGTAGCCCACTCTTTGCTTCCCAGGATTCATATCAGCACAAGTGAATTCCAGGCTTGAGTGAGGGAAGCTCTGCCTTTCTCCAAGCTTACACTAAGTGGAGGCACAATTAAAACTCTTGCTTCTCCTTGAGACATGTTGTCTTCTGTAAAACCCAGCAAATGTATATGTACTACTTAATTCCTGCAGGCAGCCTTGTTCTTGTTCAGATTTCAGGCATTCGGTATGTGGAAGTTGGAAACTAATGTACCCAGCATGTACAGATCCAGTGAGGAAAGCTGTTTGGTAAGGTAAATTATGAGATTTAAATGTTTTAAGATTCATCTCATTTAGCCTTAGATTTCTGCACTTGGTAACTCAGATGTTCCCCCTGGGAAATTCACAGCAGAAAGAACTGAACACTACCAGAGTGATTCTTCATGCCTTTTTAGATGTATCTGGTAAAGCAAACTGTGCCATAGAGAGCACTGAAAGGCTTGGCTGGATCTCCCATAAAGAGAGCCCAGGGTCAAACATTAACTTTCCACCTTTAGAATTGAAGAACTCAAATGTGCTTTTAGTTCTTCAATTCTAAAGCAGGACATGCATGTGGGAAAGGAAGATGCTAGTGGTGAAGCACTTGTAGGCACGTTGGCTCAATCACCTCTGAGTTCAAGGAAGACAATTCCAGCATGTTTCACTCAGAATTTGACTTCAGTTTTGCCTCAGAGTTGAATGCTGTGATCATTAGGCTGTAGGCTATTCTTGTGGGTGAGCTTTTGAAGAGAAAAATCCAGCCTGCCCATCAAACTCTCTTTACACAACATCCTTCTTTGCTTTCTTAACACAGAATAGCTCCATGTAAGTCTGCCTTTGCAAAAAGTATGGGAAAAAAAGGGGGAAAAATGCCTGTGAAGGGGATTAGGTGGACCCTAGTAACTTAGTAGAAAAATTCCAAATAGAGATATTCTGAATATTTATCTGTGCATAATCACCACTGGCATGTATTTGGCAACAGTAAGTATCAAATCCTGTAGTTGATCCATTCAAGCTTTTTTTTTTTTTTTTTTTTAAATTTTATTTTGGAGTTAGAAGTGACTCAGACTATAGCCTATTAGAGAGCTTGATGTTTACTGCTTTATAGCTGAGAAATAATGAACGTTTGTGAAGAGCAAATACACTCATCTGAGCCTATCAGTTTCCTCTATCATGCTTGCAGCTTTCTTTCAAACTGCTTTGCAACATCTTATTCTAATTTACATATGGAAAATTCCACTGAAGCATAAATGACCGAGAGAAACCCCCACTTCTGACTGTTGACATTTGTTTCGCTGATGTTTGTTTTGTAGGAAACTTAGACCCAGGCCTTTACTGAGTACAAGTCGTCATATCCCTATTTAATTCTTACTCCTCTGAAAACTGCCATGATGACTGAATCTGGTCTGGTGTTAATGGATCCTTTCCTACATCTATTTTACTGCTTAAACCAATCATAGAATCATTTCAGTTGGAAAAGTCTAACTGTCGACCTAACACCACCACAGCCATCAAGCCATGTCCTGAAAGCCAAGTCCACGTGTTTTTAGATTACCACCAGGGATGGTGACCCCACCACCTCCACCACCAGCCTGTTTCAATGTCTGAGCGCTCTTTCATTACAGAAATTGTTCCTAACATCCAATCTAAATTTTCCCTGGTGCCATTTGAAGCCATTTATTTTTTTTTCCTGGCAATAGCTACTTGGGAGAAGAGACTGACCCCAACCTTGCCCCAAGTCCACCCAGGCAGAGCTCTCCCCTCAGCCTCTCCACCCAGTTCTCACAAGGTGCTCTAGACCCTTCATCATGTTTTTTTGTACCCCTCTCTGGGCTCACTCTAGCACCTCAATGTCCTTCTTACAGTGAGGGGTTCAAAACTGAACATAGTATTTGAAGTTTGGCTTCCCCAGTGCCAAGTACAGGGGCACAGTCACTTTCCTGGTCCTGCTGGCCATGCTACTGATACAGGCCAGGAGGAGATATTTGTTGGTTTTTTTAATCAGTCTTGCAGCCTAATTTTCCTGATAAGAGAAATCACAACCCATCTGTTTCCACCTTCTACTCTTAAGCATTAGAAACTTAAGAATGACTTTCTGGGAGTATAAAGCTTCTTCTAGAAGTTAGGATGACAGTGATCCTCAAGAAAAGATGCATGGCTCCATCTGAGGTGATTTTTTGCCTCATGGCTGTTATCAAGAATAGAAGCAAAATTTAGTAGGATCTTGGTCAAAAATTTAACACAACTGCTTGTAAAATACATTTGTGCTCCAGTTGTCTGTAATGAGCCACGATCTGTGTCAGCAGCATCTTTATCAATGTTATTGCATGTTTCATAATGAATACACACAGACTGTTGCTTTTCACACGCTGCACATAATTGCATATGGGAGTGGAAGAGGTTAGAGCTATGCATTTACATCCTCACTCTCATCCTTACAGGCTGCTGACTCTAACTACTGTCACTGTCCTACCCAGAGCAAAAAGGAAATAAGATGTCATGAGACAACCCCAGGGGTCCACAGCTCTGCCAAAGCCAGCACGGTCATATTCCTGGAAGCTATAATTAACTCTGCCTCCCAGAAGTCCTCAATCTAAGGCAATAATATGCTCCGTACCTGGGCAACCCAACCAGTGGTCTTTTCTCTCTGTAATTGAAGGTTTTGTCCATAGCTATTCAGCCCACCTGCCCATTTGAGGGGAAAATGGCCTAAAAACACATTAGAGGGGATATCAGGACTCTTGACTCCTTTGGTCATGTGCTTGTAGTCCATCAAATGAACCATTTCCGTTCTGCTGTACAATCAACCTGGAGAGAGAAAAGTCCATTAAGGATAAGCTTCCTCTTGATTTCTCCCAGCTGCCCTGTGATAGAAACAAACTTGGAAATTGCTTCACTTTAAAGCTGGATTGCTGGAGTTGTCCAGGGAAAAGACAGCATCATTTTCTAAAGAATGAAACACCTCACTTATGGGATGTGGGGATGAAGCTGTGTAGCCAATTTAATCCTCTTGCTTTATCAGCCTACACACTGTTATCCCTTTCACTCCTGGCTGCAGCCTGCATTATAGACTTGTCACTCCAACAAGGACCTGGAGGGATTATATCAATTCTCAGTCTGCTGACAGGCTTCCCACTGCAGAACTCCCACTGACCTAGCAAAACACATCTGGGTTGGGTTTTCATCTTCCTTCTGCACTTGTAAAGTGCTCTGCTGTAGTTGAAGGCATGTCCTTGTCCAGTGGTCCTGTATGTGACTTTTCTGTTAGGAAAGTGGCAGCAGGGTTTGGATCCCAAATGAAAAATGGAAAGTTTAACCCTCACAACCTGACCTTAAAGAATGATTTCCTGTTCTTGCAGCAACCTGAATTCAGTTTAGGATTTTATAACTTGGTGAATGGTGAGAACTTTGACCTCAGAAACCTTTTAGTGTTGTTTCCATAGGCTTTCCACACTCCTCTAGCAGTTCCTCTTGGCCATGCCTCCTCACATTGTGTCTTGCTCCCATCTAAAGTTGTTTCATGCTATTTTCCTCTTCTACTCAACAGATCCTCCTAGATGCATCTCTCTCTGTGGTTTTCATAGCTGCTTTATACTCAGAAAGTTTCCTAACCATTAGTACTTTGTTACTAGAAGACGGATGAAACCATAATGCTTAGAATGAAATCTTTGCATCTATATGCCCCACAAGGTGAGGATGGAGGAGATGACCTTTAAAGGCCCCTTCCAGCCAAAGCCATTCTATGAGTAATTTGTCATCTCATGCACATGTAGGTGGTGATAACTGCTCTGAACTTCTAAATGTTACTGTAATTGTGTAATGGTTAGGTCATTTTGATGTGAATACCTTTCTAAGCTAACAGCACTGAACATGTAAGCGTGTATAGGTGTGACCAGTGTCTTTTTCCCCTGCCTGTCTCTTATTGCACCAAACGGCACAATACCACCCTTTGTAAGCTCCCCTCTTGTAGATCTTAAGGTTTGCTTTGCCCTTAGGCAACATCAGGCTTGCAGGTGGCTAACTGCTCCAGATAATAGGTCTATTGATTAGATCTAATGTTGAGTCAGCCTCTAAGCCAAGAAGGCCACAGGACAATCTGCCTTCCTTTTATGCCTGCTCCCTAAAATTGCCTTGGCTGTGACATTTGGACCCAACAATGGTGAAAGGCTTGGAGAAGAGGGGATGAAGAAAAGAAATATGGTTGAGAGCTTATTAGGAGCCTGTAAAGGCTGTGTGCAGGAGGAAGGGGAGTAAGATTTATTAGTATTGGTCTGTGAAGATGAGGAAGGGCTTGTGTGAGCAATACCCTCAGTGCAGCGCTAATTTAAAATTGCTCGTTGGAACTTTATTGGAAACAAGCATTATTACAGATAGGATATTACTTAATAAATGTTGACTCTAGTTCTCTGATTAAAGATTTATTTTTTTAAGTTTAAATCTTTAGCATTTGATCCCACAACTTCTGTTTGATTATGTAGAGGTATTATAGATGGTCTAGCGTCTGTAATTCAGTATTATGCAGAGCACGGTTTAAGGTTGCTTGTTCAGCTAAAGACTCCTGTTCTGATGACCCCAACCTGGACACCTAATTTTGTCTGAAATTGACCCAAATTCTTCTTATTTGTGTAATCAGCAACTTGAGCACAGCCCTTCCTTAGCATTTCCAGATGAACAGGATCTGGTCCTTTCCCTGAACAACCTTTTAATTCTGTAGTAAGGTGTATTTCCAAACTGGAATTGCAGTTCTCTACTGGTGCAGATCAGTACAGAGTCACTCCAATAAACAGGACTCCACATTAGTCAGTTAAGGATTTGTCTACTTTTCCTCTGAGGCTTTACAATTCTGTCCCCCTCATCATGCCAATTTACATCAGTTCCAGCCTATAAGTGTTAATGGACTTGTGCCCAATTTATAATGGTGTGACACTAAAATCAAACTAGGAATCTGTAGAACCTTTAATTAATCATTTTAACGTGCAGTAATCAATGTAACCTACTTCTGTGTGAACTATTTTGCTTAGAGAAATTGATAATCATTAATTAATTCCATGTTTATTCAAGATAAGAATGACTGCAAACTATTTACTGTGTGCCCACAGCACTGAAGTATTCAGCAACATCTCTGCTTACTCTTTATCTGCTACAATTGGTTTTACCCACATTTGTGTACTTTCTGCAGTCTGCAAGAACTTAAAAATAATGTCACTGACCCAAGTGATTCAAACTGTGTGTTTCAGCTTCCTTGGCATTAACCTTCCACCTCACCCCACCACTTTTGGCATCCACTCTAACATAAATAGAGATACCTGATTGACTGGAACTGTTTGAAGAGACTCATAATTGTTTGGGATCAAACAGATCAAGCAGAGCAAGATAAGAAATTGTATTTTGACTTTGTTCTTCAGCCTTGACAGCCTTGTACAATCCTAGAATCATTTTGGTTGAAAAAGACCTCTAAAATCAAGCCCAACCATCAACCTACATTAAACTAAGACACCAAGTGCAAGTGCCATATCTTTTTTTTTTGTTTGTTTTTGGTTTATTTTAAACCTTCAGGGAAGTTCACAAGAATCAACCAGATGAATTAGGCAAATTAGTAAATAGCACTCTGAAAGTTTTTTATATATATATAATTTCACATCCATATCACAAATCTCTTTTCTTCATTTACACTCCAATGCTGTTTCACCTTAGTTAGAGGGGGAAAAAATACCCAAACATTCCTGGTGAACAACTGAAAGTACAATAGCCAGAGGTGCTGTCCAACCCCATCTAAAGACATCAATCCAAATCTCTCCCCTTCACAGTTGCTTTTACACTGGATTCTTTATTTCCTCTTCTCAAAGGACAGAAGCTTCCAAGTCACCTTGTAGAAATCGTTGCTGTTGAAACAATTGTTGGAGTTTGCTCTGTTAATTCCACTTCACAATTCCCAGCTGTGATTTCTGTTATTGCTCTAATCCTTTTCACCAGTAGCCAATGTACTTTTCATTTCCCTTCTCCCTGCTTGCATCGACAGTGAGAAAATACTTACTGTTGTTTTGGAGAGTTGTGGCACTTCACAATCAAATAGATGGAACACATCTGCCATGGGGACAGGCTGAGAGATTTGGGGTTGTTCAGGCTGAAGAAGGCTCTGGAGAGACCTTATTGTAGCCTTTCAGTACTTAAACAGGGCCTATAAGAAAGCTGATGATATTTTAGCAGGGGCTTTGTGACAGGACTAGAGGTGATGGGTTTAAACTAAAAGAGAGGACATTCAGACTGGATATAAGGCAGAGATTTTATACGCTGAGGATGGTAAAACACTGGCACAGGTTACTCAGATAAGTACAAGATGTTCCATTCCTGGAGCCATTCCAAGTCAGATTGGGCAGGGCTCTGTGCAACCTGTTCTGGTTGAAGATGTCCCTGTTGACTGCAAGGCTTGGACTAGGTGACCCTTAAAGGTCTCTTCCAACCCAAACCATTCTGTGATAACAGCAGAGCATCACTGGCAGAAGGATGTCTTAAACTGGATCAGAATATTAAATTTTAAGAATATGAATACTGAAAGAAGCAAAATTGAAGACAATCCTTAATATATCCTTTTACTCTTCTTTGCCACCAGGTTGTTTTTTGTTTTGGTTTGGTTTTTTTTTTCCCTGAAGGAAACACTCAAAGTTCCTGTTCCAATAAATAGCAAAAGGTCACTTCATAATTATTATGATGATTTTCATTAAACCACCCTGATCTAAACAACCCTGCTGTGATTGCTCCAAAATGAATTACCTTTACTAAATTAGTTCTGCCAAAAGCTAAATAGACTCATATAAAACAGGAATGAAAATTAATATTAGAAGGGGTTTGGTATAGTTTGGATACTGTTGAGATCAGCAGTTTTAGGGCAACGTATCCCATTTGGCTCTGCAATGTAATTGTAATTGTGAGTTGTACTAACAAAGGTAAACCACTGGCAGTTCAGGGAAGCACTTCTCAATTATCCACATCTTTATAACACATTGTGCTCATCAGCATTAATTTGCACTTTACCAAGAGGGCAGGAAGAAAATCTGCACCAGCGGCAAACTCCTTGCACAATGTAGCAAAACTCAGATGCTGCAGAAAGGAAGAGGAAAGAAATCTATGAACCGTATGGAACTAGGGACCAGGAACAATTATGAGAGCCCTAGTAATATTATTACTTTTTTTTTTCTTTTTTTTCTTTTTTTTCTTTTTTTTTTTTTTTAGAAAGCTAGGAAATTCCAAGCATTTACAATCTGAGCTAGAGAAAACATTTACAACCTTACAGAGAGTAAATGTATTTTATCCCCTGTGTTTCAGGAGTAATTTTCCTTCATGCATGCACTCCTTAAAAGTAATTCTACTGCTGTAAGGTAACCAATGCAGTTATAAGTTGGTGAAATGGGACACAGGAACTTAATCTACAGTTTGCAAAACAGTATTTCTACTAGGGAATTCATCAAATGTTTTAAAACTAATTCCTCACAATCCAGTCTATTCAGTAGGAAATTCCCATATAAATACTGAGATTTAGAAACACTCATGGAAAGTATCAACAAAATTTAAGATGAGGTTTCCTCATGTTAGTTCACCAAGCTTCCTTCTTCACACTTTGAGGACAGTAGCAGTAACTGGCAAGCTCTACTGTCAAACTAATTAATTCTGTTGCCTCCATAAGCAGGTGAATGTTTCCTTCATGAGCTCCCATGGTTTTTGCAGTCCCTGCTTTGCTTTTGGCTGAGACAGCATCACTTCAGTTGGTGACATAAAGCAAACAGTTTGTCTTAGCTCAGTTCACTACTGGTCATCTTCTGGCATGCCTGCTTTTTGACTCTATCTCAAGCTCCCCAGGAAGAATGCAGATACATCCTGTAAATAAGCAAAGATGTGGCCCACCACACTTTCTACACTTCAGAAAACACTGCAACCATCTCTTGTGTTATTTAACATAGAGAAACACATTAACAGTATTGGTATTGATTGCAAAACTGCTCCTTGTACTGAGGTATATTTGTTGAGGAAATTCTCTGTGGTTCATTTGTTTGAAGCTGTAGATGAGGATGTTGTCTAGACCCTAAAAGAATGGAAGATAGACTGGCTGGTTGTTCAGTTTTATTGGATGTTCTTGCAGGCAGGTAAATTCCTAATCCTGGGAGCCTTTGGGTTTTAAAATGTATTTTTAGTTCTGAGGATGAAAGAGAACGAAACCTCTTGAAATGATGCATGTTTAATAACAAGGCTTAATTTCCATGGTCATGCACACTGTGTTCTACAATTTCATGCATGTGGCAGTTCCTTGTTTGCTTTAATTCCTTCAGCATTATCCACAGGTTAGAGTATCCAAGTTTAATGACTACTATGTTCCATACAGTACTTGCATGTTTGTGTTGTTGAATCTCTCTCTTCCTTTCAAAGACCTCGTTACAAAACTGCTTTCAAGTTGAACTGCTCGACTGGAGGAGGACTAATTTCTCTCTAAGTCCATCAATTTTTCTAACAGGTCATACATAACTGTGTATGGTTGTGTGCACTTGTATGGAGATTTTGTTTCTAGAGACACACAAGGACAGCAAGATTTCATTTAAATCTTACAACACAGCAAAGAAATAATTGAAATATTAATAGTGCATGGAATTTACATTGCACTATTCATTTTCAAAGCACTTGGCACATGTTGCAGCTGATTAAATTAATAATATTGCTGTGGATTCAGGCAGTAAATATTGTCACTCTGAGGACAAGTGAGGGTATGTGAAGACAAGATTAGTGGGATGCTACTGGAGGGTGCTGATCTTGCAGCATTAACACAGAATCATAGAATGGTTTCAGTTGGAAAAAACCTCTAAGATCACCAAGTTCAACCATCAACCTAAACCACCACGGTCATTGAACCACATCCTGAAGTGTCATGTCCACAAGTTTCTTGAACACCTTCAGAAATGGTGACTCCTACACCTCCCTGGGCAAGCTGTTCCAATGCCCTGATCTCCCTTTTTTATTGTTTTAACAAAGGTGGTGCAAGGGTTTGATGGTATTCTTTGTTCTAACAGGTTAATCAGAAAGTCGCTGTTGCTATTCACTCAAATATTTCCTGTCATCAATGGGAAGAAATCCAGGGATGTTTGGTGATTTACTGGGAGGGAATCAATATGTAAAGGTCCCACTGGTGGGACCTCTAACCCAATCTGTTTGAGAAGAAAGGTGACATCTAAAGGGTAATGTGCTGAGTCTCCCTTTTTCTATACCAAACCCAATCTTTTGCAGATTCAGCTTCTTTGCAGTGCTGTTCTCTGACCATTAGCATGAAAAGGATATTATGATCACAGTGAAGGTATTTTGTGCTTTCTATTGAGCTTGCTGATTACTCTGGTGTGTGTGGAAACATAGGACCTTCTTTGGATACTAAGACATAATCACTTTTCTTTAGACATCTGCAGCAAACAGGTTTTACCCTTAGTAATTTTTTTTTTTTTAGACCATTAATAACTGTGTCAATATAATTTGTTAGGGTGGCTCTAGAAAACTGAATATGCTAAAATTCTTTAATAATATATGAAACTTGTGGTGACAGCTGCTCTACCAAGATGCTTTCCTGACACATCTGTTGTGTTCTGCTTTTGAGTCTAGAAGTTAAAATAAAACTAAAAACAAAACAAAAAAAAAAAAGAAAATTACAGGTTGTGACCTCAGGCTCTTTGGTATTGTGGAGAAGGATTTTTTGTTTGCTGATAGTCTATAATCAAACCTACTGGCAAAATGTTGCAAAGGTTGCATGTTTGCATCTTCTTACATTCTGTTTTGGACTCTTATCTTGGTTTATGTATTCATACCTAATCTATTAAGCTGAATAATTCAAGATTTTTGATTGACAGGCTTCTCAAGATTATGTTTTGTTTCTCTTCTTCTTCTTCTTTTTTTTTTTTTCCCCATATTTTTATATTGTAAATGCCATCATGCTTCCAGGATACAAAGAATTTCACTTTTAGCTACGCTTCAGCACTGCTGAATCATAACAGCCAAACACTACCTTCAAGCCCATCTGTCCAAAAAAGAACAAGAATCAGTTTGAATTTTATCTATGCAAACCCATAAATCACTGAGTTATAGGAATTACAGAATGACAGAACCTTAGGTTGTAAGGGACCTCCAAAGGTCATTTAGTCTAACCCCTTACCAGTGCAGGATCATCTAGAGTAGGTCACATAGGACTGCATCCAGGCATGTTCTGAGAAAGAGACTCCATGATCCTCTGTGGGCAGCTCCTTCTAGTGGTTTGTCACCCAGGGAAGCAATGTACCAGCTCCAGAAACATTCCTTCATTACCAGTGACTTCCATTTTGTCAATCACAACCACTAAAAATATACCATGTTTTAAACATCAATGACTTTTGGGGAGATTTTGCAAATAAGTCAAGGCATTTTTGTGCTTAGGACTCCCTTGTTAACACTTGAGGGTTTTATTACACTCTAATTCTTATCAAGCTTGTCTCTACAATAGTAACAGCTGAAAGTCGGTTGTGTTTTAGGGCTTTCTTGCCCTTGGAAAAGTTGCTGTTCACATCATTTCACAATTTCAGAAAATGATGCCTCAAGAAACACAATAGGTGTCAAGCCTTGAGGAAATCTTATTTCATCACAAAGGTGCAAGTGTGTTGTGTTCGACTCTACTTTGGCTTGTGATGTTTTCAGTTTCACGGTTCCGGGATTGCAGACTTTGCTCCACAGTACCTAGAAAAAGAACAAATATCCCTAATGAAGGGAAAGACAGGTGAAAGTGATGCAAAGCCTAATCCAGTGGTTCACAGCATAGATTTTCAGCAGATAAATGATGTTCTGTGGACTTCCCTCAATCCTTGTCTTCCATGGAACCACCATGGAATCAGTTAGTGTTCTCACAGCTTAGTAGCTTACCTCAATTTCCACTGAGGAGCCAACAAGTAGCAGCTTCTTTCCCAGTAAAGCTTTCTCTTTCAGTAATCACTGCCTTAAACGGCCCCAAGCTGCATCAAGGTTTAGTTTGGACACCAGAAAAACTGAAAGGGTTGCCAGGCATTTGAAGAGGCTACCCAGGGAGGTGGTGGGGCCACCATCTCTGGATGTGTTTAAAAGCCATGCAGATGTGGTGCTTGTCAATATAATGTAGTGGTGGACTTGGTAGAATAGTGTTAATGACGGGACTTGATCTTAGGTCTTTTCCAACCTAAATGATTCTATGATTTTATGAAATCACAACACTGTGGAAAATCTAGTTGACTGCATAGCAATGAGGTTGTTTTTTTTTTCCCAGGATCACAGGTTATCCCCTTGAAAGTGTAGAAAACTCAATGATGCAAATCCTGCAACCTAAAATGGGTGTATTTCCAGGAAAGCTTCTTTACTAAATAAAGTTCTGTAACCTTGAAAAAAGCCTAGGTTTATAATACTTTTGAGGGAAGTTACACTGTCTCAGCTTTAGATCAAGTTTAAAGGATGTTATTCCCAATACCTAGCTAACTTGGAGACTGATCTTTATGGCTTCAGTGAGTAGGTGGAGGGGAAAGATGCACACAGGGAGTCTTCTTATAGTTCTAAGAAATACAACTGCTGACACATTCAGCCTTCAAACAGCTCAGGGATGATTTTCCAAGCATTTGCTATCTTCCTTCATCAGGTATTTATGTAGCTTGGAGAAGAAAACAAAATTTTCAGACCTAGGATGCCGTGAAATGTATTTATGAATATTTACTGTTGCCATATATCATTGGGAAAAGCACAGGAAGAGATGGACAGAAAGATTTACATCAGCAGAATAAACTTGATTTGTAGTAATTATACTATATTTTAGGAACAGAGGACAAGAAACTTCAGAGCTTAAGACATAACTGGGTGCTGCTTTTTACAGTTCAGTGTAATCCTACTTTATTGAAATTCACAACTGAATAAAGGATGCAATGAGCTTGAAATATTAAGTGTTTGGTGTTTGAAAAATTATAGGGTACCTCTACTTTTTAATTTGGTAAGCTCAGTTAATCTGCCTAACTGCAGGTACTTGCACTGAGTATCTCTCCACTTAGTCTGAGTCCCAGACACTGTGACTTTCACACATGACTCAGGGTTAACTTATGACAACTCCGATCTGTATGCTAATGCCAACTGGAAATTAAGGAAAAAAAAAAAAAAAGAAGTGTGAAAATTTTGAATAAACACAGAAGAAAATTGCTGGAAGAGATTTCTGATCTGAGCAGTGCAAGCCAAAAAAGCTGAATTCTCATTCTTACTCTGTTAGGAGTTTTTATTAGTTTCTAAGGCATGATGGCCTATGTAGTAGGAGTCAATACAGGATAATTATGTCACTACAAGAAAAAAAGCTGGTTTGAGGTGCTGGGACCTGAAGATGAGTATTCCTAAACTGCAAGAACGGTGCTTGGTATATAGTTGTCCTAGGACAAACAATCCCTCAGGCAAGTCTCAAGCTGAGCCAGGAGAGGTTTAGTTTGGATATAGGGAGCAGTTTCTTTACTGAAAAAGTGGTCGGGTATTTGAGGATGCTGCCCAGGGAGGTGGTGGAATCACTATCCCTGGAAGGTGTTCCAAAGACATCTAGATGGGGAAAACAGAAGGAAGGAAAAGGGAAACAAAGTCTTAGTGTTCTTACCTGTTGTTTGGAAGTCCACTATAAAAAGAAGAGACAGAAAGGCATTTGAAACATGCAGATATGTAGCAGGAATCAAAAAAGAAGGCAGAGTCACGGCTGAAGGCCTATGACTCAATATTTAGGACAAACTTAGTAGTCCTAGACTGCTAAATCCACAGAATTATCCATTAAATTCTCTATTGTGCAAGAAATGTTTTATCAAAGCTCTTCATGGGGCTGTGGTGTTCTCGGTTATCAGAAAAGAGGTTTAACGTGATGGATGTTTCCATCCAGGCATGCTTCCACCCCTCAGAGCGATCAATGATGAATAATTTTCTGCAATATAGTGGAAGGAAAGCACTTTCTCACACTCCAGTTTTTCTCTCCCTTGTCACTCATGTATCGTGAGACATCCAAGAAAAGATCTACTTTTTTATTGCTTTTTTTTTTGTTGTTTCTTTTTTAATGATGTTCTTTTATTGTTTTGCCCCCAGGTTCCAATGGGGAAACAGAAGCATAGAAGAAGACTAAAGAGAATCAAAAGTTTGACAAAGACAAAGGATACATAAAAGCACTGATCAAAGAAAGTCCAATCTTAGTCTTTGATGGTGGCAATGAAATACTAAGAGGATCTCGTTCTCTCTGGGGTTACATTTATCATTTTAATTCATGTCAAGGGAAGAAATGTCAAGATGTATTATGTCTGGATTTGCCAGTTCAGATCCTAAGCCACAATACCACACCTTTCTGACTGTCCTGGTTTCAGCTGGAAAAACATTTTTTTTTTCCCCAGTGTTGTGTCTTATTTAGGGTGAAAATAATGTTGGTAACACACAGATTTTTTTTTTCCTAGTTATTGTTAAAAAGTGCATATACTAAGTTGAGGACTTTTCAAGTTCTCACATTACCCTGACAGCATGTGGTGGTTTGGCAATTGCCTGCCCACTCACACTGTGAAATAACCCAGGCTAGGACTCAGCTGGCTGGAAGTTAATAAATGAAGCTTTATATTTACAGCTATGCACAATATACAAGCAAATATTTACGATGTATAACAGATATTTACAGATATATACAGTGAAAAGGTAATACAGAAATACCACACCCCTCTCTAAGAGGGGTTTTTAACCACCCTTACCACTTTTTCCCCCTTCCCCAATCTTCTCTCACCATCTGGTAATGCAGCAGATAGGCAAAGGTAGATCAGCCAGGGGGGTTAGCAGTAGGAAAAGAAGTTAGTGCAATTATTCAGGATCAGCTACATAAGGCAGGGACAAAGGAGCCATGCAAGGAGCCGGCCACAGTCCAGAGAGGTCTGAAGCACTCCAACTTATCTATATTTGGGTTACAACTCTTAAAACTAATTTTTTTCTTTCTCAGTAAAACTGTGAGGGAAGTAGCACAATCAGTGTTTTACTCTCAGCCTATAGTCTAATTTCTCACTCAAATCCTCCAATTAATTCAAACCAGCACACAGCAGAGGATGAGAGGGAACAGCTAAGAGCTTTCCCATATCTGGGAATACTTTTGTCCATGGGGTGAAAAACTCAAGTACATGGTGTCTCGTGAAGCATTTCTCTTCCAGTGTAAGCACAAAGGTGATGTAAGCAAGACAAGTCATGCTGTAGGAAAACAAGATCTTCTAAGTGCTAAATGAGACTTCTGCTCTCGCCCTACCTTTCTTTATGGAGATTATATTTACTCAGGCACAGAACAGATATATCAAGTCACTGGAGCTAGCTGAAAACCCTTCATTGAAATCACACTGTGGAAAATCAGGTCTTTCAGTGAGAAAATATCACTAGGAAAAAAAATATTTTAAAAAAAGGAATACATGGCTGCCTTCAATAACAACATTTTCTGCTTCATCCAAGAAAAAAAAAAAAAAAAAAAAAGAAGAAAAAGAGAAAACTATGTTATTTCTCTTATAGATTTACTAGCTCCTGAGCAAAGCAAAGCAGCAAGAAGACATCAGATTTACTCTGAGGAAACGTGAACAGATTCAGTCAGATAGCCTTGTTAGTTGGGCTTCAGCTGAGCCAACATCTGTTGTCTCTCAGCAGCATATCATTACAGTAAGACTCCAAGTCCCTCGTGATCAGAAAGAGTTTTCATGAGTCTCCACTGTGTAAGTAGACAGAATCATGGAAGATGTAACAGATTTTTTTTTTTTTTTCCTACAGTGTGCTAGAAAAGAGACTCTACAGGTTAGTTTGGCTCTTGGAAAAAAAAAATATTTTCCATATTTAATTCAATATTTAACTTAATAATGTCAATGATTTTCCCCTCCTAAGGAATTTTCTTACCAGCTGTTATTGTGCCAAAGACAACCACATGCAGAGTCACTGATGACTAAAGGACATGTTTAGCATGTTCATTTTTGAGCAAGTCGCCTTTTGGAAGGTGTTCTGAACTATCTGTAAGAACATTTTTGAAGGAGGACTCAAGTATTTGAGTCCAGAGATTGTCTAAGAGAAAAAGAAGGAAAAAAAAGGACAGTAAAATTCACACAATTTTCTTATCTTCAGCAGTTTCTAGATACTTGAAAGAAAAAAAAAATATTCTTGTCTTCCTGGGCTCTTTATTGCAAGTCCTTGTTTTGTTTCTAGTGCACAATTTCATAGAATCATAGAATAGAGTCATATTGGTTGGAAAAGGTCATCGTTATCATCAAGTCTAACTGTTACTCTAGCTCTGTTGCAGACTGAAAGAGTTGGGGCTATTCAGTTTGGAAAAGAGCAGGCTCTCAGGTGACCTTATTGTGGCCCTCCAGTATCTGAAGGGGGCCTACAAAAAAGCTGGGGAGGGACTTTTTAGGCTATCAGGTAGTGACAGGACTAGGGGAAATGGAGCAAAGCTGGAGGTGGGGAGATTCAGATTGGATGTGAGGAGGAAGTTGTTGAGCATGAGAGTGGTGAGAGCCTGGAATGGGTTGCCCAGAGAGGTGTTTGGGGCCACATCCCTGGAGGTGTTTGCAGCCAGGCTGGCTGAGGCTGTGTGCAGCCTGACCTAGGGTAGGGTGTCCCTGGGCATGGCAGGGGGTTGGAACTAAATGATCCTTGTGGTCCCTTCCAACTCTGGCTGATTCTATGATTCTGTATCCCTCAGTACCACATGTACACAGCTTTTCAACCTCTGCAGGGAAGGGTACTCCACCACTGTCCTGAGCATCCTTCCAGTGAAGACATTTTTACTAATGCCCAGCCTAAGCCTCCACTGGTTCAGCCTAAGACTCTTAGCTCTTGTCCTGTTGCTTGCTACTTGGAAGAATTACACCATCTTATAAATGAGCTTTCTTTTTTGTTTGGGGGGCACATGAGGCTAAAGAGGGTTAAACATTATAAGTAATCCCAACACACTTCAGGTTACATTTTCTTCTTTCTCTACGTAGATGAAGAGTTTTAAGAGTAGATGTACTCCCTCTTGAAAACAGCTCAGAGCCAATCCATGTCAGAGATTTGTGGAAAGATCAGTTCTATGTCTGCAGTTTCTTGGTATTTTTATAAATAACTATGACTACAGTGTTGAAAATGGTATATTTCAAGGTAATGGATGAAATTAGGAGTAGCCAGATGAAGAAAAACAGGGACAATTTAAATATAAGATCAATGCCATAGGGAGAAATAGGATCTAATTCAGATAAACATAAAATATTCAGCTGTGGAGCAAACACTGACAAAGAACATATATTAATTGAAAGAAGGCCCAGGAAAAAAATGGAGAGTGCCATAGAAAGAAAATAGAATAGGAAAAAAAAAAAACAAAACCTCATGACACTGCATGGATGAGTACAGAAAAAAAAACAGAAAGGAAAAACTAAATAATAACATTTGTATGGGAAGAAATGAAATGGAAAATTACAAAATTTGTTAGACTAGATCCTGCTTCCTTCCAAATCAGGGTCAAACCTGCTGTTGATCAGGCCAAGAATGAACTATAAAAACCCTCTGGCTATTTATACAGGGTAAATCTGTAGTAATTTCAAGAGGAGTTTTGGTAGGAGATGAGGGAGCTGAGTGGGAGTATCCATTTTAATTAAAGGCAGTACCAATCACTACCGTATCCATCACTCCTGCAGCAAAATCCTCTGCTGCCAGCACTGATTTCCAGCTATTTTAATTCAGACTAAAAATATCACTGTAAAACAATATTCTTTACTGCTCTGATCCACAGAGTTAGAAGCTGTCAAACATTTGTTTTCCGGATATTAAACATCTAAAGCTACAATGAACTCTGGAGAGTGAGATGTCATTTGACTTTGAGGCTGCTGCAGCCTGTTGTAAGAGCAGGCACATGCACACACACACACATCAGGTTCTGTTTTTCCTTAGTTTCTCACTTTCACCTAAACTGCCTCATTTAAAACTTTAAAATGCATCATCCTCTATTAGTCTGTGTCAGACCAAGGAAATGCAGAGGCTCAGTTTTGTTTAGAGGGTCATCATGCCCAACTGCTGATCACACATTTTTGTGGTTATGCTGCAGATAAAGCTCATGATTCAAGGGAGTTTGCCATATAATGGCAAAAGGAATTATTCCTTTTGTCATCATAAGTATATAGTTAGGTCTTCAGCACCAGTTTTTAACCCTAGGATGGATCTTTTATCACCTGTGTGAATCACAGCCTCAGACACTTCTGGGAAATAAATGTTCCACTCCTCATTTTGCATCTGGGTAAAGTGAGGCAGAGCCAGAATAGACAACCTGTCTGTGTTTGCAGAGGTAATGTCTAAAGCTGAGGAACTCAAAAATGGTTCCAATCTCTTGGGTTTGTGTGCATTCCCCCAGTGCATTCTTTCATCCTGTTAGGGTTCTAATGCTCACCATCCTTGCCTTCAGCCTCATTTGCCTCTTAGAAGCAAATAAAATACATATAAAGACCAGCAGCAAATCATAGGATGCAAGAATCATGGCATCTGAAGGGCAAATACACTTCTTTGAGATTTTGGGTAGTTTTTGTGCATTTGTTGGGCTTATTGTGAGGTTTTTTTTGTTTGGTTAGTTGGATTTTGGGGCAGTTTGGTTTTGGGGTTTTTTTTCAGACATTATATCATTTCCTTTTCATAGTAGGCATTTAGGAATTTGTGCATAGAGAGGATTCATTTTGTGCTACCAAAGTATCTGATTCCCACCTGACATGTGAACAGGATAAAATTTCACAGAATCACAAAATGGTTTGGGTTGGAAGGGACCTTAAAGATCATCTGGTTCAACCCCCTTGCCATAACCAGGGACACCTTCTCTTAGACCAGGTTGCTCAAAGCCTTGTCCAACCTGGCTTTGAACCCTTCCAGAAAAAGGGCATCTACAACTTCTCTGTGCAACCTATCCAGCATCTCACCACCCTTATGGGTTAAAAAAAAAGAAAAAAAAAAAAAAAAGTTCTTCTTTATATCTAATTTAAATGCACTCTCAGTTTAAAAGCATTGCCATTGATCCATTAGGAGAAATCAGTAATAGTGAACTAACCTTCTAGATAAAGGTGCAATCTAGTCTGAAATGTGGGGGCAAAAATTCCTTTTCCTGTTTTCAGCAGAGATTTATGCAGACTTACTCATAAAAGAGGTGAATGGCATTGCCTTGCACATGGGTGAACAGATAGAGCGTTTTATGGTCACAGCTAAAGGCCACTGAATGGGAATACACAAAAGCTGTCTGAGGACAGAACTAGTCCCAAACAGCAGCAGATGAAGGATTTGTCTCTCAGTCTACCACAAGCTTCTTAAGCCACCCATTTTCCCAAGTCCTGTCTGGTAGGGTATGTTTTTACACTTTTTCATGGGTCAAAATAGCTTTGCCTCTGGGCTTTTGGAGCAGAAAGTTCCACAGAGTTCTTTTACTTTCCATGGGGTCACACATGGAGTAAGCTGTCACTCAGTTTGCTAAAGAAGTCACACGCTGGCTTGGACTCCACAAAGAAAACACCTGAAAACAAGCAGAACATTATCTGATAGTCTCCATCCCAGTCTTGTGCAATAGCTTCTACTTGTGTGCAACACTGGGGCATTATGTGCAGTTAGGAAGAGTGTTCTGCTTTTCCTTGAATCACGTGGCGGAAGATATTAAAGTTCATGATGAAGGTGAAGCTCATTGAAGCATGAAGGATAAAACAGAGGTGTACCTCTGGGCTTTCAAAAGCAAAATGACTTAAATACAGACACACATATATAGGTGAATCAGACTTTTCTTTTTTTTTTTCCCTCAGGCCAGTGTTGTTTCATAGGTGCTGAGCGACAGGGCAAGAGATAATTGGCAAAAAAATTTAATGTGACGTTCCATCTAAACCTGAGGAGGAACTTCTTTACTTTGAGAGTAGTAGAGCACTGGAACAGGCTGTGCAGAGATGTGGGCAGGTCTCAATTTGTGGAGTCATTCAAAACCTTGTTGGAAGCTATTCTGTACAATCTGGGCCACGAGGATAATCAAAGGTCTGGAGCACCTCTCCCATGAGGACAGACTGAAAGAGTTGGGGCTGTTCAGTCTGGAGAAGAGGAGGCTCCCAGGTGACCTTATTGTGGCCTTCCTGTATCTGAACGGGGGGCTATAAAAAAGCTGGGGAGGGACTTTTTAGGCTAACAAGTAGTGACATGACTAGGGGGGATGGAGCGAAGCTGGAGGTGGGGAGATTCAGATTGGATGTAAGGAGGAAGTTCTTCAGCATGAGAGCGGTGAGAGCCTGGAATGGGTTGCCCAGGGGGGTGTTTGGGGCCACATCCCTGGAGGTGTTTGCAGCCAGGCTGGGTGAGGCTGTGGTCAGCCTGACCTAGGGTAAGGTGTCCCTGGGCATGGCAAGGGGGTTGGAACTAGATGATCCTTGTGGTTCCTTCCAACCCTGACTGATTCTATGATTCTGTGATGCAGATGACCTTGCTCTGGCAGGGGAGCTGGACTAGAAGATCCCCAGAGGTCCTTTTCAACTCCTACCACTCTGTGATTCTATGAAACATTTTAATTAAAAATAATAAAATCCCTTAGAAACAGAATAGCTCCTTCTGCTCAATGCACTGAGGAGGCTTGTGAGTTCTTTTAAGTCACTTTTAAAATGCATTAAATAATGAAGGCAGTGGGAGGGAGATTCAGTGCACCAGTGCTTCATGTGCCCCCTTAGACTTCAGTTCAGTGATGATCCACTCAGTTTGCAGACTGGAATAATTTTCTTCAAAGATTAAAAGCTTGAAGCAAACAAAGGTATCAAAAGTGAGTCTAAAGTTAAGTAAAACGGACTGGATCAGGATCAGGTAATTCTGGGAAACAGAAAAGGGATTACCTAGTTGCCAAGGGGAGGATCAATGAACTTTTCTTCATCTTCATCATCATGTATATTGTCTCTGCCTTCTAGCAGAGTGCTTAATTCCATTCCCTGAAAGATATGAAAGCATTTGATTCCTGTTGGAATGCACTAAAGCCAAGAAGAATGAAATGCAGAAATGATCTTGAAGACCTATGTCTTTTCTGCCTTTGAATAGAAGGATGATAACTCCCTGCACCACTGAGGCATGTCAGAGAGACTATAATCCTCTGGGGTCTTGTGGGGAGCCAGACTTTGCAGAATACCAGGTCAATGGGCAGATGACACAGGAGCATGGATAGAAAGTTCAAAGGGAAGATGCTCCTTGGGCTATGTGTGTGACAGGTATTTTCTGTTCCAGATTTTGCCTGCACACAGCAGTGACTGCCTAACCTTTTTCAAGGTGATTACTTTCCTCTTCAGGTAAATCAGAATTGTTTAAAAGCTTCCTTCTTTGAATAGAAATCCATTCTAAACATATCATCACATTTCAGGTTGGAAGGCAGTGTTTATCACGTGCTATTTTTTCAAGTATTCTCATAGAATCATAAAAAGGATTTTGTGTTGGAAGGGACCTTAAGGATCACCTAATTCCAAGCCCCTGCCATGGACAGGGATATTTCCCATAAGACCAGCTTGCTCAAAGACTCATCTAGCCTGGTTTTAAACACTTCCAAGGACGAGGCATTCACATCTTCTCTAGGCAACCCATTCTGTAACTGTATTCAAAAAATTAATATCAGTTTTCTTGAAAAGAAAAAAAAATGTGTAAGTAGATACTTGGTTTGAATATATCACAGTAAATATCTATGTGATATGTTGGACTGGATGNAAGAGTTAAAAATATGTTTGGTTATTCACATCAATTTTTCCAGAGAAAAAATGTAAGCAAAAGTAAAACAAAATGACTTATGACTGAGTCTCACCTAAAATGCAAAGAAGTTTCTTGCAAAATGATTGAATTTGTCCTCCAACAAGGATAAATTCCTGTTGACAGAGTTGAGCTCTTTAGATCTCTGTTCTAATTTTTCAGAACTATACATGATTATTAAAAAATTTAGCCTTCTGGGCTTACTGGTGATCCCTTTCCACTCTAGTAAATGGGAGAGAATGAAACAAAGTTCCTTTAACATCAATTTACTTTAAAAAAAACCTTCCAAATTTCACAGAATTTCTTAGATTGGAAAAGACCTTCAAGATTTTTGAGTCCAACCAAATTGTTCAAACCTAAGTTCCTGTAGAGCACAAGGTCTGACAATCTGAATCAGAATCTGATGTTGCTTTGCAGTTTTCAGCATCACCCTTGCTGACATCTCAAGTACAGGTAGGTCTTTGTGCTTCACAGCCAATCAAGGCTGCAGGTGTAGCCACAACCATTTCTCAGGCCATCAGAGGAATGATGCCAGAAAGAGATTTTAGAGAAGAACATATGACAGGATGAGGGGTAATGGGTGTAAACTGGCAGAGGGGAGATTTAAACAGGATTTTAGGAGGAAGTTCCTTCCAGTGAGGGTGGTGAGACACTGGCACAGGCTGCCCAGGGAGGTTGTGGCTACTGCCTCACTGGAGGTCTTCAAGGCCAGGTTGGATGAGGCCTTAAGTGACCTGTTCTAGTGGGAGGTGTCCCTGCTTATGGCACAGGGGGGTTGGAACTGGATGATCTTTGAGTTCCCTTCCAACCTAAACCATTCTATGATTCTATATAAAGAAGTGGAACAGAAAATCTTTAAAGAACTCTCAGAAAGCTCAACAGACATGATCTTGGTCCCTTATTTTCTTCAGATCAAATTAAAAAAAAAATGTTTCCCCTCTGTTGATACTTATTTGTGATAAGATGGAAGCCATTCACTTTCTTTTCTTTGCCCTCAATAGCTCATAATATATATATAATATATTCTTTGAGCAGAGGAAACGCCCAGGAAAGACTAAAATAAATCACACTGATAATGCCAACAGTCCAACATAAACCTGGGGAATGAAGCAATAAGGTACTCTTCTCTGCATTGCCCTTGGCTGGCTGTCAACACTATCACACCATTTCTCATGCAGTATCTTGGTTCGTGAAATTTTACATTCCAGGAGAAGATAAATCATCGTAAGTGAAGAAAAATTGTATCTCATCTTGAGAAAAAAACAAACAAACAAACAAACAAAACTTAGAACAAACAAACACAAAATTCCAAATGAAACAAATCAAACAAAAGAATTATTAGAAAACTATCTCTTCACAAAAAGAACCACCACAACTAATAGAAAACAATAAAAATTAGTATCCTTGCTGGAGAGGGAATACTTAAAAATGGAAGTGTAACAAGGAAATTGATTTTTTGCCTCACTTCAGTGATCATTACATGTTTTGGCCGTTTTCAATCACCTGCTCTTCCTGTGTAGACAGAGAAAAGAGGCACTTTTTGCAAGGAGGAGGTCATCCACTTTTCAGAGACTGAAGCACTTTCCGTTGCATTTTTAGCCATTTTGGTTGTTACTAACAAAATTAATCAATGCCTAAGAAAATAGGGCTTCTAAGGAAAGCTGTAAGCCTGTGATTTTCTGACTTAGTCTCAGAAGCTGTCATCTGCTGTACAGATCATCTACAGGGCAGTACATGATGGGAGAGAAGAAAGAGCAGATGGTAGGTTGGGCACAAAGGCTACTGGGATCCCTGAGCAGGACCAGGTGGAGGTTTCTGCAGATACAGACCTGAATAAATAATTGCTCAGTTAACAGGGAATCTTTGCTTTTTTCTTTCTTTCTTTCTTTTTTTTTTTTTTTTTTTTCCATTGAAAGGAGATGCTGACATCCCTGGAAAGCATCCAGTGAAACACTTTTCATCAGAAGAGAAAACTGGAATTCAATCCAAACCTTTCATGGAACTACACAGGCTTTCAAAAAGTGAAATGCCAGGAGAAAATGGTAAAGGCAATCGTTTTGAATCAACAGTTTCCATAATGTCAAAATATTTATGTTTCATTTAAACTGCTACACTTTGGTCCTTTTTTTTTTTTTTTTTTTTTTTTTTTTAATATAAACTTATATGCTGTATACATTTTACATGCATTGTATATAGTATCTTGCATTAATATAAATAACATTTTGAACATTGCAATAGGTCTGGATGAAAATGTGATGGAACTTTTAATGGATTTTAAAAGCTAAAATAGTCTCCTTTTTCTTCTTAAAGTTGTAGTTTTGCTGGTAGAAACCCTAAAGAAAAAGAAATGTTTCTGTTTGCACCTACTTCTTATGTAAAAACTCAACTCTGACTTAAGAGTGTTAAGTACAGAGCACTTTTAGCCAGACAAAAATGGATTACCTGGCACTTCATTTCATTACTGCTGGAGCAGCCTTTATTTTTAGCAGCCTCAGAGAGATTTCCACATCCTTAACAAGCACTAAAGGCATCTGTGATAGAAGACAGGCCAAAGACATTTTAACCTGAAGGGAAAAAAAATCCAAAACCCCAAACCCAAAAACTGTAGCTACCTCACAGTTTTATGTATGTCTCTCCAAGATATCTGCTTTCTTGTTCCTAAAAAAAAAGGAGAGACTTTATATAGAGCTGGACTAAGCATAGAAAGTTCTGCTTGGGAAAAATCATAGTAATAATAAAAATATGTACCCCTGTTTTAGCATCACAAAATGATGAAGGTTAGAAAAGGGCTCTAAAATTATCAAGTCCAACCATCAACCTAAAACTCCTGTCCACACATTTCTTGAACACCTTCAGTGGCAGTGACACCCCAAAACTTTCCTGGGCAGCCTGTTCTAATGCCTGACCATCCTTTCGGTAAAGAAATTTTTCCTAATAGCCAATTTAAACCTCTCTTGGTGTAACTTGAGGCCATTTCCTCTTGCCCTATTGCTTGTTCCTTGGAAGGAGAGACCAACACCCACCTCACTACAACCTCCTTTCAGGGAGTTGTAGAGAGCCAGAAGGTTTCCCCTCAATTTGATTTTCTCCAGGCTGAACAGTCCCAGTTCTCTCAGACACCTCTCACAAGACTTATAGTCCAGACCCTTCACCAGCTTCTCTGGATGTGCTGCAGCAACTCAATGTTGGGTTTTTTTTTTTGTTTTTTGTTTTTTTTTTTTTTTTTAATCTGCTTTTGTTCAGTTGTCTACTTTACTTTCTCTGTTTTGGGAAAAACATCTGTCTTCCTTCAGTTTTGGAAAGAAACACATCAGTAGGTCCTTGATGGCAGTGGACAACAAGCTGTGTTGTTGCCATAGCACAGCCAGGGGACAGCTCATGTACTTGGGCAGAAGGACAAGGCAGACCCATGTGGTGTTGGATGGAGGTATAAGCACTCATAAAGTATACAGTTCCAAGCAGAGGGATTTCTGCTTATTTGGCTCCCTCAAAGCAAAAATGTTTCTTCTGTTGTTATTTTAACACCTACCTTTCTCTTTCCCTTCCCATCACCCACCTCATGCTTATTTAATATAAATCTTTAAAAGTTTCCATTCTAGAATGCAGCACTTAAAAAAAAAAAAAAAAAAAAGTAAAACCAAAAAGAAAAAAAGTTTCTACCTTCACTTTCTCAACAGTTGATGAAGAACAAAGGAAAATGTGTCCCTAAAAGGCACAGCTTGAACTTAGGTAGAGTTTTCTGATTTTCATGATTACATTTTCCAGCCTAAACACTCAGAGTTCACTTTACTAGGACAGCTGCCACAAAGCAGTGACTTCGTGTCACTTCTGGGTTTCTTCCAAAGTCTTGAAGTTTGTGTAGCAGAATAAAAATTAAAAAAAAATTTAAAAAAAAGATTGACTTTGAACTTCAAAGCATCACAGAATGATAGCTGTTGGAAGGGACCTCAGGAGATCATCTAGTCCAACACCCATGCCAGAGCATGTCACCAAAGCAGGTTAAACAGAATGGCATCCAGCCAACTTCTGAATGGCTCCAGAGGCAGAGACTCTACCACTATTCTGGGCAGCCTGTTCACTATCAAAAGAAAGAAAGAAGCTCTGCCTCAGATGGAACTTCTTATGTCCAAGATTGTGCCCATTCTGTCTTGTCTTGTCACTGGCCACCACTGAAAAAAAGCCTGCTCCCATCCACCTGACATTGATCCTTTAAGTATTTATAAACATTGATGAGATCCCCCCTCAGTCTGATCTTCTCTTGGCTAAAAAGCTTCAAGTCCCTCAGATTTTCTTCATAAGAGAGGTGTTCAAATCACCTAATTTTTTTTTCCCTGTACCTTCTCATGCAATTCCCTGTCTTTACTCAACTGGGAAGCCCAATACTCCAGATATGGCTTCATTAGGATAGAGTAGAGGGAGAGGAGAACCTCCCTCAACCTGCTTGCCACACTCTTATTGATGCACCCTGGGGTATATGTGTGCAGAAGGAATGGCATCCTTAGCTTAAATGCTTTCCACTCACATGTTTACAACTCAGAGGCTGCTGATATGATCCTTTCAGGTCTGACATTCCTACAACATGTCCTGCTGCTTGGTTGTGTGATGAAAGGCTCGTCTTGATCACAGAGGAGCATGAAGATAACTGGCAGGCATTGAAGCATTGATCATCTAGCCAGAGCCAAGGGAACCCTGGCTGTTACAAGGGCTGGTGGACACTTGTGGTCCAGAGTGATGTCTATTACTGTGATTCATCCAAGATGCTCCCTGGTGCACCCCACAGACTGAAAGGGAGCTGCTGGCATGGGGTGAGTATGGGACTTGTTATGTGATTCTGGCAGAAAGCATCTTGGATTTGTGGAGATACCATCAGATGCTTGGGAGGGGAACAAAGGTGGGGAGAAGCAGGGATGGAGATGATTTGGAGATGAGCTACAGTGAAATGACTGGGATGTGTTGCAGGTGTTTCCTTCATGTCAGAGCACAACGTGGTAATTCACCAGACTGTTTTCACAGGATGGCAATGAGGGCATGTTTCATCCCTTGATTTGAAGTGGGTATATTTGGGGGTGGGAGAAGAAGTATTTGGATGCCAAAGGGAAGCAAATGAAAGGAAGCCAAATTAGACATGGTTCACATCCACAACTACATGGGGCCAATTGTCTGGAGTCAGGTTTGTATTATATTGCCAACAGCTTCTTGGTGCTTTCCTGAAGGGAACTTGCTGGCTTGTCCAGGAAGGGAGCCCAGGAGCCTGTGAGTCAGACCCACGAGGAAGCAAGGCAAAATCAGAGTTTCAGACAATTCATATAATTTCCTGTAGATCCCCAAAAATCAGTCCTGAAAAGGGAATTGAACAGGAAGGCTGCAGGATGTCTGCTGAAATAATAACCACTGAGAAGCCTTATTATTTATTGTAGATGTCTGAAATGATGCTAAATCACAGCTCTAATCACTGCAGATATAAATGATTTACTGCATTGTGACTGTGTTCTATATTAAGTCATGACAAGAGGATCCTGATTTCTCTTTGATTTTATTTACAAGGCACAGAAGTGCAGAGCTCAAGATTTATGAGCAACTTATACATAACTTTCCAATCTACTGACTTTCCTGGAAATTCAGAGCACTGAACAGTCTCAGGAAATGCCTTTGGGGCTGCACTGGAGATACTGGATTTTTCAGAGGAAAGTCCTGACAGTTTTTGTCTGGAAAAGGAATGTTCCTCTAAATGACTATGCCTCCCTGGGAACTAGTAAGGAATCAGGTTCTAAGAAGTAATAAAATTCTGACCTAATGTTCTGAATAATGTATTTCCATAGGCAAGATTCAGCTTGGTGAATTCTGTGAAAAGAGCTCATGAAATCAGCAGGGACCTATTCAATGGCTTGCTAGGGTAAGATCTACAAAATTCTAGAGTCTGTGTTAATTTAATGCATGACAATGGAGCTAACTTTTATTTTTGTCTCTCCCAAATGGGTGAGTATTGGAAAGGACCTCTGAAGATCATCCCACTGGCAAAGCAGAATCACCTAGGAATAAGTTCAGGTGGGTTTTGTAAAGTCTCCAGAGGAGATGACTCTTGCTATTCAACAATTTGTATTTGCCTTGTTGTAATTTCTGAGCCTTAGTCAAAAAGAATAAGTCAAAAAGACTCTTGCTATTCAACAATTTGTATTTGCCTTGTTGTAATTTCTGAGCCTTAGTCAAAAAGAACTGGAGAACGGCAGGAAGCTTTCTTAGGTTCCTCTTCCAAAGAGACTATGAAGGGAAACTAATTTGTATCTATTACAGAGATGTCCAATCAATTTCACTGTGTTTTGATTCAGCTATGAAGTCAAATGAGAAGCAAAACCACATGTACTTAGTAGATATATACTCTAATTCTGGCTAATTTTGTCAAGTACCATTTGACATAGATAGAGAAATTGCTGCAGTTTGTTCACTTTTAGACTCAGTTCTCAATTTAAAAAAAAGAAAAAGAAAAAGAAAAAAGTTGTACTCTTTACTTAGATACAATTCTGAAGTTATTTGAAAATGGAGTAGTTCCTGGCTACTCAGACTGGGCACAGGATCAAGACCTAGTGTGTGATACTCTCTGCCACTTACAATCCACCATGGTCCTTGGAGGGATATCTCTTCTGCATCCACCAATTGTCCCAGGCCAAATGGTAGTTGAGCATCACCATCCTCGTTTGTCAGGAGATGAAAGAGAGGTGAATATTGAGTAAAAACAAACCAACCAAACAAAACAAACAAACAAACAAAACCCCCCACAAAACACAAAAAGCTGATATGTCCACTTGAAACTTACAAACTGTTTTTATATCCTCACATCCTTCCCACACACTGGAATCCTTTGTTTCCCCCCCTGATTCTAGTAGCAAAGAACTTATTCTGTCTCTCTGAGATAGAGAGAAAGGGAGTAGGATAGTGGTCTAGTGTATTTTGGCTGTGTTTAATTGAAAAAATGAAAGATTAGTCTGCAAATATCATGAAGTTTGACCTTCCTTAATAGGCAAAGTAGTAGATGTATTTTTCACATTAATGTGTTTAATTTTTCAAAATTAATTTCACCTCACTGTCTCAGAAGAGTACTTGTTCATCGTTTATTTGTACAATATCCAGAATATATTCTACCTTTTTGTTTAATCAGAAATGCCACATTTGTTAAAATTACTGTCGCTCCCATTGTTCAAATGACTTTGGCTGCTAAAGATATATTCAGAATAGATAAACAGAGCTTTACACTGAGAGAAGCATCACAGAAGTCGCTGGACAGGGTTTTGTCACATTAAACTACCAACTGGGTAACTAACCCACGGGTAAATAGAAATGACTGAAGAATAATTTGTTTTAGATTGCATAGTGTGCAATAAAAGACTTCTATTAATTTACCTCTAAGCCAGTACAAGGTTTTCTTTATTAAAAAAAAAAACAAAGGTAATACAATACACTTATCATCTAGTTGTCATCTTGAGGAAGATGATATTCATATTAGTAATTCCTGGTTTCCTTCACTTTATTTAGATGCGCACTTGTCTTTGGCGCAGAGAGGGGATCAAACTTAAAATAAATTATGGAGGAAAATTGCTGGTTTGGGGTAGGAGTCAGAGGAACAGCTTTGAAAAAGTTTGTAACTCGGTGTTAAATCAACTTCATTGTACTGGCTGATATTGCAATCTTCATCCATCTAAGTTCTGAGGGAGAAAGCAAAAAAAAACCAAAACACAACACAAAAATAACACAAAATTGATCAATATTCTTTGCAAGCGCTTTGTTTTGTTTAGAAGTGACAACATTCATTACTGCTCCCCTTATAAATCACTTTGCACATTAACATAGCGTGACCAAATTGCTTCTCCTTTTCTCTGCAAAGCATTAGCGACTCTCCAGATCTCAGATAATTATATCTTAGGGTTGGGTTTGGTTGGTGGTTGTTGTTGTTGTTTTAAACAACACCTGTTTCACTTTGGCAATTTTCTAGAGAATTCTTTTTTTGGGAGGTGGGGAAAAAAAAAAAAGAAAAAGAAAAAGAGAACAACTTTTCAAATGCTATTTGCACACAATTCACATAAACTTGGACTTCATGAATTCAGTGGAAATGCAGCAAGAAAATGCCTTAACTGGCAAAGCTTTATTGGAACTCTCCTCCCAATTGTCAGTGTAATAACACTATCTCTATAGTGTTCTACATATCTGAATGCTAAAGATTTCTTTCCTGCTCTTCCTGACTTTTGTTTTGTCTTAAGTTTTGCAGTGGAAAGAAATCTTTCTGCTTTAAATCTTGCTTTGGCTTTTGTTTTTCCTGTGATCTGGCTTCTGTTTCTCAAAACATAAAAAAAAAAAAATCCCTTTGCATACTGAGCTCATGCAACAAAATGTGTGTACAATAAAATTATGTATACACAAAAATCTGTTTGAGTATATTAAAAAATATATATATGTGCATATGCAAAAGTATGTGTATGAAAATTTGTAGAGGCATACACCACAAAATGTATATACTACAAATTGTTTAGCCTGAAGAAAAGAAGGCTGAGGGGAGACCTCATTGCTCTTTGCAAATGCCACACAGAAGGCTGGAGTGAGGTGAGGATTGATCTCTTCTTCCTAGTATCCAGTGGAAGAATGAGATTAAATGTCCTGAAATTGTACCAGGGGAGATTTAAATTGAGTATCAGGAAAAATTGATTTGCTGAAAGTGTGGTCAGGCATTGGAACAGGCTGCCTAGGGAGGTGGTGGAGTCACAGTCCCTGGAGGTGTTCAAGAAATGTGTGAATGTGGCACTTCAGGACATGGTTTAATGGCCAAGGTAGTCTCAGGTTGGCAGTTGGACTTGGTGACCTTGGAGGTCTTTTCCAAGTGAAACAATTCCATGACTCTATGATTTATCATTCCTCTTACTTACTTCTCCCCTTTAAAATCTTGACCTTCTCAAGAGACCCACAAAGGCATAAGAATAATATTCAATATGCTACCATGTAAGGAGAAATAAATTATATTTCAGAGAGAGAAAGAGCTGGCAAAGAACTTATCAATAAGCATGTTAACAATTTCTTCTTGTCACTTTCAATCCATCCACAAGAACAAGGAAGGGTATTTTATACATAGAGAGAATGAACAAAGCAAAAATAAACCCAAGAATACTTTACAATCTTGGTTCATTTGCAGAACAAGGAAGAAATTAGTGTAGTGGTGAGGACAAATAGTTCAGCTAGGCTTTCTGGTTTCTGCCAGTGTTTTCTTACAGAATTACTTTGCCTTCTCTGTGCTCCAGCTTTCCTGTGTGAACAACAGTGAAATCAGTCTTCACCTACTCCCGGCAGCAGCTTTATAAAGCTGATTTGGCATCTGCAATATGCCCATCTACGGGAGGCTTTTAAAATGCAAAATATCTCTCCTGTTGTTTCTGACTCATTTTGTTAATGCATTAGTGTTTCACCTCTGAATTCAATGGTTTAACTGGAATAACCTTGCCTCAATTTGCAATCCTACATGGTTTTAGTTATGCTTCTTTTCCAAGCTGCTTGAAGTATGCACTTGGGTTTATTGGGACTTAAAATTCATCTACCAAAGACAAGCTGAACTCCGTCGTGGTTTGGGATGGCTGTCACCATTCAACATAATCTTGTCTAAGCCCTCCTGGTTTGTCCTTGCCTTTATCACACAGACTCTGCCAAGATCAACCTCTCCTCCATTTATCTGCCATTTCACAGGGACGGTTGCCAAATCCAGTTCCTTTTCCACATCCCAAAAATTCTAACATCCATACATCTCTACAGCTCCACCAAGCTCAGATGTAGATGTTTGTTGTCCCTCTTCACTGCTGTTTCAAGCTGTAGTGCTTTATGGTTTCACTAGCTCTCAAAGCACTTTCAGAGAACTTTAGCTCTAATAAAATATTGCTGTTCCATTTCTTGCCCTCTGGCTTGATGAGCCACCCGCAGAGGTGATCGACCACTACTATGATGGATTTGATTTCGTTCGAGCTTCTTTCTCTCACCCAGCATTGCAGCTCCGAGGAAAACCTCTGAAGAATGCCAAACACACTTTTTAGCTATTTAAAACACACAAGAAAGTAGAGGGAACATTTATTTAAGCAGGACTTCTGGTAGCCACTTTACTGGAGACTGATTTTGAGGAAGGGCTGGCTTTCCACTGAGAAAAAAATCAACGTCAGAGAGGCAAAGCTGCTCCCACCATTGTTGCCAACTCCTTCATTCTGCCATGTTTGTTTTACGGATTGTGCGAGATGCTCTTCATGATGCTGGCAAAAGCAACACACTATGGCTGTGGCACTGTAGGAGATGATACTTCTTTTTGCTTCTGTTTGTGGTCTCTGATGCCTGCAGCAAATAAGCTGTTCCACCACTCACTGTCATAGAAATCCACATCTCTAGCCCATGTATCATGACAGGGCCAGGCTTCTTGAACACATGCCTCTTGGACAGCCTGGAGACACAACAAATATCCAGAAGGTCTGCAAAGCTATAAATGCCAAACAACCCACAGCTTGAACTGAAGTTAATGCATTTAGAGGAAGGGGCAGAAATGGCACAACTGATTTTGTGAGATTTAGTTAGCAAAGCCATGGCACTGCACTTGCAATAAAGAACCAAATCAGTCATGTGGATGTGAGAGAAGGGTTCATAAACTATAACTACAGAAGTAAATAATAAAATAGGCCAGAAGCCTCCCTCTGGCCCTGAGAATTAGTGACATATGAGCTCACATACAGATAACTGAATTCAGTGCTTCTCCCCAAATGGATATGGTCACAGCATCCATCGTCTCTGCTGGGAACTGCTCCAAAGACTGTGCTGCTCCTTAGATGTTGACTGGATATAGTCTGGGAATAAGCTGATTTGAACAGAATAGAACCATCTTAGGAAGAATGATAAGAAATTATTTACCCTGGCTTTCATAATGCCAAGCTCATGCCTAAGCCTGAAGTTTAACCCTGAAACATAGCCCCACATAATTTGCTCATTTAGCACTAGTAAGATTAATCAACCAATCATTAAATAAATTTCCACCACTGTGCATCCTCTTACCCACATGTAAGTATGATAAAATCAAGCTTTTGCAGAGAGGGTCATAAAGATATTTCCTGTTCACCTCCATCAGTCACGTTATTTATAATTGATTTCCTAATGAGCCTGCGCCAGCTCACGAATGGTTTTGTGCTGTATTTCTCAGTCACACTTTTTTTTTCCCACCTAACAGAAAAGACTAAATTTACCTACCCCAGTACTCACTGATTTTTTTTTACTCAGTCAAGTTGTTTTATTCTTTTTACTATATGCTTACAATGGTCTCTCATGGGCTTGCAGGTGCTAAAAATTTTCTTGAAGTATCTCTTGAATTTACCTTGCAGAGTTGATTTTTTTTTTTCTTTACTGTTTTGGATCAATTTCCTTTATAGTAATATAACCAATATAGTATTTACGGAGAACATCACTAAAAATGTCCTTAAGTTCACTGGATACTTGTTCATGATTACTCAGAGTGTTTTCTTTGGACGTGTTCAGATGTAGACCAGAATGATTTATAATGCATCGCCAGTGAGCATGGTAAATTATTTCAGCTTGGAAGAATGATAATAAAAAATGAATAAATGCATGCAATATTTTGCAGTATATAAAGAACTGCTATTTAAATAGCCTGATTTAATCAGGCACAGGCTATCCTGGTTTCAGATGAACACTATGTTCTTTCTAAAGGCATGTGGAAAAAAAAAAAACTACCAACCATAATGTAAAAGAAAGGGGGAAAAAAAAAAACCAGTAAAAGCAAATCTCTCCTTAAGCAAATGCTTTCAATATTCTTGGTGCACTTTTGGTCAGCTTTATATTTAGAACTAAACTGAGATATTTTATTGGGGGGAAAAAAAAATTAAAAAAAAAAAAAAAAGAAGAAGAAAGCAGAACAGCACTGAAATTATCAAACTAAAATATTTAGCCTATTATGAGCATTTTGTTTCAAGATTTCACAGGTGCAAACCAGGAAAAGCAAAAAGAAAGCAGAACAGCACTGAAATTGTCAAACAAAAATATCTTGCCTATTATGAGCACTTTGTTTCAAGATTTCACAAGTGCAAACCAGGAAAATGCCATCTTTCAGACCACATTTGGGCTGAGAAATGTCTTTATGTCTGAAACTTTTTTTTCTTTTCCCAGAAGGAAATCCATTTTCCAATGGATGAAAGTTGTCTATTTTTCACGTCATAGATGCAATCGACCGTGCATTACCTATAGAATTAATCACTTTCAGAAGGTTTTCCTCTTGGCTTCTCTTGAGTGCTCCTTTCAGGACAATACAAATTCCTTCCTGGTGGTGTTTTATTCTCTCTTTTAACAATAAAGTGTTGACCAGGGCAGGTGAACAGCTAATTTTATGGTTAATCCAACCCCTATGGAAGAAACATGTGCACACAGCTGTGATTTTTATTTCTCTTCCTTCATGCTGTACAGGATATTTCACACAAATACAACTCATTACATTGGAAGTTAATATTATATAGGGAGTGGGAAATCTATAATTTCAACATGATGCTATTAGGATGGCATCTGCCAGTTAGACACCTACCTGGAGAAAGCAGGGCTCTACTTTTTTTTTTCTTCGCACATTTAAAACTAGACCACAAGTAAGCAGTAAACCTTACTGGAAGAGACAGCTAAGAATCTGCAGTACACACTGTTAGGAGATTATTTGGAGGTCAAAAGCAATCAATTTCCAAGTCAGTGGTAGGACTTGCTGTGTTACATAAGATGTAAAATGCCCAAAATAGAACAATCACACGGACCCTGTGAAACTGTTGTATAGAAAAAGCTATATAAAGGCAAAGCATTATTTATTTACCATGTTGATTCTGCCTCAATTTCTGTTTAAAATTAGGACAAGGAGCTAAGTGCAAAACCAAAAAGGAAACAGTGATCCCAGCCATCTACTCTAGAGTCCTTCAGAGAAGCTGTTTCTCTCTCCCTTGTCAAGAGCAGTGATTTGTGTTCATCTCTCACTATACAGATAATTTTAAGGAGACAAGACCTAACTCAGAGCTGGTAGAACACAGTGCTGAGGTGGATGTAGGTGTGCCTGAATGTCCTTGCAAGTGGTACAGGTTTTACTAAAAAGCCAGAGATATTGAGCTGCTGACAAGCTGAAGATGAGCTACAACACCATTTCTAATAAAGGCCTAAGAGAAATACCTTAGATGGGTTTGTTCTACCATGGCAGTGCTAAGTTGATGGTTGGACTCATTGATCTTGGAGGTCCTGGAATTTAAGCTTTTAAAATCCTAACCTTAAAATTAGGAGGGAGGGGGGAAGATATTAAAATCCCACCAGAAAATTTGTTAGCATTTAGATATCAAAATGGAAAGGAGAGGATATGCAAAAATAAATGTTAGCTGAAAACAGCTTTTTAAAGCTACAACAAAGTCAGAAAAGAAGGATGTTTCAGAAGGAGCATAGCAGAGAAACAGAACACTTAACCTGGGAGAGACTCTTTATCATCGTGATAAAATAGCACATATATTCTCTTTCAGCTGACTACAATTCATGGGATTTCAGGGGTACCATTTTGCAGTAATATTTCTGGCACTCTGAAGTACTTTAATTTTTTATTTTATAATTTTTTTAAATAGAAATATACATTGCTCATTTACTGTCAAGTATTAGAAGCTGTGTCAGACCATCTGTCAAGAAGCAAAAAGCGAGCAGACATAGATAAGGCCTAAAATAATGTTATGTGAGAGACATAACAGTAGATGAAAGTATCAAAAGTCCTCTTCACCGCTGCTCAGGAGAAGTCATCCCAGATTCAGCAGTCAGCATGGGATAGGCAGATGGTGGTAACTACCTTTACCCTGTGCCCCACATTAAATGAGCCACATAAGTAGCCATTCGTGCTTCAGTTGACTGAAGAAGCTTTTGCTATAAGTGACACAAATTTGGCTCCCACTTACATTTTGTTGCACAGTCATACAGATTAATCATCAGTCTCCTCACCTTCTAGTGAGATTCTGAAAGATAGGAATATTTTGTTATGTCATAAAGAAGCAGACATAATGAGCAGAACTCATTGCCCCAGGATACTGAGAGGTAGAAGACTTCGAGAATTAAAAATGAGGTGGAAGTATACACGAATTTCAGAAATATTTGGGTTTCTCACAGTGTATCTTGAGTAATAATGAATTAATAATGAAAAATAGATTTAGAGTAAAGATCAATCCCTGGCTTGCACTAGAAATGGTGTGGCCAGCAGGACTAGGGAAGAAGAGCAGTGAATTGGTGAAGGGTGTAGAAAATGCAGCAGCTGAGAGACCTGGGTTTGTGTGGCTTGGAGTAAAAGAGTTTAAGGGGAGACCTTCTTGCTCTCCACAACTCCCTGAAAAGAGGCTTTAGTGAGGTGGGTGTCAATCTCTTCTCCCAAGAAATAAGTGATGGGAGAAGAGGAAACAAGAGAAGTTGAAGTGTGACATTGGGAGACAAATTCTTCACAGAAAGTGTTGTCAAGACCTGAAACAGGCTGCCCAGGGAAGTGATGGAGTCATCATCCCTGGTAGTGTTCAAAAGCTGTGTAGATGTAGCACTTGTGGACACAGTTTAATGGTGACTTTATCAGAAAAAGGGGAAGGGAAGGTTAGAAGGATAGCAAGGTAAAAGCATCAACAGGATTGAAATACATTGTAAAGTGACTTTCTAAAGTCCACCATTTTGGGCAAAGTGGATCCAGATACCAATTGGAATTAATATTTTTGGGATGGGATGGGACAGGGGGGTGGTCAGAAATACCAAAACCCATTCATTTCTTTTTTTTGGTTAATAATTTGTGTGTTTCCCCCCCTCATAAATAAGTACTAATGGAACAGGAGTTAATTTAGGAAACACCAATGGTGTATATACTATGTAGAAAATCAGATTAGGCTTCTGTGGTCTTTTTGGTTTGATAGCCTGTGAAAAGTTTGTGCTGTATACACACAGTGTTTGAAATAGCCAAGCAGAGGAGACAATAGTAATCCAGAGAAACATTCCAGCATTTCCTGAGGCTGGGAGATGGGAGCTGATAATAACATGTGCTATCTGTCACGCTATCTGGCATGTCAAATTTCTTCACCCATCACATGATCCAGTGTGTGTGTGTTTGGGAGCAGAGTTAAAAAAAAAAAAATTAAAAATCTGATGTCTCAGAGTCTTACAAGCTGCTTTTCATGCTCAAGTTCATATGTGGTAATACAGTGTGTATATGCTGTGATAGGGAACAGCCGGAGGTATTGCCCAGCTTTGCTAAGATTGCCGTTAAAAAGAGCATTCAGATGCAGTAAAGCACAGAGGGGAAATCTTCCTGTTAACTCTACAACAACAACAACAACAACAAAAAAGTGTTTAAAAGCCCTCAACTTTATTATATCTTCCTTAGAAAGCAGCTCAGGGCACTCTCACCTATATTCTCCCACAGCAGAAGAGAGGATCTCCAGATTTTCACAGCACCTATGTGAATCACCAAAACGTTATATGAAGTCAGTTATAGTACATGCTTCTTGCCCAGTGTGTCTGGAGAAGATCATGACTTCCCTGCCCACTCTTTTCAGTAGCAAGGCATAGGCTGGAATCTACCAAGCTGGGGAGAACCTCTGTGGATAGGTACCTGGGGGTCTTGGTGAGCAACAAGCTCATCATGAGTGAATAGTGTCCTGCTGTGGCAAAGAAATCCAAGAGGATGCTAGGTTTCATCAACATCTTTGTTTCTGCATCACCAGCAGAGACAAAGAAGTCATTATCTCACTATTTTCATCACTTTCCACATCTGGAACTCTGTGCTTAGTTTTGCTCCCTGCTATATAAAGAAGTTGTGGGCATGTCCAGAGAAAGGCCATATGAGGAAAGGCTGAGAAAACTGGGTTCAGTCTTGAGAAAAGAATGTTTAGAGGAAATCTTATCACCATGTTGCAGTATTTAAAGGGTGGCTACAAAGAAGATAGAGACTCCCAAAGACTTCATGTAGAGAAGGTAGAGACTTCACAGAGCACATCAGAAGAAGGAAGGGGCAATGAGTACAAGTTACTCCTGGGGATATTCAAATTGAACACACGAAGAAAGATTTTCCCAACAAAACCATTGGAATAATCTCCCCAGGGAAGCAGTGAAGCCCCCAGTGTTGGAGACTCTTAAGATTTGGATGGACAGGGTGATGGACCAGCTTGTCTAGATCATGCTTTTCCAAGAAAGGTCAGACTCGATGATCACTGAGATGATCACAAATTGGTACTCTATGATTCATACTGTACTCAGTCATCGTTCAGGTATTTTCTGTAAAGACTGACAGAGAAACTCCCTGCAGTGCCCATGTTGGTCTGAATTTCTATATGAACACTGTCACACATCCCAATCACTCTGGATGACTAACAGCTTCTGCTGAAAGGTGAGTCTGCTGAGGCAGAGTGCAGGTGAAGCACTGGTTCCATTCCCACTCCACAGGTGTCTGCCAATTGGCAGTACCTTGTTCCTCTTGGTTTGTAATACTGCCAGATCCTGGCAAAGCCTGCTTGTCTCAGGACTTTACCCCTTTCCTCTTCTGCATCAGCTGAAGCTCTCAAGAAACTCAGACCCCTTCTGCTCCTACTCAGTGCCCTGAGCAATTTTCCACACATAGATAAATGTTTCAGATGGCAAATTGCTCTTTGTATAGTGTATAAGTAAGGAAGCTGCAGTCTTTCCTAGACATATGACTGTGGACCCACTCCCCCTTAGCACTTGTGATTTAAAGCCAGTGTAGATACTGATATGAGAGACTTCAGAACACCTATGTAATTTCCAAACTCAAACCATTCCAATATGTTTTCCTGGGCTTTCAACCACTGTTTGTTCAGCATAAGGCAATATTAGTGTATTTAATTCTCTGATAAAAAGCCTACCACAAGTATTGGTAACAGCAATTAGGGTGGAGGCATAGCAGGGATCATAGCAAGTTCTTGCCTGCATGTTCTCTCTCAATATTTGCCTTTGTCTAGAGACAAGTATGTCATTATCAGAGACTATTAGCCTAGGTCTGGGACAGTTTTAAGGCCATTAGGTGGATTTTAAGAAATATAAAACCATTCAGGCTTTGAGAGGAAAAGAGAAATAAATTGGACATTTTACAGAATCGCAGAACAGTTTCAACTGGAAGAGACCTTTAAGCTCACCAGTGTCAACCATTACCCCAACACTGAGAGGTGACCATTAATCTATGTTCCTAAGTGTCACATCCCTTCAGAGATTTAAAGGTCACCACTCCACCACTTCCCTGGGCAGCCTGCTCCAGTGCTTGACAATCCTTTCTGTGAAGAAATTTCATTGAGAGTTGAAAATCCATCCCACCAAGTTGCCACTCTCAAATACTTTTTATTCCATGTCTCTAGCTCCCTTGTGTCCAGGGACCAATGCTTTCAGGGTGGAGAATGTTACCACCAACTCCCCATCTATTTTAGTATTAGTGGTTAATCCTCAAAAAAGCTCTTCCCACTTGTAGTGTTGAGTCCTTGACCTTTATGTACTAACCAAATATGGACCATTCATTTAAAATTTATCAGTGTTGCTACAGCTACCAAACTATGCCCCTAATATTTTGAAGATATGAGTAACGAAGATATCTTATGTGGTTTATAGTCTTTGCCAGTATCATGAAGATAAATCCACACACCATAGCATGTAGTCATACAGCAATTTGTAGGTAGGAATGATTTAAATTAATGGAGCTTATTTTACCTTTTTTTTTCAATGGAGAACTGAACTGGATGACTTTGTAGGTGTTTTCTGCAGTCCAGGGTGAGAGATGATCGTCCCTAAAAGTGGCTCACACTGAACCTGAACTGCTAGCTGTATAGAGAGAGCCAAGGAGAATTAATTTCCTAAATTAAATGTGAAATGAGAGTAAGGTTAGGTGGTCTAACAGAATGCTAGAATGGTTTGTGTTGGAAGGGATCTTTACAATTCATTCTGCAGTGAGCAGAGACATCCATAACTGCCTAAAGTTGCTCAGAGCCCTGTTCAACCTGCCCTGGAATTTTTCCAGGGATGGGACCTCTGCCATCTCTTTGATCAACATCTGCCAGTGTTTCAACACCAGCACTGTAAAAAAATTGCCTTCTTATAACTATTCTAAAGCTCCCTCTTTCAGTTTAAAACCATCAACTCTTGTCCTGTCACAACAGACCCTTTCAAAGAGTTTGTCCCCATCTTTCCTGCAGGCCCCCTTTAAGTACTGGAAAGCTCCCTGCAGCCTTCTCTTCTCCAGGTTGAACAAACCCAACTCTCTCAGCCTGTCCTCACAGCAGAGTTCCAATCCCTCTGATCATTTTTGTGGCCTCCTCTGGGCCTGCTCCAACTGGTTTATGTCCTTCTTGTGTTGAGGGTTCCAGAGCTGGACCTAACGCTATGAGTTGGCTCTCACCAAAGTGGAGTAGAGGAGCAAAATCATCTCTCCCTACCTGCTGGCTCCACTTTCTCTGGTTCAGTGCAGGACATGGTTGGTTTTCTGGGCTGCCAAGTACACATTGCTTGCTCATGCAGATTTTCATCAATCAGTATACTCAAACCTTCATCTCTAACCACTACACGTGTGAGTACAGTAGACCAGATACCTCAGAGAAACTGCTTGAGAAACCTAAGTGAACATTGAACAGGGGATCATTTCAGAAAGATGAAGTGGGTGTACAAAGGGAGAAAGTAATTTCTGTATGCTGACAACAAAGATGTCTTAAAAGCTTTTGAACAGTTGGGAGGATGGCAACTTGTATGATCTTCAGGACCATGTTCTACTTCATGTTTCATAGTAAATGCCCACATTCGTGTCCTGTCTCTGCATGTAGCTCTCTGGGCTCCCCAGAAAGGTTGTGGAGTCTCCTTCTCTGGGGACTTTCAAGGGCTGTCTGGATGTGTTCCTCTGTGACCTGGGCTAGATTGTCTGGTCATGCTCTGGCAAGGGGGTTGGACTCAATGATCTCTTTGGGTCCCTTCCAACATCCTGTGATCTGTATTTGCCCTTTCTGTACATTTCAATAAACAGATGTGTCTGCTGGCACAGACCATCATAATGTACCTCTTCTTTTCTGATGGATTTTTTTGTGTATTTTTTTAAGAAATTTAACACTTCATCAGGCTATTTTCTGAAGGCTTCAGTGCCTATATATTACTTGCTTTAGTTTTGGTTTTAAAGAGTACTTTTAGCTCTTCAGGTCTGTGGGCTTTCCTTGCAACTCTGTCATAGCCATTTCCACTCTTAACAGGTAGGGTGTTAGGTACTAATTACACTGTCTGCACTCTGGATGTTAAAGCATTGCTAATTTGTTTGGAATGCTGGCAAGAAGACCTCTACAGACTTCAGCTGGATAACTTCATCATTTTTTTCCAGGAGTTCAACTTAGTTGCTGTTTATTGGGTTGGCTTTCTGTAACAGCACTCAAGACTTAAGCAAACTTCGTAGAGCAAAGTGTGTGTTAGTTCTTTAGCAGCTGAGGCACAGTGAGATAAAACTCAACCCTGTGGCTTAGCTAGAGGTGTTCCTTTTACACAAAGAAGGATTCGGGAATTGGAGGAGCTCAGAGGTTACAGCTTTTGATTGCACAAAAATCACAATTGCTGTGTGCACATGTACACTACTTTAATTGCCAGTAATCAAATAAGGACTATTAGTTTTACATTTATCAGTGTTGCCGTGGCTACCAAACCATGTATGCCAGGCAATATTTTGAAGATAGGAATAACAAAGATATCTTTTATGTTGTTGATGGTGTTTGCCGTTATCATGAGAATAAATGATACCAACATAGAATCACAGAATGGGGAGGTGTAGAAGGGACCTCTGGAGATTATGTAGACCAACTCCTCTTTTAAATCAGGGCCATGTTGCACAAGGTTGTGTCCGTGTGGATTTTGAAAGTCTCCACAGAAGGAGGCTCCACAACTTTTTTGGGGGAGCTGTGTAATCACTATGTATAGCATACAACATATTATATTTTTTTTCTATTGGTGTATAAGTCTAGTGACTTTTTTTTTTTTTTTTTTAAATAGTATTTAAACTGCCAGATAGTGGTTAATATTTCTCTGTTAGGAATTAGACTGACATCAAAGGGATTGCCCTCAGAAGGCTTCAGGTGTTGCTGAGAGGGAATGGGAAGGCTGTCAGGATGTCTACGTTTCATTCCTGTACCAAACACCTCTAACACTTCACAGGCTGAGAGAGTTGGGGCTTTTCAGCCTGCAGAAGAGAAGGCTTCCAGGAGACCTTATAGCAGCCTTCCAGTATCTGAAGGGGGCCTACAGGAAAGCTGGGGAGGAACTATTCACAAGGTCTTGTAATGACAGGACGAGGAGTAATGAGTTTAAGCTGGCAGAGGGGAGATTGAAACTGGATGTTAGGAGGAAGCTCTTTCCAGTGAGGGTGGCGAGACACTGGAATGGGTTGCCCAGGGAGGTTGTGGCTGCTCCCTCCCTGGAGGTGTTAAAGGCCAGGTTGGATGAGGCCTTGCATGACCTGTTCTAGTGGGAGGTGTCCCTGCCTATGGCAGGGGTTTGGAACTGGATGATCTTTGAGTTCCCTTCCAACCTAAGCCATTCTATGATCCATTGTTCACTCACTAGAAGGAGACTGGACAATCTTCTGCGGAAGACATGTTGTGTGCAGATGCAGAACCAGTGACAAATGTCATGTTACTTGCAGAAAGTCTGTTGTAGCCTTGTTTTTGTCTAGGACAGCACTAAGAGGTGGTCCCTGGCCTGCTTCTACCCGAACAAGGATTCGGTTTTTGTCCTGTAGAACATGGGAAACAACTTTCAAAGAAGTTTGCAGTCCAGAAGGATGAATGTCTGCTCTTGAACCTAGCACAAAGGTACTGCTACAGCTACATCCATATCAAGTGTACTATCAGGGCATGCTTCTTCATGAACAGGATAGGCAAGGGTAGAAGGGAGATATGTTCCCAAACTGCGTTTTAGATTGCACAGGTACTATAAGCAAACCAGACAAAAGGGATAAAATAAGCTATTTCATTCCTAAATAAAGGAGAACATTCAAAACTTCTTCACTTAGAGCAAGGTCACCTCAATCTGCTGTATGGAAGGCTGGATGCAGAGAGGCTGAAAGGCAATATTGGTAAAAAGAAAGATTCAGAGACACTCATTGACAGATGCCTCATCATGGTTTCAGATGCTGCACTTTATTGATTAGCAGTCAGGAATTTGCTTGTTCATTCCTCCCACAACTTGCAGAGCTTCTGCACATCATTAAATGTGGTGTTTAATAGAATTAAAGCCAAAGTGATGCCTCCATGTAGAGCTATTCAGCTTGTTTTGCTGTTCACCTAGAGCATAAATAATCTAAACAGATCAAGGACAGTCATAGTAGTGGAATAAGGGCAGAGGGATTAGCTTCAGAAGAAGATTGAATTTCTGTGCTTAATTATGAGAATGGATTTAGGTTTAATTTGAAGAATTGGGCTCTGTTTCCAAAGGGTTTATACACCTCAGTGCTCTTCTAGTTCTCTGCTATTTTTTGCTGTTTGGCTTAAGATAAATTGCAAACATTAAGATTAATCATAACTGCCTTCAGATATCTTCAGTGATGACATTTACAGCAGAAGCAGTCACACTGAGTTCCCCTTACAGGCTTATCATTAAGCTGCAAATCAGCTGATGTACACTGGCCATCTACCTTTCTGCAAGACAAGCTCTGCTTTTCAAGCTCCCTCTGCTCTCTGCTTACAATGAGTAAATCCAAGTAAGAGTCCCATGAGAGTTGTCTATGCTGAAGATATCTGTGTTTGGTCCAATGAAGAAGAATTTCATCCTCACCTCTTTAAATTATGCCTCTTCACAGAAGTATTAATAAATATAACTGAAATCAATTGATGACAGATTGTGCTCATTATCTTTTTTTTTCTATTTTGTGTCACCTTGCTCTTTGTTGCTTTTTCTTTTGTATTTCTCTTTATGCAAAGAACAGATTCTTGAATTAATTTGAAAGGTCATAGACATTTCCCTTCCAATAGTTCTTTCTGGGATATTGCCCTCAGGAAATCAACAAAAAGGTATTCTAAGTGTAAAGCCTTTTAACGCTATATGTGAAACAATCCCCATCTTCTAGAGGGACCTTCAAGATTTATCTCATCTCTCTGCAACTAAATCTTAAGGATATTAAAGTCACGTTCATATCCATATCTATATCCATTTCCATATCCGTATCCATATCCATGTCCATGTCCAAGTCCGTAGTTATTGCCCAGAACATGACATTTATCTTCTGTATCTTGTTCCAAGGCAAAGTTCTGATCATCCTGCTGTGGGTTACACTTATGTTTAACTATTCTCTGCTGTCTAACAACTGCAAAGAATCTGGTCCATGTGCTGTGCTTCTTATGCTACTTATTCCCTCTTCTAGTGCACAGAACATAATTCCATTTTTAAATTGGCTGTTTTTCATTCCTGTCAGGGGCGAGATGTAGAGTGCCATGTGCTGGGTACACATGCAGAATTTCTAAGCACCCCACAAGTTGGGATGGGGTTGCTACTTGTTGAGGAAACCAGAGCAATTGAGTAGACTCTTCAGATTTGTTCCACACAAGATACTGAGGTGTGGAAAACAAGCAACAACAGATATTTTTTTCAAGAAATAATGGCATATGAGATGCAATTCATGTGCCCCTACTTTATTTCCTGGGATTTCATTGTGATTTCACTGCAGTGTCACAAACATTCACACAATTTACAGCAGATACCAGGCACATGCACCACCTATACACCAGACTGTCCCAGCATCAAAGGCAGCTGAGTATTTCTGAAGATGCTTCATCAATAACCTTCTGTCCTGTAGCCTTCATTTCACCCAAATTTAGATGTCTATGGTTTAGATGTCAACAGGTGAGCAGCTAACCTTGTGCAGTCACTGGAGAGATGTAGATATTTTAAAATGTGAGTCATCTGTCCTGTTCTAGATATCTGCTTTCGGATGAGTGGATTCTCGTCTTGGACTCCACGGAATATATGAAGTAGACCCTCAGGAAAGAGAAATTAATATTACAGTAACAAGCTCAGGTGTAGTCCACGTGGGCAGGAGCTGCCTCCTACACACAGAATCTTTCATCCAAGACATGATTCAGTTGGGTCTTCCCACTTCAGACTTCTTCCCTGTGTTGAAGCAGAAGAAAAATGAGAGGTGTGGGAATGATGGCACATAAAGGCAGCATGTTGACTTTAAATAACTACATAGATAATATAAAGTGTATAGAGTAAAACATAATCCCCTTGGCTGAATAGAGATGAATGGATCATTAAAACTTCATTAAATGCAACTGCTTGTAGCAAAGAGAGGGGAAATGACTGATTTGCTGTAATGCAGATCCTCTTTCTCACTGTTAAAGTGCACAAGCAGCTCCAGTAAATAGAGGCAAGGAGAGATTCATATAGTTTTGCTATTCTTCTCCTGGTCTTTGTGTTGATTATTGCTTCCAGCCAGAACTATTGTACTGCCTCTCTTTCACTCTTTTCAATTGAAAAAGCTTTTTAAGGCTGTACATTTAGAAAAAAAAAAAAAGAAAGAAAAAAAAAAGGCTTATTCCGTTTTGCTTTCTCACCTAAAAAGGATGCTTAGAGTAGGAAGACAGACTTACAGGAGGACAAAGATAATAATAGCATACCCTCATGTACTCATTTTGTCAAGATGCTTGCAACAGAATGTAGGGGTGAAATGATTTGCACAAGTTTATCCTGTGGATTGTCAGAACAATCAAGGATTGAAATCAACTCTTCTGACTCCTTGGCCTACAGTTCTTCACCCATTTTGTCATTCTTTATCGACATGCTTTAAAGTACCACTCAGCATCTCTGGATAGGTTTAAGTTTCCTTGCACTTGATGGGTTGAGCTTTTGCTATCACATAGCCTTCACTCATATCACATCACAGAGCCACAAGTTATTTTGTAATGATCCTCAGCCAGCTAGATAGAAATTCTACAAATGATGCAGTCTTAACTGGGCAGGATATTAAATATGGAGGTTATACCAGCTGTGAAGGGGCAGGAATTCAAATGCAGCATCTCAAGGAGGGATTGTGGGAGCACTCAGTGGCTAATGAACACATAGAGAATCTGACTGAAATTTTCCCAGTAGCTTAAAGATCTTCACGTTCAAATTTCTACTTTGAAAGAGCACTATGAAAGTCTATCCTGAAAGACTGTCCAGCCTGATAGCAAAGCTCAGCTTATGTCAGGTTGGCTGTCTGGGGCCATAGATGGCAATCAGCTGAAGGATAACACCAGTGATACACATGGAGTCAGCTTTGCTCTGGCTGGAAAAGCACCAGGTTGCTGAAGGGGGAAATCTTTGCATGAAATAGAAAGTAGAGCACTCAGCATCCTAATGTTTCCGCAGCACTTCCTTTATTATTACAAGTCCCTGGGGAACTTCTTTAGCCTAAATTCAATTTTGCTACTGCAAGATGCAAAGATGAGGGTAAGAAATGGAAAACTTGAAGCAGTCAACTACTCCAAAGAAAGTTTTAACCAGGATTTCATCTAAGTAAGGGGCAAGAGTTCACATTCTCTAAATATAATTAGCATTGGAAGCATAGTTGCCGTCTTTATTTAGACCATTCATCCACCTAGATATGATAAAACCTTCCTTCTAAAACTCAGACTGGAAGATAGTTTTTCTTCAGAGACACTATGAATTGCAGTCTCTAAGAGAAACAGAAATGTTGTGCTTTCAATCCACATCAAAAGATCACCTACGTGCATGTTTAGAATTAGAGATGCCACTACTCATACTCCTAGTGAGCAAATATTTTCTGCTCGTGCACTGTAACCACGCAGCCATGCATGGAATGGTTTGATCCACTTGGACTTTAGATACGAAGATGCAGTCTCTGGCTCTGTAGTCATAGATCTCACTGCTCAGCAAGTACTTTGCCTGTGTACCTATCTGCCTCTTAATAAAACACATGGGAACTTCAATAAGCAAGGAATGTTAAAAACAACCCAAAGCATCCTTATGTTCATTGCTAATTCTGTGTATGAAGGAAAGAGCAAGAGAAGCATGGAAAAAAGCCCCTGGTAGTGTAGCAGTTCAGGGGAGAAACAAAAAAAAAAGGCAATAACAATTTGTAAAAGAAGCCTGGAATTCAGATCAGCTTGTAGAAGTGGTGGAGATTTTTTTTTTTTTCTTTTTCTTGGCTTTTTTTTTCAAGCAACTTTAAAAATATTCCAGATTTTCTTGGAATCCTGTGGGCTGCAACCAATGGATGAACCTGTTTGGGAAAGTAAATGAGTAATCTTCTGAAAAACCTTAAGACCAATAGTAATGAGGGCTTTTAATAGATACATTCCTGTAGCAGAACATTTAGTGGTGTGTTTAAGCATGATTCTACTAGTGTGGGACATTTATTAGTCCTCAACTTTATCTCTTAGATGTTGCGGATGACACATCAGGATGAATTCTCAGAGCAATAATACTTTGTCATTCTGCTCTGGTTATTATAAATCTGGAGCATGATTCTCCTATAATTTTTTAGGAGATTGGTCCATGTGCAGATTTTATCATTTTAAGGGCTTTTATTCTNTTTTTTTTTTTTTTTTTTTTTTTTTTTTTTTTTTTTTTTTTTTTTTTTTTTTTTTTTTTTTTTTCTTTCTTGTGACAATGCTGCAGGTCTCTTTAGACAGTCTGAGTCTGGTGCTTACAACCTGTAAATGCTCCAAATGTTCTCTGAATTAAGATAATGCAACCTAGTGTTTAAATCAAGGGGCAGGGCAACCTGAACCAGTTTCTCTAGTTATGACTTCTAGTCTGCAAACAGCCACCGTGAGAACCATGCTTGCCACTGCTGTCACCCTTTTGTTTCCTCAAGTCTGCCAGGGGAGATCTCCATGGCTCCTTCAGCCACTTGAGGAAGAACGAGGAGAGCAAAATGTTGGTCTTTTCTGAATCATGACTTCTTGATTGAAACAGGTTAAGGAGCACTCAGAGAGCTATACCTGCTAACAGATCTGAGGGCAAGAAAATCTCCAGATAAAGGAAATGCCTGACCACACAACCAGTGCTGATAGAAGGATCACAGAGATCCTAATTCAGCAGTGTAAAATTTGAGGTGAGGAGAAGAAAGGAGAGAAGAAAGGACATCAATCCATGCCATCTATACCACTACTCTATTTCCAAGCACATCTGGTGTCACACTATTTTGTATACAAAGTATTGAGTAATATTCAATAGAATAGAATAGAATAGAATAGAATAGAATAGAATAGAATAGAATAGAATAGAATAGAATAGAATAGGCCAGGTTGGAAGAGACCTCCAAGCTCATCCAGTCTAACCTATCACCCAGCCCTAGCCAATAGAATGGAACAGACTAAAATAGACTAGACTAGACTACACTAGACTAGACTAGAATAGAGCCAGGTTGTAAAAGACGTTCAAGATCATCCAGTCCATCTTATCACCCAGCCCTATCCAATGGCATGAAATGCTGCATTTCCTTAATTTCCTTTTGAGTCTTGAGTTAAAGTCTGTTTTGTTGTGTTTTCCAGTTTCTCGATACATTTATCCAGAAATGGCTCCATAAAATGTGCTCCAAGAGTCTGTGTTCTAAAGAAAAATGTCAAGCTGGGACTGCTGCCATTTCCTAGCATTTCATGTCTCCTGTCTTGCAATGATTTTCGGCATAGAGGTGTCTCCTACTCAGTGATTATAGTCACTGTAAGCACTGGGATACATGGACATGACACAGCTTCTATAGCCAAGGCACTACTTTTGCCTTCATGCAGTCTCTAGGAACAGAAGATGGGAATTTCACTATAGAGGTATTGGCTCATGAAATTATCAGAGACATGCTACTGTAGATTTAGAATTATTCCACCGTTTTCTTTGTCACTTGGGACCAGAATGTTCCAGGGGTTGTTGCATTGAAATCTCATTTTCTTGAAAAACTGCTTGCTTTGACCTCTGTGCTCTGCAACTTTTGCTTGAGTACAACATGGAATATTTACCAGTATCTGTCTTGTTAACCATCCAACTTGTCCTCATTACCCTATCCAGTTTTAGTTAGCATGCATCAATCTTTTGTTCTCCCAGACTTAGGAATCTCCATCTGCATGCCATTTCTGGCAGCCAGGCTTTGATCCTCTGCTTTGCCTTCTTTAGCTTCAGCTGTTTTCTGTAATTAGGAAACTTATTGGACAATGTTGAGAAGGATGAACACTTTTAGAGACATCCAGCAGCATGTTCGGCAGGCTGACCTTGCTCCTCATTCCCAGAAAAAGAAACATCTGGCCAATGGAGGAAGCAAGACAGCAATACATGCTGAACCCTGATCTGGTACCAATTTGCTAGTCTGAAGTAGAAAAGGGATGTTTCAAATCTGAGAAAGATTATGAGAAAGATATTAGAGTTTTTCCTTGTTATTGAGTGCTGTCTCTGTCATGCTGCAGACATTTTCTTCTACTTTATTTGTGTTACAGTTAGAACTGGGCAAGATTTTTTTGTTTTGTTTGATAGAAAGTTTAATGACTGAGAAACATAGTTGAGAGGAGAAGGATGAGACCCTGACAGTTTCCCTAATTGTTTTATAAAAGTGAGGGAAATGTGTAACATTTGTTAAAAGTCAACTATTTTATCTTAACCTTTTGAGAGCAAAACAAATCTCTTAGGTTTTAAACTAATTAATAGTTTAGATGCACTTTTATTTTTTTTTTTTTCAAAAGGGTTAAATGTTGCCTTTTAAACATTCCATTTTCAGCTGTGTGTTTCACATTGGGTGAATTCCAGCTGTGGTTTCAGGGCTTTATTTATATTTCATTTGTTTCACAACAAAGCATAAAATGGAAGACTGTTCCTTCTCTCCTCTGCAGACAAGATAGATTAAGGGCTGGAGAGAAAAAAAAAATAAAACCAAATCCAAAAACCTGCAGGAATTTAAAGAGAATTAGGAGGTAGAGCATTGAACTGAACAAACTGAGGTAGGCCTGACTATATATAGTGTCTCCAGTGTGGATGCTGCTGAAATAACCACGCTGGTCTCCCTTTAGAGTCAACAGAGGTCAAACCATTATAAATGATGCTTTCTAGAGAGTGGTTTGTCAGGCAGACCTCCAAGTAGGGATGATCATCTCCCATTCCTCTTTGGTGACTGCAAAGGGAGGGGAGAACACTACTTCAACTGCAGAAGAGAATACTAGTTTGAAAGTGAGATGCTGCTCCCACACTTTCCTCCACCTTCCATACCTTCCATGGGCAATACTATGTAGCAGTTCCAGTGTCTCACCGCCCTCACTGTGAAGAACTTCCTCCTAACATCCAGTTTAAATCTCCCCTCTGCCAGTTTAAACCCATTACCCCTCATCCTGTTATTACAAGACCTCCTCTCATTGTAGTTTCTTGTGAGAAGAGACCAACACCAACCTCATGAGAACCCCTTCTCAGGTAGTTGTAGAGAGCCAGAAGGTCTCCCCTCATCCTCCTTTTCTCCAGATTAAAGAATCACAGTTCCCTCGGCTGCTTCTCACAAGACTTTCTCCAGATCTTTCAGCAGTTCATTGCCCTTCTCTGGATACACTCCAGCAACAAAATGTCCTTCTTGGAGTGAAAGGTCAAAAACTGAACACAGGATTCAAAATGCAGCCTTGGGAGTGCTGAGTAGAGGGGCACAATCACATCCATGGTCCTACTGGCTACACTATTGTTGATACAGACAAGGATGCTGTTGGCCTTGGCCACTTGGGCACACACTAGCTCGTGTCCAGCATATCAGATCATAGAATGTCATAGAATGTCATAGAATGTCAGGGGCTGGAAGGGACCTCAAATGACCATCTGGTCCAGCCCCCAAGTTGTGCCTTGCAAAGCTATGTGAGATTCTGGCTCCGTGGAGTGCAAAGGATTCATTCAGATATAACCCCATAATTAATGGGGATGTACATGAGTTCTACAAGAAATCTTCCATTTTCTCCTGTGAAAGGTTGTGTAGTGGTCAAGGGAACTGCTTTTAGAAGAGCATGTGTTATGGTTCATTGTGAGTTTGAAGACAAAACTTTGCCTCTCTGCGATATAAATGCATTTTCAGGAACTGACTGCGTGCTGGGGCTTTATGGGATAAATATATTAGAATGACTCACTCTAAAGATATTACTTTGGGCAGACAGAAACTTTTAGAAACATTTAGTGTTTCTTAGTCTCTAGTGAAAGTTGGCCCTTAAATGGCTCAGCTGTTGAAATGGACTGATGTTTAATAATTGATGGCAAGCTCTAATAATTAAATATTAATTACATTCTCTTCTTGAGCTGTGTGTATATTATTAGACACTCTACATATTTATGTTAAAGTTTTTAAATGTATTCACTTCCATTTCTTAAGACTACTTCAGTATATTGCTACAGGAATCTTTTCAATATTGTAATAGCACAACAGATGAATTTCTGTGCTAATATGTATTTTATATGAGAAATTATTCAAAAGAAAAGAAGCTAGAGCATGAGATTTTCAAGTTACTTCATCGTGTATAGATATATTTCTTCTACTGTGGCTAGCATTTCAAAACTGTTTGATCCACAAAACCACAGAATTACAGAATCACAGCATGGTCTGGATTGGAAGGGACCTCTAAAAGTCATCTAGCTCAACCCCCTCTGCAATAAGCAGGGGCATCCTCAACTAGATGAGGTTACTCAAAGCCTTGTTGAGTCTCACCTTGAATATCTTCAGGGATTAAGTCCCAACCACCTCCCCACACAACCTATGAAAGGACTGGATGGAGCACTTATTGCTATGGTCTAGTTGATTGGACAGGGCTGGGTGATAGGTTGGACTGGATGATCTTGGTGCAGAACTTGTTCCTGACATCCAATCTAAATTTGCTCTTCTCTAGTTTGAAGCCATTGCCCCTCATCCTATCACTACAGGCTTTTGTAAACAGTCTGTCTCCATCCTTCTTGTAGGCCACCTTCAGGTACTGGAAGGCTGCTATTAGGTCTCCCTGGAGCCTTCTCTTCTCCAGGCTGAACAAACCCAGATACTTCATGAATTCATCTCCCACTCAAAATCAGTGGAGATGAAATGACCTCAAGTTCATCATCTGACTTGCAAGAGTTTGCTTCCAAGATGAATAAGGCATTTGAAATATACCTGGATTACTAAAGGTGTCTTAAAATCAGATTGTATTTCCCCAGTGTGAGTCTCTTACCTGGTATGTCAAGCACCTCTTAGTCTCAAGTCATTTACCTGGTCTTTCTACTCATTTCATATAAAAATAGGTTGAAGGACTTTATCACTGCTTGTGGTACTTGCAGGTAAGAGGAATATTAGAAGAAAGGAAATATCTTCCTATGTGACTGTACCTACTCTTTGAAAATTAAAAAAAAATTAAAATATAGTGAGCAGAAATAGAACTCAGTGCATTACCAAATTGACATAGCAGGTCCCAAAATTCTCCCAAGATTGTAAATTACACTTAGAAATATACATCAGGACTTTTTATCTCAGACCCAAAGACTTATCCCCTGACTCACGTTTCTAAATCTAACCATTTATTCCAATCTGCTTGTCCAAGCTCCCTGTGTAATCAGTAGTGTGTTACTAATATTTTCAGACAGAAAAATGCCTCCTAACGTGGGCATCCAGACCAGGAAAAAATCACCTTCTAGAGATACTTCACTTTCTTATCTATACAGACAGCATAGGCAGATCATTTATACCAGCCACCTGGCTTTCCTATGACTGCCTTCTGTCGGGCTAACACAACACTCACTGCAAATCCTAAAGCCAGAGCATTTCCACCACCCCATGGGAAATCTGGTTTGCAACATTTTCTCAACTACCTGAGGCTTTGTCATCCACTACCCACGGTTTATATGACAACTCTTGAAAACTTTAATAATTTATAAAGTACTGTAACAATGAGTACTGGATAGTCTGGTTATTATTAAGCATGGAAGCTTCTCCTGACAGACAACCCCATGTAGAATTGAAAGGAAAAATGAAAGACAAGGTAGGCTGCTTAGACTTCTACATAAATCACCAAAGAAGTGGTGGATTTTGTTTTTCTTGGAGATTTAATCCTCCACTTGAAACTTTACAACTGTAGAAATTCTCTTGTAGCTGTAGTCCTATTAGCTGGCCAAACAGAAGAGAAATGTATGAAATTTCCTTGCCTCTATTATCCAAAGCACTAGACAAGACACTTCAATATCTTTCTCCAATTTCGTGTGTGATGATTTTTTGGGATTGTCATCTGTATGCACAGGCAGATTCAGTAAATCTGATGCTACAGGAAGCATTTAAATCCAAGTACATGGGATCTATACCAATGTTTTCATACCCATGCAGTGACATCAACCTTTTTTCCAATTTTTTTGTTTTTTAAGTAACCATTTTTGAGTGTTTCACAATGGTTGTGCAATGAATGCAAGAAAAAGTCAATGATTAAGATATCTCTTTGCAGCCTCCACATGTAAACTGCCTAAATTGCCACTCATCAGGGGAGCTACAAGGTGTAAGGACTTTCATTCAAACAAGGGCATCTTGAACTGATTGGGGAAGGGCTGTTAATGGTATCTGCAGGGAGCTCCTAGATATGAGGCCAGATATTTGAAACACCTGTGTTCCTTGAAAACCACAGCTGAGAGCAAGAATGGATATCTACATATAAAACATTTCAAATTATATTGGACAACTTTGCGTGGGCAGCCAAATCAGACTGTTTGCTTTCAAGTGGTGTTCTTAAACAGCCAGTTAAGATCTTGACATCTCCATTGTGATGGTTTGGGAGTTCCCCACCCCCACCACATGTTTGAATCCACCCAGACTAGACTCAGCCAGCTGGAAGTTAAGGAATGAAGCTTTATATTCTCAGCTTAGCACAATATACACGCAGATATTTACAAGACATTACAAATATTTACAGCTATATACAGTAAAATAGTGATACAGAAACAAGATACCCATCCCTGATATCAGAGTTCACAAGAGGGGTTCCCAACCACCCTTCCACCTTCCCCAACCCATCAATCTTATCCCAGAATCTGCCTTACATGTAAGATGAATTAGTAGGATCAGCCAGGGAGTTTAGAAGTAGAATTGATTATTTGGGTTACACAGATCCAGCTAGAAGCCAAGGAGAGGGAGAGACCAACAGCCCAGAGCTCAGACCAGAGTGACTCTGTCTTATCTATGTTTATGTTCTTGTTTTTATACATCTCAGCAAAGCTGTGAGTGAAGCAGACATCACCACAGCTTTCTTTCCACAGCCTATAACCTAATTTCTTTTATTGAAATATTCCAATTAGCTTCAAGCCAGCACATCCATCTAGACATTCAACTCCAGGCAACTTATTTTATAGGTAAAATCCCTTGCTGGGAGTTTATAACTCATTTTGTTTGATGGCAAACAAAATAAATTCTAAGAGTCTTTGATTGTGATACATTCTAAGAGTCTTTGATTGTGATATCTCTCACCTCCCACCACTACAAGAAGCTTTGCTGATATATGAACCAAAATTAGTCTTAGCCCACAGTAGCCTTTTTTTGCAGAGTTGTGGACACCTGGCAGAACAGGTTGAATGGTTATTCTCGACCCAACAGAGATTCGTGCTGCTGAATAAAAATGCTCATCGCACAGAGACACAAAACCATTTGTGCCGCTAAACTGAGACCTCAGCTCAAGTGTCATTACATTGCTTGTCAGGAGAAAAAGTCTCTTGGCATCTGAGTTGGGCCACCAGTAATTTTGACTGGAGTGCTTTTAATACATGCTCAGCAGTCCAGGTGAAGACTGAATGAAGTCAACATTTCCACTGGATCAGATAACCCTAGGCTAAAGAGTGAGACCTTGACCCTGAGTGGTAGATGCACTGTAACAGCACTGAGCATCATTTGCAGCCCTTCCTTTCCCACATGCACTAAAATCAATAGCATTGATTCTTCTGCCTGAGCTCACGATGTCTGCATCACAGATTTTGAAGGTGTGTTTATTATGCTGCTCCCTGTCTTCAGAGTCAATGCCTGGTATCTGAGAGAGATATCTCTGAGAATGCTTTAGAGTTCTCTGACAAGCCCACCTACTTCCTTTGACAAGAACTGGCAAAGTAAATATATATTTTTTTTTTTTCTCAGACTTGCATTTACCATCTCAGCTTAGGTGTATCTTACTCTTACCATGCACACTTATCATGATGCTCAGAATTGACAATACTATAAAGACTCCTTAGACCATTGTTATTATCATGTTTGAAACTACCTATCGTCTCTGAACCTTGATTTGGGTTGTCTGGCCTTAAAGAGAAGGATTGCTATTGTAGTTCTTGTGTTCAGATGAACGTTCAATTGCCATCTCTACTTACTTAAGACACAATTGCCTAAGCTTGAGTATTTTCAGCCATGAAACCGCTGGGAAGGGGAAAAAAAAAAAAAAAAGAGAGAGAGATAGAGAATTCTAAATTGTTACATATAGGACCATAGAGGTTTTCTTTTCTTTCCTTCCATTTAGAACAAAAAGTCTTAAACCTTCAGTGTCTGTGAATATCTTCTAGATGAGCCTAAAATGCTCGTTTATTTAATGAGATGTTGCTTGACCAAAGTTAGAGGATAGGACATCCTGCAGAGCTTCAGCTTCACTCCACCTTCAGATGATGACCCATGCTAAACCCATCTGAGAAGCTAGCAGCTCTTAGTGCTCAATGTAGGTTGTTTATCTGCACTTTTCCAAGGAGGTATGCTGAGGACAACTCTCTTTTGCAAGAATCTGAAGCCCTTTGAGCAGCAATTGGCAGCTTCCTTTTCCAACACAGGTGCTTTTCTTTTTCATTCTTTCTTGTCAGTTCCTGACCTGACCTGAGTTAGCTTATGAAAGCTGAAAACTATCTCCTTTTGCATGTCTTCTTCAAATGAGAATGTGTTTGTCTTGGAAGCAGACTGTGTTTTTCTAGCAAGCTTTAGGCTGGGGTCCATCCACTGAGCTACCAGCAACCTGGCAGCGAGCTAGAGATGGCAAAGCTCATGTGCTGTGACCCAAGAATATTTCATTTCAACTAGATTAAAGAGGGGATAGTCAGAGTTTTAGTGTAGTTCACTGCCAGGAAAAAAAAACACATGCACATAAATCTGGACTTTACTGAAAACCTATTTTTCATTGTTATTCTTTTTATGTGTCTACTTCAAATTTTACAGGAGAGTTGTTATATGTTATTGGAAACAAAGCACCACCCTTCCTCCTTCTCAGAGGTTTTGGGTTTGGGTTTTTTTTTTAAGAAATCCTGCTTATTCTATTATTATTACTATATATGTGTGTGTGTGTGTGTGACAAATAATATTTTAATACTGTACAATAAGAAATTAAAAAGAATACAGTGCACAAAAAAAAAAAAAAAAGAAAAGAAAAAAAAAGAATCATAGGATCAGTCAGGGTTGGAAGCGACCACAAGGATCATCTAGTTCCAACCCCCCTGCCATGGGCAGGAAAGAGGAAAAACAAATCAGTGTGAGCTTAAATTTTTGTACTTGTTCTCATTTAGGAAGAAAAATAGGACAATCTTAGGGTGAATTTGTGGCATTGGATTAAAGAATTAAAAGACATTTTACACTTTTCTAATACAAGAACATTCATACTTATTTCAGAACTTTCCATACTCCTAAACAGCAGAGTTTAAGCAGAGGATTTTTTTCCTGGTCTCACTAATCAGCAGAGCCAGAGGTATCTCCAGGTGAGCCAGAGTTAGGAGTCTCTTTTTTGTTTGATCTCTGAGGGAACCTCTCTTATTCTGCACAGATCAGGCAATTTAGCCATCTGCCTTGGGCTGGGATGAATAGTCCCAGCTGCCACTCCACAGGAGGACTAGATTTTTTTTTTTTTTTTTGTATAGGAAAAATTAAAAGATCATGAAGTGCTGAGAGCATGAAAAAGGATGGGATGCAAAGTGCAAACCCATGCATATTGGCTAGAATTTAAATACCCAAACCGAAGGTATTTTAAATTATCATTTTTAAAGTAAGCTGGATGCTCAGTTGTAGCTTGCAGATAGCACAGACGTGTAACATCTTCAGTCATCTCCCTTATTATAGTCAGAGTAGAATGGGGTGGGAGGTACCACTGCCCATGGCAGGGGGCTTGGAGCTAGATGAGCTTTAAGCCAAACCATTCTATGATTCTATGAAGTAGCCATGCTTTCATCAGTTCCTGAAGAGACCAAGGATCAGTACTCAGGCTCAAATAGTGACCCCCAAACTGCTTATGTCAGTAATGTGCTGGAAAGTCTTCGGCACGGATATGATCCTTGCTTCCTCTCCCATTCTCATGTGATACCCACACATGGTTTGGAGTCAACAGGTAGCAGGAATGAGGTGGGCAGTTATGGAGGAAAGCTATCAGGCTGCAGACTGTACCATCTCCTCTCCCCATAGGTATGCAGAAAGGGCACTGGTGCCTGTTGTATGCTTGAATAGAGCAGCTGTTGTGAACAAGGCAATAAAACAACAATAAAATCTGCATGTATATGTGACCCAGGACTAATTATTAACTCACTTTGAAGGTTCTTGCCTGCTTCCCAACAGTGATTGTGCCTTGACAGCAGCATGAGGAAGCAATAAATTACTGTCAATAATTAAACTCAGAAATTATTGTGCCAGGCTCCACTGGACAAATATTTAACCACTTTTGGTACCATGTCTCCTCCTTAAACCAGTAATAGAAGAGTTTATTTCTACAGTGTGTTTTGTTTCTAATTTCCCCCAAGTCAGGGAATGGGGAGATGGCACCTGGCATGAGATGGACATGGCAGTCCATTCAGTTTTCTAACTACTGCTGCAGCACACTTAAAGAAACAATATGAATGGTGGTGTTTGTAGAGGTGATAGCCCCTCCAAAGCTGGATGATGTGCTTTCCAGGTGGAGCAGATGTATTCTGCTTGCCTCACTGATTTGTTAAATCAGTAAGATTCTTACACATAGTAAGAATCTCGTTTATGATGTAGCAGAACGTAAAGAGATCTTTACCAATGTAGACAGTTTAAGAAGATCTCTGGGAGGAAATTTGTGGCTTAAATGCACTCTGGTTGCCTAATTAGCCCAACCTCCAAAAAACTTTGTTGTCTGCTTATACTCCTAATATATTGTGGCTCTGTGTTTCCTGGTAAATCAAGCAGGACCAGGACCCATTTTCTGGCTCTGAGACCAAACATCCTGCAGAAGCCCCTTGTCTTTACACCTGAACTCTTTCAACAGTGTAAATAACAACACCAGCTGGGTATGACCACTGTAGTGCTGTAATCTCTGTGCCACGGCCAGGAGCTGTTTTGGGGAAAGCTGCTGGAGGCTGCTGGCCCAGAAGTGCTGTGGCTTATGCTGGGGACAGTCTTAAGAAGTTTGCAAATGTGACAACGAAGCTACAGCTCCTTGCAATACTCCTTGCAAGTCCTTGCAATAAAGTAAACAGTATTTTGTGACTTGATACATGGGATAACTATCACAGATCCCAGGTGTTTTGATCTATTAGTATGGAATGTGGATAGTTCTTGCTTTTTGATCAGAAAAATCAATGGCAAATGTTTTGCAGGCATATGCTGGTTTACATGCACGAGTATTAAGCTATAGCAGCTGAGAACTTTGATGAAGAACCGAATTCTCAGTGGCACCAGACTGATGATGGATTTTATGCCAAGCAAAGGCAAAAGTGAGAGGCTTGCATTTCAGAAATTTTGCAGGAACATAAAGCACACAAATTTGGAGGCAGAAATTGAAAGGAAAGAGTAAAATGGAGAACTCCTGTACAGCTTGCCATATTTCAAACAGGCTCAAATTTCTCTTTAAAAACATAAACTTCACTTCAGCCCTAAGTGAGTGAAGGCAGTCTGCTCAAGATCAAAATGGATGGTTGGGATAATATTTTCTGGTCCTAACATCAACAAATCATTTAAATAAATGCAGATTTCCATGCAGAGCTTTGGAGCTCTCCATTTGTCTATATAAAGCTGGTGATATGTGTAGCCATTGAGTGGCCATTCCATACAGTGGATTTCCTATAGCGATGTCCAAAACCACAGAATTTAGACATACTACACTACAACACTTCTTTACACTTCCCAGAAGGGATTGAAGAAGTCATCATGTCAAGAGATTACTGGGTTTGCTTTATTTTCTTTTGCTTAGAATTGCTTATATTCAGTTGGAAGTACTTGATCCTGAGTAGTTTTGAAAACAAAGCTGTCCTGGAGGAGGAGGTTTGGGGGTGACCTCATTGCTGTCTACAACTACTTGAAGAGAGGTTGTAGCCAGGTGATGTTGGTCTCTTCTCCCAGGCAACCACTAGGCAACAGATCAAGGGGACAGTCTCAAGTTGTGCTGGGGGAGGTATAGGCTGGATGTTACGAAGTTCTTCCCAGAGAGAGTGATTTGCATTGGAATGGGCTACCCAGGGAGGTGGTGGAATTGCCATCCATGGAGGTGTTCAAGAAAAGGCTGAATGGGGCACCTAGTGCCATTGGATAGAGCTAGGTGATAGGTTGGACTGGATGATCTTGGAGGTCTCTTCCAATCTGGCTTATTCTATTCTATTCTATTCTAGTCTAGTCTAGTCTAGTCTATTATTCTATTCGATCTGCACAAAATTCTGCAGGAGAATGCAAGGCTCAAGGAATAGATTTGTTTCTGAACAGTAAGGGTGGGATTCCTCTCAACTAATCAGATGTGTCTAAACTTAAGATACCTACAGGTCTTCTTTTCACGTTTGCATCATATCAACCCACTTTACTTGGAGGAAACTTTGGTGTCCGCTTATATATATTTTTTCAAATGCCTAAATTAGAACTAATAAATCCTGTTTGCAGTAAGCTAGAAATCTCAGAAGCTGTTCGAGTTTGAAGAGTAAACCTGTAATTGCTAAAGTGAGAGACACTGAGGAGTGGAAGTGAACAACTTCTTCCTAACTGCCTCTAAACAAAATCTTTGTTCCCTGCTTTACTCCTGATTCTTAATGCTTCCATTTTCCAAATTATTTCAGACTTCTACATGTCTTCTCTTCTCATTCAACTCAACCATGACTGCACTGCCTAAGAAAAGAGGCAGAAACAAAATTGTTTGCATTTTCATGACAATTTTCCCCTCTTTTCTTCCTAATCTCACAACAGTAGATTCAGTTCAAAATATTTCTCTACATTTGCCCTTCCTGATATACTTCATGTGTCTACCATTTTAATACAAATTTCTCTAGACAAGAACATCTCTTCTACATGTTTCTTTGAAGACCATACACCTTCCAGGAAAATTATGTTTTCATGGAATTGCAGTTGGTAGAATGTCACGAAGGAAAAAAAGAAGATAGCAAATCTACCTTTCTGGATGTCTTGGAAGTAAACACTAGGGATTATTTTTTAATTCCTACTAAAAAAACCCCAATAACTGAAAAGTAAAGAATTGCTGAAAGTGTGAAAGTAGCAGACAGTGAAACTTTCCACTGCTATTTTTTTTTCCTATCAATTTAATTTACACAAAATTATATTCCTAGGAGAGATGGGAAAGGAAGTAAGGACAAAGCCAAGAGAAACCCAAAAGATTTTACAATGAATTACAAATCCCTGACTGGAGATGACTTGCAACTGGATGTTGACCCAAGAAAAATGAGCTGTATAATTTTTTTCCTGAATTTTGCTTGGAGGCCAAGTGGATTATTGAAACCCAAATTTGCAGATGTATATTACAGACAAAAATGACTTGAGATGACTTGCAACTGGGGGCTGACCCAAGAAAGATGAGATGTATCATTTTTCCTGAATTTTGCTTGGAGGCCAAGGGGATTATTGAAACCGAAATTCTCAGATGTATATTACAGACAAAAAAAAAAAAGAAAAAAAGAAAAAAAAATTAAAAACCCCACAAAAAAACTACTGTGGCAACCCAAATATCCTGCGCTTCATGGAGAAGTGGTTATTGTAATTTTTGAGAATCACTGTAGCCCAGAAGCGTACAGTCAAGAGATGTTAATGGAACAAAAGCACCAGATGTGTCATTGCTAAAATATTTTATTTTACATAAATGAACAAGTGGGACAGAACAAAGGCAGGCATGATATCTGTGCTTTGTCTCCCGTGTAAAAATGTGAAACTGTCCCCCAAAGGGAGAATCTAATAGGCTCAATTAAGATCTAATTGAGCCTTTTAAAATGAATTTTAAAGAAATAATCTTTTGCCACTTGCCTGCAGAGGACTCACGGACCATGAAGAGCTGATGCTGTCATTAGGATGTGCTGAGAGGCATCTGCTTCCTCTGGGTGGCATTTTTATTGCATTTTACATGCTATTAAGTATACAAAAGGCCATGCAGCTTAAATGATTAAGAAACAATATTTAGAAGTTAGCACATTTATTTTAAAAATAGAAGTGGGATCTTTACGTGTCGGCAGCTTTTCTACCTCGATCTGTCAGGGGAGAGTATTCTTACCCTGTAGCAGCTTCTAATTAAATTTCTTTTTAGTGTGAAACTCTTCAAACTGTGCTTGTGCTTAACTATGTCAGGCCTGTCAAAATACATGAAGGTTTGATGGGATTAAATCTAAAGCAGCATCACACAGAAGGATGTGTCACAGAGAGAAATTTATTTTCTTCCCTGTAACATGGACAGAAATGAACAAAAAACTCTCTTCATGGTGGCACCCTGCATACAAAGCTCACTCAAAACACTATTTTGTCCGGCAATGTTCATAATGTTAATGAATTTATTTTTTTTTTAATGAGTAATCATTTTCTTAATATAAATATTGTGTTGGACACCTCCTGCTATTCTGTTTTGTTCTCTTTGTGATGTTGTGGAAATTACTTTGAAAATAAAATTAAATGAAAATATTCTGCTAAGAAGAGAAAACCGAAGACTGAGAATTCCACAAGTTTTTTTTTAATGAGTAATCATTTTCTTAATATAAATATTGTGTTAGACACCTCCTGCTATTCTGTTTTGTTCTCTTTGTGATGTCGTGGAAATTACTTTGAAAATAAAACTAAATGAA